>OY813003.1:14956372-15476372 GCA_963681545.1 Germaria angustata | reverse complement strand
AAAAGAGGACGAGAGGAGCAGTAGACAGCTATACGTCCCAAGTGGGATAGAGAATAATATTATTCGAATTATACATAAAAATATTAGTGATTTAGGTGTAAATAAGACTGTTGAAAAACAAAATTATTGGTTTCCGAAATTGAGGAGAAAGGTGTTCGTAAGCATATTTTAGTAGTTGTGGATGGCTTTAACAAACATGCTAAACTGTATCCCGTTAAACCAGGAAGTTCCAAGGAAGTGTGAATGTCACTTCAAAAATACTTTGATAATTTTAGTCGACCAGGACGTATAACAGATAGAGGTACTTGCTTTACATCTATGGAGTTTTCAGAATTTCTTTCACAAAATCACATAAAACACCTAAAAATATCTGTAGCTTCTCCACAAGCAAATGGACAGGTAGAATAATATAGTTTTGAAAACAACGTTATCTAAACTGACTGAACCAGTTGACCATGTTGATTGGGTATCAAAATTAATTAACGTAGAATATGTTCTCAATAATAGTGTTCATTCATTAACAGAATTTTAGAAGAACCAGTTGACCATGTTGATTGGGCATCGAAATTAATTAGCGTAGAATATGTTCTCAATAATAGTGCTCATTCATTAACAGAATTTTAGAAGAAAAAACAACCCCTGATGTCGTTGAATTAAAAATAATTCGACAAGAAGCTTTGGAAAACAGAAAAATTACAAGGATACACCCAGAATTACTTTTGGAAGCATAGTGTTTCTGCAAAAAGTTTCATATTGGAGATTTTGTCGTTGTGGAAGACTTTAGCTCACGTATGCAATTAAAAAAAGTTACCACACGATCGTTATGTTATAACAGATATTCGATCTCACCAAATTACACAAAGGCCATATAATGGAGTGGTTGAATCAAGACGTTTACGTTTATCGATTTAGCTAAACCGGGACTATATTATAAATGAATTACCTAGTTGAATGGGTCGATCAAAAAGTCAGAATGATCGATCGAAAGCCTCATCAAAGTGATTTGAACTCTGATTTGCTTCTTTTGAAACCAAATATGCGGTTACCAGTCAAAAAAACTTTAGTCATGTTAAATATATATAACTTATTCATTTAAATAAATTGTCATTTAAAGCCAAAGCTAATTAAATATGTTCAGAAAATTTAAAAATGGCCTGATGATTATATTATTAGTTGGGTAAATTTAGTGAAAAAAGCATAAAATTGTAAGCAAATGGCAACAATAATATGTTGAGAATTGTGGCAACTTTACTTAAAGTTTCGTGTATTTCCTTTAAGTTTTAATTTGTATTAATTGGATTTGGTCAGTCTCATAAAAATACTTTGAGAAATCATTGCCAATGAAGTAGCATTCGTTTAAACTTGTTTTCACTTTTTATATTTGAGCTGGAATTACGTATCTAACAACAAATGCGTGTAAATGCATATTGTAAGCGAACCAGTTGTTTATTCCCGATTTCGAAATTTGCAGTATACCATCAAATCTACAACGTGATTTAAAATCGGTCGAGGTTTTAAATCACGATGATTTCAGAAAAGCCTGATAAACTACTTTGTAGTGTACAAGGAGGAGGACCTGAAAAAATTTTAGTATAGATGCTTATCAAGGAATAATATCTTCGGCTTAGCCAAATATAATAATATTAAACTCTAAACGTTTTCCTAACATGCCCTCTCTATCATTGGCTCAAATAGAGCGCCACAGACTCTTTGTATCAATAGAATTACGTCGTCATAGTAGTGCACATCGATCAGAACAATCCACATCACTAAAATGTGCAAAATACAGGACGAAAACTGCCAGTTGGATATTCAGTTGTGTATCTGTTTTTCATGGTATTGCCGTTCTCAACTTTATAAAAGTTTGCTCGTAAAAAGCGTTGAGTCATTATCAGTTAGAGTGAAATTTTTTTAATAGCGGTGAAAATTGAAATCAAAATGGAGAGATCGTAAGTATCAATTTTTGTAATAAATTTTTCGCAATTTTTAAACACCTTTATTAGTTTGAAAATAACAACGAAAGCCCAATTTGAGCGGCTTGTCCAGATTATGGACAGGAATCCGGAAATTGCTCGCGGAAAACCAAAGTTTGGTGCAACGAAAAATACGTAAAAGGAGTTATGGGAAGAGTTTGCTGTAGAATTAAATAGTTTGGGACCAGCGACAAGAGCATCTCAAGAATGGCAACGTGTGTGTCAATAAAATAATATTGAACAATTACAATATTCTTAATATAATTATAATCTTGCACAGGTTTGGATCCACTATAAAGCGAGCATTAAGAAACAATAAAAGAAACACTCAAGCGACAGGTTGAGGCCCATCACAAGAAATCCCATTAAATAGCCTTAAGGATACTGTGTCACAACTCTTGTCTTTGCAAGAGCAAGTGGCACCATCTGGCCTAGTTTTTGGCGTTGAGAACAATGCAGCATCAACTGACAACAAATCAACTGTTGAACAAACAATACAACCAGCAGATCTACCAACAGCTATCCCAATCAGAAGAAGAAGTAATCAGGTACAAGAAAGCGAGCGTCTTGAGTTATCAAGGAAACAGGCAGTAACTCAGAATGAAATTCTGCAAACATTAAAAAAATAAAAAAACAGCTACAGAAACTACGAGATCAACAAAAAGATGTTTGAAATTAAGAAAAAAAATGCATTGTTGGAACGACAAGCAAATGAGGCTGCTGACCTCCACAATCTTAAGGTGGAGTGCGATAAATTAAAAATAGAAAAACTTAAGAATAAATTGAAAAATTAAAATTTTTTATTGTTTGCTGTTATAGATAAATTTCATTTTATTTTTTTATATATTAAAATTCACAAGAAGTGGTATTATTTTTTTAAGAATTACAAGTTTTTAAGTATATGTACAGAATTCTTTTTTTTAACCTTTTAGACTCAATTAACAAATTGTTTCACAATAAATAAAATATTTTATTCCCACAACAGTTAAAACAACACTCTTAGTTTAATTTTCTTCAAATTTCACTTGTCAAACGTAATATTTAAAGTTGGCAGTTCGACATTTTAGGTTGGCAACTTCATGACAAACTTACATAAAAGCAGTTGTGTATCGCAATAACTAAAATGAGTTTGGTTGTGCATAAGTTGGGTTTACTCTCACACGACCAAACTGAGTTGAGTGGAGAACCGCAATAGGGGCAATAATTTTGGCCAAACTCAACAGTGAGTGAAATAATCACATTACTTCTTAACATCCTGTGGTGCGATTTAGTAACTTTATTTAAAGACTGGGTTGATTAATAAATTTAACAGCAAAATTAACGATTTTGCTATTCAGTAATATTTCTAAAGACTTTCACTGGCGCAATCTTAACGGCAATAATTTTTGTGTGGTTACTTAAACGATTAAAGTCAGCTGTTCAGTTGAAGCACGTCTTCTTCTGCAAATAGCAAAAGTTATTTTACAATAAATATGCAAAATTTATTAAATTGCTATTCGACATATTCTCCAAAATAACTATTTTAATATTTTATTGTTTGTTGTTGGCTTAGCTAGGTATATGCCTGCATTTCATTGGCGCTAACCAAATCATCAGTATCCTATTAGCCAAATCATGATTGAAAAGCATTCAATCTCGTATACTTATGCCACAGACTACAAATACTATATGAGAATTCAAACAGAACAAACAATTATAATTGCCTTGCATCTTTTTGTTTTTCTTTTTAGCCTTTATACAATTATTTATTTACTTATTTATTTATTCATTCATAATATGTAATATTAAGCCTGCTAGGCCAAAAATAAACTATTACATAAGTAAAATTTAATACCTGAAATTATAATCTAAACAAAAAGCATATTATACATATTTACAATATATACAAACGTTTATATTCATATTTCAATTATTGTTAACTTGGAAATGAATTTGAAAGAAAAAGAAATATAAATACTTTATATTAGCTCCCCAGCCAATATTCCCTTTACAAAAAGAGATTATTAGAAATGGTATAGAAATAAGAAGTCCTTCATGGTAACAAGAACCCAATCATTAATGAACTCGTTCATGCCTTGTTGATTAATATTGGAAAAGTTTCAGCCGAAACACATTGTTAGAATATGAGAAAATACGTAAGATGAAAGGCAGGTGATTCCACCAACGTGGTATCCTAATCCTAAATGATTTTTCGAAGAATGATGACATGATTCTTGGGATAATAAGTTCTGGGTTTCTAGTTGAATGCGAAAAAACAAATGATCTCTACAAAGGTAATGGTCTACAACTTCTTATTAATTTATAAAATATTAAATTTCGAGATTCGACAAATTCATGAAAAAACCGCCGAGGAAGTCCCGAACATATGGTGAAATATATTGACGACCTCGAATGTTGTAAACAATAGCATTTATCAATCGATTGATTCTTCTAAGGTGAATTGAGCAAGTACCAGAGAAAATTTCAAACCCATAAAGGATATGCGACATTAACAATGACCATGATAATCGTATTTTTACATGAATAGGTAGGTAGAGATTAGATGTATAGATTCTACGCAAATTACCAAAAATTTTCCACACAAGTTATCAATATGATTAGTAAACGTAAGCTTCGAATCAAGAATGATTCCTAAGCACTTAAGATTATCAGAATTCGAGTCCCACCAAGAAGTATAACAGGCTCAAAAATAAATCGGTTTGACGGTCCAAACATTATTGCCTTAGTTTTAGAAGGGTTTATTGTCAAGCGACTCCGTGAAGTCCATTCAAGAAGGCAATCAAGGCAAGAATTTATGTTATTTAGCAAAGCACCAGTTAAAGAAACATGATTTTTAAAAAGTAAGAACACGTCATCTGCACATAAAAAGGTTTCACAATTTCTGGTGTTAAGAACATTAAGTAGACCATTTATATATAACATGAAAAGAAGTGGACCTAACACAGATCCCTGAGGAACCCCAGACGACAAATATCGTAAGTCAGATCTAACTCCATTTAGCACAACAAACTGCGACCTATTAGATAAGTAGGAATATATAAGTTTGCAAGCAGTCTTCGAAAATTTAAATTCGTCTCTCAGTTTATCTATCATAAGAGTATGGTCAACAGAGTTAAAAGCCTTCGAGAGATCAAGTGAAATAAGGAGACTATAAAAATCATCGTTTACATTTTTCCTAATGTCATCAGTCAATGTTAAAAGAATGGAAGTTGTGTTAAACCCCTTACGAAAAGCATATTGTTTCTTATATATTACACCAGAGACAGAATCAAGTATTTGGTTTTTCATAATATGTTCAACTACCTTGGACAAAGCCGACAAAATGGAGATTGGTCTGAAATCACTAGGTTCATTAGTTTCACGTGCCTTTGGTAAGGGAACAACTCTAGCCACCTTCCAGTCAGAGGGAAATTTAGATGAAGTTAATATCTTGTTAACTAAGTATAATATATACTTAGCAAATCAGTTTAATAAATTTAATTGAAATATCATCCACACCAACTGACCGAGATTTCACCCTACATAGTGCATTAAACAGTTCAGGCTCATCTACACAACGAAATGTAAACAAAGATGCAGATTAATTGAATGCCCGACAGTCAAAGCAATGGTTATCAGACCCATCATCACTCGTAGCAGAAATCATTCAGATCATTAACATCACCCTCATAGGATAGCAAGAATTCCTCCATACAGCCAGATCCTCCTAGAACCCTCCATAAGCCCACCGAATCTAAACCATTAAAAATTTGAGAACAGTGTCTCCTCCTAATTGAACGTATAACGTTTTTTGCCTTGTTACGAAGTTTACAAAATATTTTCCAATTCGTCTCAGAACGATTATCTATGTAAGCATTATAGGCCAAGTCCCTTATATAATATCCGGGATGATTTCATCCAACTATTATTATATCGAATTCTCCTTTTAATCACTGGAACAAATTCAAAAAGCGAGTTTATTAAAGAAGTTAACTGTTTACATTGAGAATCAGCGTCACTATTAAAGAACAACAAAGAATCAAACTCCGATAGACATAAATGTAAGCCGTCCCAATCGATGGCATTGAAACCGCGAAATTCATAGTATTCAACTTTCCGGTTCATTGGAAAGTTAAAGGATGGGAATATTAAGTCATGATGAGAAATTGAAGAGCGTTTTATTTGATCTGACAAAGAAATCTTGAAAATATCACTCACTAGTCAAAAATCAATTAACGAGGTTGAGCCATGAGCAACATGAAAATGAGATGGTTTGGAATTGTGGAAAATAGATAACCCACACCACACATTCCCTTCAATAATATCACTCAATTTGATAGATCTTGTTTTAAAATATTCTTTCACTAAGTTATCACGCAGCCGTACATTGCTAAATCGCACTAAAAACGATTTTCTCTTATTCATGTAAAATGCCTGTTGAATGACACGCTCATTAATAGTGTAGTGCATACATGCATACATACAAACATACACAAACAGAAATGTAAACAACAAACATACATACCCAAACAAAAGTATAAACAATCAAATAAAATATAAGAACACAAAATAAAAGAATACTATGTTATGCAATTTCAAGTGACTGGTGTTAATTAAACTGGGTTACTAGTTCAAGTACCTGGTGTTGATTAAAACGGGTCACTAGAACTGCATTAAATAAAAACTAATGAAATTGAATATGCCATGTGCACATGATCACAAATAATGCCATGTGCACATTTTCACAAATAAAACATAAACAAATTAAGTAGGGGAAATGAATATGAAAATAACATAGAAATAGAATAAGATATAAGCTGAAGAAAATTGTAAATAAACCAGAGAAATAATTCTGACTTCAAATATAGAGTTTGTTTTATTTCTTTCAAAAAAAACTTCGGCAATTAACTTTGCCATAAGATAGAGCCGTCTGCTACTCTAAGGCTCTAGAATAAAAATAAGAGTACTATAGGGCTCACACTAGAACACAAATATAAATTAAAAGAAAACAATATATAATAATCCCAAAACTTATTACATGGCGATCCTGCCAAATCAACACAATTTGACTGCCGAATTAGATCTTGCCGAATAAGATCCTGCCAAATCAACACAACTTAACTGCCGAATTAGATCTTGCCGAATAAGATCCTGCCAATTACGGGCCATAAATAAATAAATAAATAAATAAAAAAAAAATATATATATACAGTTTAATCCTGCAACTATTGTTAAATTTGCAACCACTGTAAATCCTGCGATCCTACATTTCCATTAACAAGAAAATGTATTCGATCAACCTGGTAGAGCCAAATATTTTTCACGCCACACCTTCAAAGAAGTTGAAGCAGTATATAACTTGGCATTTCAATGCACGCTCAGGCTCAACAGCAACAATTACAACATCATCCTCAGTGATAAAATTTACAAATAAAATAGAAAATGTTTAATGGATAGATTGATAGGTATTTATAAGAATTTAAAAAAGAGCCCTAATAGAAATTATACAAAAAATTATATAATAAATACTTTAAAATTAATTGAAGAATTAAAATTTATTGCACTAAAGAATGAAAGCTATTCTCTAGAAAATATTAATGAAATTGAGAAAAAAATTTTAATTTATTTAAAAGTAAAAGAAATCGAAGACATGGCATCGTTTGGCATTCTTGACGCATCCAAAATTATACCAGAGTTCAATGGTGACCTCGGGCAAATGAGTAACTTTCTTGGCATAATAGAATTCTATGCTGGAACGCTTAAAGACAATACAGAGATTAGTAAGTTGATCAAGTTCGTCTTGGCTACTAAATTAACAGACAAAGTAAGGAACAAGTTAATTTCAGAAGAGACACCAAATTATCTAGAAACTTTCAAAAGTACCCTTAGGAAAGTATTTTCACCAAAGAAATCACTCTCTTCAGTACATACTGAATTATCAAAACAGACACAAGGAAATAGTTCAGTAACACAATTCGCCAACAAGGTTGAATCACTTATAGCTTGTCTTAATGAACTTCAGATCACAGAACTGGGTTATGAGAGCAGAGATACAATTATTAAAATGAATGATCAAATTGCGCTTAGTACCTTTAAAAATGGTTTAAATGAACCACACAGAGCTACTGTTTTCGCTGCAAGACCCAAAAGTCTAAATGAGGCAATCCAAATAGCTTCAGAAGTAGTTTCTCAACCAAATTCTATAATGCATTTTAATAGGAACAGGAGATCTTTCAATAACAAAAGATTTCATAGTAATAACAACCAACGATATAATAATAATAACGTTAATACTTACAATAGAAATAGTAATAGCAATCCTGGTCAGTATTTTAGGAATAATAATACTTCGCAAAGAAATGGTTCCCGTAGAAATAATAACAATAACAACAATAGCAACCAAGGAAATCGAAATTTTAGAAACCAAAGAAGGGTATATGTTACTCAGGAACAGGGAAACGAGCTAAACCCCTACGATCCTCAAGAGTAAATTTGACAGAAGACGTAGGGAAGTTAAAACAATTAAGAGAATATACATTAAAAACATACAATTTGCACGCAGATGCACCTCATTTTGTAACATTTAAAACTGATGAAGGAGTTTTTGTGAGATTTTTGGTAGATACAGGTGCGGACATTTCTATATGTAAAGAAAATTTTATAGGTGATAAGGAAGTAAATCAACACAATTCTTGCAAAATTACGGGTATTGAAAACAATGCAATTCAAACAATGGGTACTTCGATACTGAAATTAGTATTTCAGAAAGATATAATAAACCATGAATATCAAATAGTGAATAAAGAATTCCCAACAGCAACAGATGGCATTCTAGGTAGAGATTTTTTCACTAAATATTTGGCAAAAATAGATTATGAGACATATACATTAACTATCATAATAAATGAAGCAGAATACGTTCTACCAATGAGAGCAAATATCAATAAATTCATAATACCACCAAGAACTGAAATGATACAAGCAGTAAATTTACAGATTGAAGAAGATAGTGTAGTATGTGCAAAACAAATTAGAAGCAATGTTTTTGTTGGTAATACAATAATTCCAAAACATGGGACAAAGCACATTAGAATTTTAAATACTTCAGACGAAGAGGTTACAATACCACAAATAGATTTACAAATCAGACGCTTATCAGATTACAACATCCTATATAATAAAAAAGAAATTGCTGAACAACAGGATAGATGGGAGAAATTAAGAAAATTACTAAACATAGATACAATCGACATTAACGCAAAGCAAACCATAGAGAAGATATGTAAAGAATTCCAA
The DNA here is from genome assembly GCA_963681545.1 of Germaria angustata. NCBI lineage: Eukaryota > Metazoa > Arthropoda > Insecta > Diptera > Tachinidae > Germaria > Germaria angustata. The sequence goes on along the minus strand of OY813003.1, from coordinate 15,467,124 downwards.
GATATTTTTCATTTAGAAGGAGACCATTTAGCAGCGAATAATTTCTATAAACAAAGATTACATACTGTGGACGATACCCCAGTTTACACACGGAATTATAGATTACCACAATCACAACAGGAAGAAATCAAAACACAGGTTAAGAAATTAATAGAAGAAGATTTGGTTGAACCATCGGTTAGTCCCTATAATTCTGCTTTACTTTTGGTCCCAAAGAAAAGTGACAACGATGAGAAGAAATGGAGACTAGTCGTCGATTATCGTCAATTAAATAAAAAATTAGTCAACGACAAATTCCCATTACCTCAACTAGATGATGTATTAGACAAAATAGGAAGAGCAAAATATTTTTCAACGCTAGACATGAGCTCATTCCACCAGATAGAGTTACAGCCAGCATCTAGACCACTTACAGCATTTTCTACGAATAATGGACACTATCAATTCAAAAGATTACCTTTTGGTCTCAAAATATCATCAAACAGTTTCCAAAGGATGTTGACAATAGCATTAACAGGTTTAGATTCCAATGCATTTATATACGTAGATGATATAATTGTTTTTTGGATGTTCTTTAAAACACCATAATGATAATTTAAGAAAAGTATTTCAAAGATTAAAAACCTACAATCTCAAATTAAATCCAAATAAATGTAATTTTTTGAAACCAGAAGTGGTTTATTTAGGACATCTTATCACAGATAAAGGAATAATGACAGATCCAAGTAAATGCAAGGCACTTGAAACTTATCCAATTCCAAAGAATGCAGATGACACTAGAAGATTCGTAGCTTTTTGTAACTATTACAGACGTTTTGTTAAAAATTTTGCACAGATAGCTAAACCTCTCAATGAACTGTTAAAGAAAAACCAACAATTTATTTGGTCAGAAAATTGCCAAAGATCTTTTGAAATGTTAAAATCTATAGTTTCAAATCCACCGATATTACAATACCCAGATTTTGAAAAAGAATTCATACTTACTACCGACGCATCAAATTACGCGTTAGGAGCAGTACTTTCACAAGGTGAAATAAATAGCGATTTACCAATCTCATATGCAAGCCGTTCTCTCAATAAACATGAAATTAACAAACCCGTGATAGAAAAAGAACTTTTAGCTATTCATTGGGGAATCACTCATTTTCGACCATACTTATATGGTAGAAAGTTCAAAGTAGTAACTGACCACAGACCACTAATATCATTGTTTACTCATAGTAATCCTTCATCAAGATTAACTAGAATTAGATTAGATCTCATGGATTATGACTTCGAGATTATATATAAGCAAGGAAAAATAAATACTAATGCCGATGCATTATCAAGAATCAAAATAGATTCTAATGATTTGAAAGACATGATGCCAAAAATTATAAACGTAATGACTAGAAAAATGACTAAAGATTTAAAGAAAAGTAGCTACAATACTAATAAAGAAAGTACTTCGTTTAGAAAAGATGAGAATAATAAGAAAAGAAACAGTGACAGAGAAACTGATCACATCTATATGTGGAATAGCATATCGTTTTCACAAATTAAGGGATATCCAAGATTAAATTTTGTTATAGATAAAATGAATAAAAGCATGCCAAAAGTTGAAATTTGTAGAAATCGCGCAATAGTAACTTGTAATGAAAATGCATAATCGAATTTAGGTTCAGTCTTGCAGAAGCTAACTAAGACTTTACGAGATAATCAAATATTCACAATAAAGCTGGCGAAGGATGATACGATTTTCAAACTCATACGTGAGGAAAAATTGATAAAAATATATAATAGCATGCAGAATAAAGATAAACATAGGCAGAGACCTATAGAAATAATATTGTTTAAACAACCAGAACAAATACTGGAAAAAGATAGACAAAAAGAGATAATAAAAGAATATCATGAAACTCCATACGGAGGTCATGCGGGAGTACGTAGAACAATCATCAGATTAAAGCAAAAGTATATATGGAAAAATATGTACAAAATGATAAAAGATTTCATCAGTCATTGCGAATCTTGTAAAATGAACAAAGTCATTAAGCATACCAAGGCACCAATCCAAATAACTAATACACCTACAAAAAAATTTCAATTTATACAATTAGACACTGTAGGTCCGCTAAGAATATCTAACGGGTATAGATACATATTAACAGCACAATGCGAACTAACAAAATATATTGACGCATTTCCAATAGAAACTAAAGAAGCATCTGAGATAGGAAGAATATTAGTAGAAAGATTTATACTAAAATATGGATGTTTTGATACGATAAAAACGGACAGAGGAACTGAATTCATAAACGAATTATTTAATAGAATTTGTACACTTATGAAAATCAAGCATGTAACTTCAACAGCATACCACCACGAAACTTTAGGTAGTATAGAAAGAAATCATAAGGTTTTAAACGAATACATGCGTTCTTTCACAGAACAGCACAAGTGGGATGAATGGATTCCATATTATACATTCGCGTATAATACAACACCACACTCATCCACAGGTTTTTCTCCATTTGAACTTGTTTACGGAAGATTGGCGTCAATACCAACTGAACCCATGTCGAACGATAAATTTTATAATTATGAAGATTATATTACAGAATTAAAAATAAAATTAAAACATGCACATGAAATGGCAAACAGAAAATTATTAGAAAACAAAATAAAGCAAAAAAATATTAAAGATAAGAATACTAACGATATTCAAATAAAAATAGGAGATAAAGTATTTTTAAGAAAAGAAAACGCAAAGAAAAATGAAAGCCAATATACTGGACCATTTGAAGTAATAAATACACAAGATGTAAATATCACTATTTTAAAAGATAATAAACCTATGACTATACATAAGAATAGAATAAAATTATTTTAGGTACTACTTTTGTAATTCAATATTATCAAAAAAAAATTTTTCCAAACAAAATTTTTTTTTCTTTTTAGCGGTAAGGGTGTAGTGCATACATGCATACATACTAACATACACAAACAGAAATGTAAACAACAAACATACATACCCAAACAAAAGTATAAACAATCAAATAAAATATAAGAACACAAAATAAAAGAATACTATGTTATGCAATTTCAAGTGACTGGTGTTAATTAAACTGGGTTACTAGTTCAAGTACCTGGTGTTGATTAAAACGGGTCACTAGAACTGCATTAAATAAAAACTAATGAAATTGAATATGCCATGTGCACATGATCACAAATAATGCCATGTGCACATTTTCACAAATAAAACATAAACAAATTAAGTAGGGGAAATGAATATGAAAATAACATAGAAATAGAATAAGATTATTGTAGAAAACATAGAATAAGAAATAGTATATAAGCTGAAGAAAATTGTAAATAAACCAGAGAAATAATTCTGACTTCAAATATAGTTTGTTTTATTTCTTTCAAAAAAAACTTCGGCAATTAACTTTGTCATAAGATAGAGCCGTCTGCTACTCTAAGGCTCTAGAATAAAAATAAGAGTACTATAGGGCTCACACTAGAACACAAATATAAATTAAAAGAAAACAATATATAATAATCCCAAAACTTATTACAATAGCCAATTTTAATTGTGCACCAATTTTAGCTACGATGTCAATCAAATTTTCTAAGCCATTTGGTAGACCATTAATTACAATGTCATTATGGTTCAATATATGCACCTGGTCCTCCAAGTATGCAACCTTATTAGATGTATAGATGTCGATATAAGCAATTAGTTTATTGCAGTCATTTATATCGGACTTAAGTTCCGCCATACAAGACTTCATGTCCACTTTAAACCCATCAGCTGTATCAATTAGGGATTGTTTCAATGAAGCATGTTCTCTATCGGCCTTTTCTATGAAGATGTGAATTTTTCGGTTCAAATCATTTAAATTCGCCCTAGACCTATCTTGTTCTACTTCAATTCTTTTAATGAAGTCACCCATACTACTCATTATTTGCAAAATATCCTTTTTAACGGAGTTATCAGCAGTCACCCTTGGTTTTTTAATACAATTGGCACAGACAAACGTAAAAAACTTATTGGCTTTAAGAGTGGTAGCATCTTTACCAGATAGACCAGCACAAGAAATATGGAACCATAACACACAATTAAAGCACTGGATATCCCCTGGGTTTTAAGGATATTCTCATCACAACTCCCACAATTGTACACCTTAGACGATGGCTGGATCTAATAAAATGGCGGCAACGATATGCACAACAGCTACAGCAGCAGTGTTTTTATTTTCTTTATAATAAAAAAAGTTAATGTTTTTCACACCAATTTTTTCAAGGAACCACCAAAAATGTAATTTTAACCAAAAGCGCAATAAAACTTCAAAATATCCAATTAATAAAAAGAAAAGTTTATGAAATAACCAGCTGTGTAAAAAAACGCGCTTCTATTCAGGCATAGTGCTGCCAATAGAAACGCCCTTTGGGTGATAACGAAAGTATTTACAAGGCAAAACGAAAAAAAAAGTTAAAAGTTGTTAGCTAAGCCAACAACAAACAATAAAATATTAAAATAGTTATTTTGGAGAATATTTCGAATATCAAATTTGATAAATATTGTTATTATAAATTTTGTTTTTTTAATATCAAATTATAACCAAGTTGTTAAAGCGAAGTTATTAATAACATCGGCTCCATGCTACATGATCGTGATTTAAATATGCCTCTTGTGACCGCTGAAATTGCAAAATATGCAGGCAAATATTTAACAAAACTCGAATCCCATCCTAATCCCGTTGTTCGTAATATCTTCAACTTTACTGGACACATCCGCTTAAAAAATAGGGACACTACGGATTTAATACGCCACACTCCAGATGAAATTATTTGAATACTTTTGTGATTAACACTACATTTATGTATTATTAATTACTATCAATAAGTTTATGTCCGACACTGGTTGGGCCTAATAATTATATCTATACTTAAGATTTGAATACTTATTGTTAGTTCAGTTTTAAAGATACAATAAATAAATATTAGTGGTGAAAAAAGCGAAGCTAGTGAATCACGCAACCGTTAGTGCAAACCACAGTATTTGTTGATAAATTTAGCTTCTGTCCACTCGTTAAAAGGTACTGAATCGCACCACTGATATGTTTATTTCATTTTTTAAATAATTTTTAAAGATATAAGCCCAAATTAAAAAATTCATGTTTTTTGACTCATCTGTATTAAGAAGCTGTGTTATATATGTATATATGTATTTTAACAAACATCTAATTCAAATGCAAAAACTTTGATTCCTTTTCAGCAAGCAGCAACATAAATAATATGAGAATTATTATAATATTTGACGCTAATACATATCATGTCTTAAACGCTCAATGGACAAACAAAAAATTTTCAATTACTTCTAACGACTATAAAATGTTTAGATTTATTTTTTTTTTATTTAAATTTAAATAGGCTACTTAGTTCAATCGTATTTTATAAGCCAAATTACATGTGATAGTTATCAAAGAACAAATTACACCAAAGACACACGTGCAAATCATTCTGACAAACACTAGCAGAACGGAACAACATGCTGTTTTCGAAAGCCGCTACACTTTCATCATCAGCGTTCTTGTGTTTGGTCCACTTCTGTGGTGTCAGTTGATGTATATTTCAGCTATTTATACAAACTTTTTCACTGCAAATAGAATACGTGAATTTTTTTGATTCATTCGTATTACAATTTGTGAAAACTTTTTTTGTAATGGAAAGCCCAAATTACACCTCACTAACTTACAACAGTGTGGCCATTGTTATCTATTCTTTACCAACTATACACATGTTTTTTAATTTGCTTAGTTTGTTTTTAACTTATGACAAACTTGTTTAGTTTGTTACTATAAGTATGTATATTTATTAATTTTTGCTACAAGCCATTAGCTTTGTTAATTTATATTTTAGGTTTAAGATTTCTCTTTATTTATGAACATTTTTCTTGTTTGTAATCTTTTTTTTATTTATTTAAATTTAAATAGGCTACTTAGTTCAATCGTATTTTATAAGCCAAATTACATGTGATAGTTATCAAAGAACAAATTACACCAAAGACACACGTGCAAATCATTCTGACAAACACTAGCAGAACGGAACAACATGCTGTTTTCGAAAGCCGCTACACTTTCATCACCAGCGTTCTTGTGTTTGGTCCACTTCTGTGGTGTCAGTTGATGTATATTTCAGCTATTTATACAAACTTTTTCACTGTAAATAGAATACGTGAATTTTTTTGATTCATTCGTATTCGTTAGTGAGGTGTAATTTGGGCTTTCCATTACAAAAAAAGTTTTCACAAATTGTAATACGAATGAATCAAAAAAATTCACGTATTCTATTTACAGTGAAAATGTTTGTATAAATAGCTGAAATATACATCAACTGACACCACAGAAGTGGACCAAACACAAGAACGCTGATGATGAAAGTGTAGCGGCTTTCGAAAACAGCATGTTGTTCCGTTCTGCTAGTGTTTGTCAGAATGATTTGCACGTGTGTCTTTGGTGTAATTTGTTCTTTGATAACTATCACATGTAATTTGGCTTATAAAATACGATTGAACTAAGTAGCCTATTTAAATTTAAATAAAAAAAAGACTACAAACAAGAAAAATGTTCATAAATGAAGAGAAATCTTAAACCTAAAATATGTTTAGATTTAATTTTCGTTAATATGTAAAATAATGTCACTTTTTCATGGTTAGGGCACCACATACACTATATGATGATTAATACTCTTTCTACTAAATAAATGGCTTTAAAGTAATAGTTCTAAACAAAACTGGAAGAAACAAGCCTGGTATCAGCGTTTAAAGGTAATATACCTCAAAAGTAAAATCACAACAAATATAACTTTTCGAATCAATAAAACTAAATATAGAACCATTTTAGAAAATATTGGTCTTAGTAAGACCGCCTTTTGGAGCACATTTATGCTACTCATTATTATTATTATTATTTTTTTTTAATTTACCAACGGAAGTAATTTCAAGAGCCCAACATTATCGTAGCAAGAAATATGACTCAAAGGGTAGAGTGAATAAAATTGTAGCTTATGCTACAAAGTGCTAAGTAGTAGCACTAGCTTTATCTTTTCAGTGATAGCTAAATCTAGTAGTTAAAACTAGAAAAAGTGTGAATAAATCTTTGCTAGTGCTACATAGCTAGTGCTGAAAAACGATAGCATAAGCTGGAAAATTTAACAGCTGGCAAAAATTATTTAAGAGCTACCACTCTTTTTGCTTTTAAATCCCGGCATAATGTTTCCGGAATTTAAAAGTATGAATTGCAAATTTACTTCGACATTAAATAATTCATTTTATTCTATATATAATTAGGCAAGCTCCAGAAAAGTTAAAGTAAATGATGTTTTCTTTTAAATTGTTTTATTTTTTAATATCTGGAAAAGCTTCATTTTACTGTTACATTTAAAAATTAAAGAAACCAATGCTTACAGCAATCTTATACTTCCGCAGGAAACTAAAAATAGAGTTTGAAAAATAAAGTTCATTTACGTTTACTTTTGTGGAACATGATTGCACATACGGGCTATGCTCGACAAATTAGGTTAATTTAAAAATTTCGTGGGCCACGTACATTCGACTATCGCAGTTTCAAGTATTGAGTATGTTTAGTTCGTTGGTGAGAGGCATCTAAGTTTTTATAAAAAATGGAATAAAGTATTCAAAAGCACTTAAAATTCTGATAGTGGAAAACGGTAATTGTACTCTGAGTCAGAAAAATCTTAGCAAGTGGTGAAGTGAAGGGCTCTGCTTGTATGCGAAGGAAAATACATATGAATGTATATATATATATTTTTTTTTTTCTTTTGAAATTAATTTTAATTTTTAATTTGATCAAAATTGTGATATTTTCTGCGCCAATTTTTTAAAAGATGGAATTATTTGCATAAACTGCAAAATAAATATGCTATTTTCAACTGATTTCAGAATGAAAATTGATTGAATATGCATTCAGTCCTCGCTTAATGCTAAATTTAAATCTATTTCATAAATACCCACAAATGGTATTTACGCGGTAAATTAAAAAAACCATGGTGGCAACGTCGTATAATGTCATTTGTTATTTAAAAGTTTTAAAATATAACCAACGTATCCTAACGTATATCTCTCAGTGTTGTTTTGAGACTACCTCAGATATATCTGTGGATACTAGTTAATTATATATTTGATCTAAATAAATAAATACAAAAATGGGTGACAAAGGTAGTGCATGTTTTTTTCAAATGATGAAAACTTATAAAGTTTTATTCAAAAAATCCCAACTGCCTGCAGTTAAATCAGCAAAAGATGATGCGCTTTGCTCTTTGGGGGATGATTATATGAGGAAGTTTGGGCAAGAGATCACTACTGCCCAACTTAGAAAAAAAATTCAAAATATGAAGAACGATGTAGAGAAGAAAAGTGATGTACGCGCAACTGGCAACAAACAAATAATTTTAAAAGAATGGGAGCGTGAACTGCTAGACCTTTTGGAACAAAACACTAATCCAGTATTCAATAAAATTCCAGGTATTTTGAATGATTTCAGAATGCTAAATTTGTTCATCATATTAATTATGTTTATACACACGATAGGTGCAATTGATGTCAGCTTCGGCGTTGACGGAGAAACCCCACAAGATGTTGATTTAACGATTGTTGAAGAATCAGAAAAGCTTCCTGAGTTGTAAAGGCTGGTACTTTTAAGGCAACTAAAGCTGGTAAATATGAAAATAAAAGAAAGAGAACAGAAGAAAGAAGAAAATCTGGGGGCAAAAGCCTTGAAAATAGATAATGAGAATATTGAAGAATATTCTATTGAAATATTGGACGAAATGTATTCCACAGACATTTAAATATTTAAGCATAAAGAAATTTGAATGAATTCGAAATATGGTTACTTTTATTTATAATTATAGTAAATTATTCTTAGGCTTATGTCCGTGTGGCGTTAGCATAAAACAGTACAAATGAATTTGAAATGTGGTTTTTATTTTTTATATAGTATGTATAAATATTTTTGATATGAAACATTAAATAAAGAAATATTTAACGCAAAACGTTTTATTGAACATAAGAGCAACAAATGTTTTATTTATTCAATAGATAGAGAATTGAGCACATTTGCAATTTCTTGTCTTCTCCTTCGACCTATTTCTCTGAAGCTATTTGTGGAGTCTGCATCATGATCTTCTTCTTCACTCTCTTGGAAAAGTTCTGTCGGTTCGAGTTGAATTTCCAAATCATCTTTTAAAAAAAATTTCAATATTGTGTAGTACGGCACAACTTACAATGACTGCTGCAACTTTTTTGAGTGCTACACGTACTCTGTACTGTAAAATGGGAAAACGTCTTTTTAATTGTCCAAAGCAGAGTTCAATTACAACTCGATTTTTTGTGTGATGTTTGTTATAGCATATTTCTTCTGGAGTTCTTGGTGTTTTAAATGGTGTTAATAACCAAGGTCGAATGCCATAGCCAATATCACCTAAAATAATTGCATCGCTGCGTTGATTATTCATAAAGTTGAAAATACGTGACCGCTTCAACACTCGGCTATCATGTACGGATCCTGGCCAACTACAGTCAATTGACGTGAATTCTTCGTTTGCATTGCAGGTTGCTTGCACATTTATGCTATAAAAACCCTTGCGGTTAATGTATTCATCCCCATGATTTGGTGGCTTTTGTATTGCAACATGCGTGCAATCTATTGCTCCCATAGCACAAGGAAAGTCATATCGCAGTGCCCACTGCTCTTGAGCTAGTTTAATTTCTTCGTTATTCGCCGGAAATTTAATCCACAGATGAGCTCTATTCATAAAACGAGTTTTACTGTTTTGCAAACTGTTGTGCGGTGTATGATTTCTTCTTTGCCAACTCTCATTTGAAAACCTGGATCGCTTAGAAAACGGAGAAAAATTTCCATTCACTTAATTTGCGACAGTGCTGCTCCTCTCCTTTCATGACTTTCCTCCAAAAAGTGTTCCGCTAACCATTTAACATTTTCTTCCCGAATCTGTATACATAAATTGAAATAGTCGGATGGATGAGAATGTGTTCTCATGCGGTATTCTTTCCTTTGGCGAACATGCATAAAAGCAGGCATATTTATATTTAAATGAAAACAACACTTTTTTAATATAAAGCAGAAAAACACATTCAAGCACCTCAACCAGATGCTTATAAAAATCAAAGCATAAACTAGTAATATTAAGCAATCGCTGGTTTTTATTCACACCTTTTTTAAGCCAACGCTGGAAAAACTAGCTTTTACTAGTTTATATAAAGTACTAGCTTTAGCTGAATTTTTTATTCACCTTAATACTAGTTAAAACTACAAAATTACCAGCATAAGCTATAGCTACCCTTTTATTCACACGGCCCAAAGTCTATACGTCAACCAACAATGTATAGTCACTATTATTAAAGTTAAATTAAGTGTTCATATACACTAAATAAAAAATAATATAATTATCATGTATTTATATTTATATACATCTCAACATACAGCAAGGCCACAGGGGCTTCGCATGATAAAAAAGATTTGTTTTTATGCAACAGTAATAAGTAAATTTAAGGAAGTGTCAATTATGCAATTATTATTATTTTAAATATTATGATCGTATCACTTTCATCATTCTAGTCAATATGTTTATTATCATTAAATTTATTGTCATTGTTTTTATTATAATTTTTACTATCGCAACGTTTATTATCATAATTTTAATTTTTATTATAGTTATTTTTATTATCAGAGTTCCTATAATCATTATTTTTCTTATCATAAATTTTATCACTATTTTTATTATGATTCAATTTGTTTTCAATATTTCTATCATCATTATTTTTATTATCATTATTTTTATTATCACTATTTTGATTTTTTTATTTTATCATTATTATTATTATAATTACTTTATTAGCATTATTTTAATTTTTATTATTATTATTATAATTACTTTATTATCATTATTTTTATTTATAGCGCCATAATCTATTTTTATTATTATTACTTTTATTATATATTATTAACTGTTATCATTATTATTATTCCCTCTTATTATGATTGTCGCGGCGACGTCACATCAACTCGACAGTAAAAAAAAAGACAGCAGTTCTGAACTCGTTGTAGGCATTAATTAACTAATATTGATGGCCAATTGTAATTTTATAAGCCATAGTAGTAGTAATATCCTATCAATAATATTTAATAGTTCTCGATAACGAAAACACAATTGCCAATATATTGATGTCGACTTGGTGTGACGTCCACGTCGACAATCATAATAAGGGCAATTATTTTTACTATTATCATTATTCGAAAACGTCTTGTAAGAACAATAATGGCAAAAGTGACCCAGATCACTCTTCTAAGGGTGAGTACAGAGTGGCCGCTTGTTGCCGAGCCGAGCCGACTGACGGTTATTGCGAGAGCCAATGCGGGAAAACTGGTAATATACAAATTAGTACAAATAAGCGCGAACAGGTCATATTAGGCGCCGTGCTGGTCAGAGCGCAAAGCTGATTGAGTGCGAGAAAACAGTTCAAAAGCGTATTTCTGCGCCGAAAACATTGTTTATGTTGTTGTTATGATTTCAACTTGTTTGGAAAACATAAAAAATTAAAAAGAAAATATTTAAGAAAAAGTACAAAAAATTTTTTTTCTCTTTGTCTATTGCATTTCGGTTGTTGTAATTTTGGGTTGTTGTTGTTTTCTTGAAAACAGTCGTGTGTTTTGGTTTATTTTAAACAGGCGCCGAGCTGGTCAGACCGCAAAGATTATTGAGTCCGAAAACATTGTTTATGTTGTTGTTATGATTTCAACTTGTTTGGAAAACATAAAAAAATATAAACAAATATTTAAGAAAAAGTAGAAAAAATGCTTTTTCTCTTTTTGTCTATTGCATTTCGGTTGTTGCAATTTTGGGCATAAAATTCTTTGTAAAAATTGAAAGCAAATATTATATGCTGTCATTCATCATTTAATGTCATTCTTGTTGAACTTTTCTTGAAAACAGTCGTCTGTTTTGGTTTATTTAAAATGAATATAGAACAATTAATAAGTGTTTTCTCGGCCGGCTTTGTGGGATCAGAAAAATAAATGTTATCATAACCGTGTTTTAGGAATTAAAATACCAAGTAAGTTATATTGAAATTTATTATATTTTATTCATGCATACGAAATTACAAAATTTATCTCTTATTAATCTTTAAAACAGTAGCCGAAGCTAAATACTCATCATCTGACGAATCCATATCTTTTCACTTCAATTTCACAAACACGAATGAACAAATGCAAACATACATAAAACACAAATAATAGATAAAATATCAGCGCTGATTCTCGCATCCACTATGCACACTCAAACTTGTTGCTCGCATGAACAAGTTCTCGCAATAAGCGTCAGTCAGCTCGGCTCGGCAACAAGCGGCCACTCTGTACGCACCCTAAAGCAGCATCCGCTTCATCACTGAACTAGACAAACATAACTAAATATCAGTGGCTACAAATCATTGGCACAGATATTCTTAGATCTTGTATTCCAGCTAAAATCAACAACATATCAACACCATATCGACACAAGGCGGCCAAAGTGGCGAATAAGGTGTATACCCTTTTAATCATAGGGGCAGACGCAAACAGTTACCAAATATACTGGGAATGTTCATGTTACAATATAAGAGGCTGGCTGCAACCCCCTCCTAAAAATCCGTGCAATGAGCCCCCTGACCACCCCCTCTATCTGGAAAAGATAACATCATTACAAATAAAGGTTAGGCAGAGATTAGCGAGGTTTTTCACCACGACACCAAAATACAGAGGGGGCGTTGTTTCTAAGCAATGACAGATGGCAGCCCCATTATCCTAGACCTGCTACAGCAGACCAATCATCTACTTAGCTGGAACAAGAACCGACTACCCAAACTGATACAAGGCAAAAAAAAAAAAAAACAAATAACTACAATGCAAAAACAACTGCAACAACAACCCGTGTAAAAATGGATATGCTTTGTAGAAGGCCTATACTCCCTCTAGGAGTGAAAGGAACAAGGCATTGGACACAACACAACACTCAACAAAACATTCACAATTAGTAGAAGAGTGTATGATTTTGACGGACTGCTCCTTCTCTAGCCATCACTATCTGAACAAGACGAGGAATTCTAAGAAACTTGATATCTATGGGCTAGGCAATACTGCTAAAAGAGCTACCCCACAAGCAGGTGTCCTATTACCGCCATTTTGCAACTTTGCAATAGGTATGTTGCTAAAGGACGTAGCTTCTCAGTTTTAAAACTGTTAACTACGCATTCGGCATGGCGGTAGCAGTGTAGTGAATCCACCTAAAAATACTTTTCTAGCAGACGGAATCTATACTCAAGATGCTAAGTAACTAGAGAGTCAATAACAAATTGAGTGTAAGTCCAGTCCTACCAACAATTTGTACTTTTCAAGGGAAAATACAAAACCCAAAACTTACGACTACATCTGAATGCGATAATGCAAGCAAGACATCAAGCTGTGATAAAAACACAACATTGAATCCAGAGGCATGAAAGCGATGACCGTGTGTGTATTTCCAACAAACTTGCACGCCAAAAAGATCGCTCTGTTTTCAGCAGTGCGACTACATGCAACCAATCGCATCCCACATACAATTGGCCATACGAACTAGACAACGTGGGATGTATTGAATAAACCCTCTTTCCCTAGAAATCGAAATATGTTATTTATACGAGTTAGAGAATGATAACAATAATATATGCGGTACGTGGGAACCAAGTAAACAAAAACACTTTTATAACTAGCCTATTAAAATTTAATAAAAAAAACACAAAAAACACTTTTATATTATATTGAAACGTTATAAAACGTAATATATATTTATTGACGTTTTGGTCTACTTTAACGGGTAATGCTCTTTGTGCACTTTGAAGACCTTTTTTTTTTGATTCAACGACAAAAGACTGAACTGAATAATTTGTGGTTTTTTTACTTTGTTTGGTGTGCCGTTGCACTTGAAGTTGGCTGCAGTTGGGGGTGTTATTGTTTTTACCAGGGTTATATATAGAAGTTATTTGTTCACCGAGGTGAACACAGGTAGGTCGAGGAGAATGGACAGGATTAGCGGTTGTTTTAAGTACGAAGAACCACGATTCAATCTTACTTTCAGACTCACGGGTAGCTGCAGCGTACTACAGGCTCAAATGTCGGAAATAATAAGGGCAGCAAATTGGAGTTTACACGATATCTTACCTGGAATTAAAAGTACGGGCGTCATCCTTAAACAAAATGGCGAGACATCGGAAACAAAATACCAGAAATATCTTTACTCCCGGAATCAGAAATGGACGCCTTATTTATCATTCCCCTTCCGGATTGAAAAGAAAAAATAGCACACCACTTCACGACCCTGGCACAAATAAATTGGCTCATGGAGTACACATGCATATCTTTTATGCTGATCGGATCCAAAATGGAAACTAACTGCAATAGGAATTATTTACGATTTCGAATGGAGCATTTGAAGGCATTGTTGCAACTATTACAGGAGACTGCGATTTCGACTTCTGCAGAAATTGTTAAGATGAGGAAGGAGACTCTCTTCCATCTTTTGTGCATCTGTCCTTCTTTGGGGACGTAACGACGGATGCACATCGATCATATAAGTCTGATTTGGTAGGGTAGTTTGCTCAAACTCTCTTCAAAGGTGTCACACAGGGAACAAATCATGGACACAAGTGAGTGAAAGCTTCCTGTCAACCTATTATGTGAGAAATCTACCTATTTAGGGTATCTTATTCAACCCTCTACTTTCCGAAAAAATCTACCACTTTGTTTTCCAAAAGTAGTGCTAGAGTATTGTTGCCTCAATTTTTTTTATGTAATCTAATCTAGAAGTTTATGTAAAATAAATAAATTTTTTTACAATGCATGTAAACAACGTTCAAAATGAGGCGTTGACTACACTATTTGAAAATTAAAAAAAAAAAATTGATTTCAATGCGAGTTAACAGTATTTAAAATGCTGTGTTCAACTTAACTGTTAAGTTTTTCAGTTAAAAGAACATCTTTCTGTTGTATGACATATATAAGAGAAGGAAAATGGAAGCTATACCAAGAATTTTGAGTAATACAACTATTTGCTCTTATTATGATTGTCGCGTCGACGTCACTTCAAGTCGACAGTAGAAAAAGACAGCAGTTCTGAACTCGTTGTAGGCAATAATCAACTAATATTGATGGCCAATTGTATGTGCGAATGATGGTCTTTCAATAGTTAATTTATTAAAAACTTCTAGTAGAAATAATATATGTACTATCTAATGCTGCAGACTACACGAATTATAAGCGCTGGGCAGCCTACACCTACAAACGAGCATCGCAGTTTATCTAGTGATTCTTTTAATATTAGAATTATTAAAAGTTATGCTATGTCTCATCTATATTTTTTTCCTCACATAATATTTAAGACTAATTAGTCGACGATATCATAATGGATTTCTATTCCAACTTTGAGTATTAACGATATGTAATTAAGATTTATCATAAGCTTCCTTATAAAATATGCCTTAGATAACGAAATATCACTTAGGATATATTTATTTTCGAAGCTGTTTAAAATACTAAAAAAATTTTTTTTTATTTTGTCGCATCTACCTCTAAGACAGATTTTAGGTTGATATCAGTGAGTCAGAGGGTCGCACGGTTAATTCTTGCCATAGACAATAAGTGTTTCTACTTTCTCGTCTTTACTTTTCTGTTTGCAATTTTCCATTCTCTATCTGTCGCAGGTATCACAAAGAGGCCAAACCATGGGCCCAAATGAGCGAAAGCTGCCTGCTGAATCTAACATACTATTGGTGCTTTGAATGTCATTGTTTTAATCATCATTATTTTTTTTACCGTTATTAGTTTCATCACTTTTTCAAGTTTATTTGAACCCTAAGATTACATACATATATAAAATAATACAGCGCTATGAACTTTCAGAACGTACGGGTACTTTAGTTTCAGTATATACCGGCATTCCAGTTTCAGAATCGATATTTATCGATAACGACATAGTTCCTACGCAGGTGCATATACTGATAACAGGTTAATTATGGAATTAGCCGATTATTTTTCCGATACCTTTATTTTTTTCGTTTGCCGACTTTAATATTTATTTAAAAAATATTATATCGGAACAAGTTGTACACACTATATATATATATATAATAATTAATATATAATATATAATAATTAATATATATATATATATATATATATATATATATATATATTATGTTACCTTTGAAATTTTTTTCATCTGAGTGAATCGCACCTCCTCCTAGTTGGTGTGGGGACGTATCTATAGGTTGAACGATGTCTGTATGTAATTTTGAAATTTCAGGTAGTTGAACTGCTGATTTCACAGGTATAGGTAATGATGTTGTCGAGGAACCAATTTCTATATCTAACGAAGAATCTACGTTTGTCACTGATATAGATGTGGATGGTGTTGTTGATGGAACTCCTGATATTACACTACTCGCCTCATTCTATGAATGCGTGTTGTAAAAAATTTTAACAGCAGAAAAATTAGTCAATTCTAATAACATTTCAAACCGACTTACCTTATCGATGTCCAAATCATCTAAAATATTTTTATTAGTAATAGGATGAATAATTTGAAGCGCGTGAGAACGTAGTTTTCCCTTTGTTTGGGACGGATTTTGTGGTTGCTGCTGAGGAGGCTGATGTGACATACCAACTAATGGAGCCACTCCAACTGGCTGAGGTGCTGTTGCATTGGTAACACTTAATACAGTACTCGCTGCCACTGGTGCTACGCCTAATGGTATCTGACCCTGGTTACCGGTTGATGTAGGGCCGCCAACGGACCCACCAGGTTGCACTGTCATAGCAGAACTTAATCCAACACCCACCCCCGGATTAACTGTTGCACGTTGTTGCTGTGGCGGCTGCTGTAGATAGTAAGGATAATACATATGAGGCTGATAGTATTGTGGTGAATATTGACATTGTTGCGGGGTCCGTGTTGCGTATGGCGCCGTAAACTGTCCTAGTACAACACTTTGATGCACTGCAGGATATATAGGAGTCGAATGAACATACCTATTTCTTGGTGCGGGGCTTGAAGGATTTTGTCTAAATATATTACCAGCAGTTGGCTGATTAGCTCTGGCCGTGGAATTATTACCCGCGTTTTGCGGAACATACTAAAATAAATAAGTAAAATATGCACATAATTATAAATTTTCTTAAAAAATAACAATTATAAGAAAATTGTAAATGAGACAAAAAATATTTAGTCTTGGGGCCATTATTACAACTTGGGATAGAGTATACGTTAGCTAAAGGTTCTTTCGGCAAAACTTTACGATGAGCTAACCTTTAACAATTTTTCATTATTACAACATTCCTGTAAAATATATTATATATTTTAGCAACGTTTCTTACGTGCACAACTGTTGTGATTTGTTATAATGAGAACAACCGTTTAGTTCAATGGTTTACTAACAAGTGTATATTTCATTTGTTTTCTTTTATACATATTCATATTCATTCCATTTACCGTATTCTTAGTAAAGAGTGATACTAAATTAGCGATTTATATAACACTTCTCCCCCCCTTAATTATTTTTAGTTAATTTACAAAATGATACATGTCGATTCGAAGTTAAATATTTAAAGTTACATCGAGATCATTCTAATAGACGTTTAGGGATTTTACGCTGCCTCTGTGGTCGTCTAGATGGTACATCATCTCCAGCTGTTTGCAGACTGGGATCTGGCTGCGGGCTGACTTCCTCTTTGCCTGCGATATCGTTTTTTGCGTTATTGTTTGATGTTGTTATTTCTGATTGTTCTTGGAGAATTGACGGATGTATACCATAGGTTAATACTTCATTAGATGCTTCTATACGTGGGTCTAGGTCAGCTTGTGCACTTAGTGAGGTGTTTGGTCTTACATCTACTTTTCGCATTTGATCTGTGTGTCTTTTCCATCTGCGACCATCATCTAATAATATGTTATAATGCAACTCACCCACCTTTTTTTCCACCACTCCAAATTGCCATTTGTTTTTAGACCTATAATCTCGTGCAGCTACTCGGTCTCCTACTGAGAATTTGTTGTTTGTGATGCAACGTACATTTTTGCTAACATCATTGCTGGGTAAGATTAGGTCAAGGCGTGATTGAATTTGCCGGCCTAGCATCAACATTGCTGGTGATTTACCCGTTGCGGGATGAAGTGCGCGTCTATACGCTAATAAAATTTTGGCCAATTCTGCACTCATGGTATTTGAAGTACATTGTGAAGCCAACAATTTATTTTTTATGGTCTGCACATATCTTTCGGCTTGACCATTAGTTGCAGGATGGTATGGTGCTCCGTGTTTATGTACAATGCCGTTTATTTTAAGAAAATTTTGAAATTCACCTGCCTTAAATTGGGTACCATGGTCGCTGACAAATGTATTGGGAATGCCAAATTGAGCAAATATTTCGCGGCACTTCTGTATCGTTGTGTCCGTGGTCATGTTGGGAACAATATGGACCTCTGGCCATTTTGAAAAAGCATCCACCACTATAAATAAATATTTTCCCATCAATGGTCCTGCATAATCAGCGTGTACTCGCTCGAATGGCTTGTTGGGTCTTGTCCAGCAATGGCTTGGCGTTACTCTTTTTGGCTCAGGTCTTGTAGCTTGGCATAGTGCACATTTGGATACTAAATTCTCAATATCCTTATCCATTTGGTTCCACCACACATAAGCTCTGGCTAAACTCTTCATGCGCGATATACCAAAATGTGCGGAATGTAGCTCATCTAATATTTTCTTGCGTAATGGCTTAGGTATATACACTCGTATACCTCGCAACAGGCATCCACCATGTAGGCTGAATTCCGTCTGAGCAATACCAAACCGGTCTTTGGGTTCACTATCACGACCATATTCTAAACATTTAATCAATTTTCGAACATCGTTATCCACTTGTGTTTGTTTAACAAGTTCCTGGAAGGTTACGGGCAAGTTATCAATCATTTCTTCTTCAATGACATACACTTCTTCAACAAAATTATATGTGTCAGTGTTGGGTAGGCGAGACAGCGCATCGGCGTTAGCATTTTCCTTAGACTTCTTAAATTTGATCACATAATCAAATTGTTCTAAAAACAACGCATAGTGCTGCATTCTAGTGGCTGAATGCACAGGTAGTCCCTTGTTAGGTGAAAAAATTTGTGATACCGCTTTGTTATCTGTAATTAAAGTAAATTTTTTACCGTAAATGTAATTGTAAAACTTACGAACACCGTAAATGATCGCATACGCCTCCCGATCAATTTGTGAGTACCGTTGTTGCACCTTACTAAGCGTCTGTGATGCAAATTGTATGGGTCGTTCACTCCCATCGTTATACAAGTGGCTAAGGACCGCACCAACGCCCGTAGGGCTTGCATCAACAGCGAGAACCAGGGGTAATTTTGGGTCAAAATGTGTTAACACCGTGTCAGTTTGCATTTGTCTTTTAATCTCCACAAAAGCTTTTTTGCATTTTGCATCGAAATCGAATTTCACATCATTTTGCATTAACCGATTTAGCGGGTATACAATGTCGCTTAAATTTTTAATGAATCTGCCGTAATAATTAATAAGTCCTAGAAAAGCTCGTACTTCATCTTTATTCTGTGGTTGTTTCATATTTTGAATTGCTTCGACTTTACTTTTAATTCGATGTATGCCTTCCTTGTTTATCATATAACCACAATATTCAATGGCATCCTTCATAAATTCCGATTTATCCCCATTTATGCGCATGTTATATTTTGATAAACGTAGAAATACTTCTTCTAATCGGTTAATATGGGTCGCGTCATCAGGAGCTGTGATTTTAATATCATCTAGGAATACCGAGACACCTGGAATGTCACCTAGTACCTGTTCCATAAGGCGTTGCCATTTAGCGGGAGCACTTGCTATGCCATACATCATACGTGTGGGTCGATAGAGGCCCTTATGGGTGTTGAGGGTTAATAGGTGTCTGTCCTCGGGATGGATTTCTAGCTGCAGGTAAGCCTTAGTCAAATCAATTTTCGAAAATTTTACTCCGCCTGCCATTTTGCTAAAAAGCTCCTCGATGGTGGGTAGTGGGTGCTCGTCCACAACCAATGCCGGGTTTAAAGTAATTTTGTAATCACCACATATCCGTACTGCACCATTTTTCTTTGGTACCACGACGATGGGTGTAGCCCACTCGCTCCGATCCACTTTCTCTAAAAGTCCCTCAGAAACGTGCTCTTGTAATTGTTTTTCTACAGCTTCCATTAGAGGAAATGGTACTCGCCTGGCTTTTACAAATCGTGGAGTCGCATTGGGTTTAATGTATAGTCTGGCCTGTAGTTCTGTAATTTTCCCCATGGATTTATCAAATACTGTGGGATATTTTTGTATTAAACTTTGTATTTGCTGAGAGGGGTCCTCTGTTTGTATAATGTTTCCCACGTTGGCATTTTGCTTGTGTAATATTTCATTCCAATTTAATTTAATTTTGTACAACCACTCTCTTCCCATTAACGGATTACGATCAGAACGCACTATATACAATTTCGCTTTAGTGTTATTTATATTTACCCATATATAACCAACGCATTCCAAGGGAGTCCCACAAAAACTAACCAGTTCCATATCTGGTGTATTGACTTCTAATTTCGGAAAATAAGTTTTGGCGTCCTTCAAATTTATTATTGAAACCGGAGCCCCAGTGTCCACTTCAAAATTTATCCAATTATTGTTTACTTTTATTTTGTGCATTATCTTTTCACGGATACTTAACCTATTTTGTGGCCCGTTTATTTGCAGTATTTCCTCTACCGTTTCCACGGCTGATGTACTGGTTTGAATATAATGTACTCGTTTCTTTTCTTTAAAACATACGTTTCTTAAGTGTCCCTTTTTCTTACAATAGTGGCATGTTGCGTCTTTAAATTTGCATTTATCAGCGGTGTGTTTGGGGTCACCGCAACGAAAACATTTTTTAGTATTTGATTTTTTTGTTTTTTCCGCCATTTTGTGCACACTTATTGTTTCTTTACTATTATTACCTTGTAATTCACTGCCACCTATTACCGCTAACTCATTAGCGGTCGCCAATGTAATTGCGTCATTCAAATTTAGGGTCTTTTTCTCTAATAAACGGTTTTGCAATTTACCATCTAAAAGTCCAAATACAAATTGATTCCGCAACGCTTTTTCGAGATGAGTCCCAAAATCACAGTTTGCTGCTAATTTACGCAGTGCCACCAGAAAGTCTGCTGCTTTTTCACCTTCTTTTTGCTTCCTCATATTGAAGCGGAAATTCTCCAGTAGCTCATTTGGCTTTGGGTCGAAATGGTCTTGTAAAATGTCTACAATTTCGCTGTATGTTTTGGTCTCTGGATCTGCTGGTGCCAACTTATCGCACAAAATGTTGTATGTGTCCGATCCAATGAAATGGAGAAGAAGAGGTTGTTGTTTTGTGCCTTTGCATCCATACAATTCTAAGGCTGTCTCAAAACGTTTAACCCACCTGGACCATGATGTCTTCTTTATGTCAAAAGGCTCGAAATTAAACAAACACACATTTTTAGTTGAACTGGTAGTTTCCGTAGTCATTCTGTATTTTTTTTTTATGAATTCACCGTATTGTAATTGGATGTATATACTTATGTATGTGTGTTAATTTTTTTTTTAAATCGTTAATTTCAGTTTACTGTAGAACATTCTAAAACAACTTTGCAAAAGCGCAAAAAAAAACTATCGGTAAAACAAATTTTTTTTAAATCCTCGTCGCCAGAATTGTTATAATGAGAACAACCGTTTAGTTCAATGGTTTACTAACAAGTGTATATTTCATTTGTTTTCTTTTATACATATTCATATTCATTCCATTTACCGTATTCTTAGTAAAGAGTGATACTAAATTAGCGATTTATATAACATGATTGATAAAGTAGAAATTATTATATAAGTATATGTATTATAAAAATGTTGAAACTTAAAATGACTAAACTTCGCTATAGAAGCGACATGTATAATGAACTTGCCTTTGACTTATCCCTTACTTTTAGGTTTAAGTAAAGTTGTGGACTTTTTCCGCCCAATAAAGTCCTAAACTAACTAAGGCCTAGTTATAATAACTGGCATTAGTTTGTAAAAATAAAAGCTCTATAAGTATGTATATGTATGTACGTTCAACCAAAGACTATAGATTTATAAAGATGTTGCACTTCCATACATTGTTCTGCCAATGTTAAATTTTTGATGGGATTTTGCGAAAATCCCCTTGTGTATGACTACTGCAACTGCGATCTCTCTTTGTAATTATAAAATTATGAAGATAGTTTACAGAAAGAGAACAATTGCTAAGTTATCTTAGCAATTCATTCTTACATCTATGTGTGAGTATGTGTGTGCACCTACAATATAGATTCTACATGAACATCTACATATCAAAAATAAGTATTTTTTTCATATATGTACATTATGTGCAAATATGCTGAAGAAAAGCCATAGTTACCGATTCTTTAATTGGAGGGTAAGAATAAGTCTCTTATTGTTGTACAATTGTAGCTACATATATCGATACGCACCGAAACTCAAATTGCCTTAATACCTATATATGTATCAAGACTCGCAGTATTAAGGTGGATTCACCCATTCGTTCGGAACGAAATTTTTGTTGTGAGACAATTTTAGTTTACTGAGAGTGGCAGATGATTACAATTTGCTGTGTTCTAAATTAAACAAATTTTTATAAAATAAAAAATATCCAAAAAAAAAAAAAATAAAAAGTCGAGTGTGTGTTCTAATAGCTATTGAGTTAAATAAATATAAAAAAATTACAAATATACTTGTATATTATTATACATACATATGTACATATAATATGATGTGGCAGCTCAGTTCAATTTTGCATCAAAATTGTATGTATGTACATAAAATTAATAAATAGTTAAGAGTTATGAAGCATAAGCTTTTATTTTATTACAACTTTGTTTCATATATGTATAAGTACATAAATACACACATATTGTAAGCACATAATTAAATTTTCTAAAATAATAACATTGGCGTTCACGTAGGTTATGTCCACATAAATTGTATAAACATATACTTAATTTAGTTTTTTGATTTAATTTTTCTGGAATGTGTTGTGAACGAACAGAAATAACATACAATAACATAATCACAAATTTTTTTTAACACGCACTTTCTAAATGTGTATGTTTTAATGTGTGTTGCTTTTTACTCTCAATAGTTTTCTGTTAGCGTGAGGACAAAATTATTGCTTTTTCTGTTGCATACTCCCCCCCCCCCCCCCCCTCGTCAATAGAAGCTTAAAGTTTCTGTTTATGTAAAATGTTCGCAGTGCAACATCTTTGGTTCAGCTATTGCAAAGAAAATTATTTTACGATACATAGTTAAGTACATTTTAAGTGAACTGTATGTGTTATTATTCAAATAAACAATGTAACCGTAGCATATATCTCCTATATGGTACTAACAAAAAATGAATCCATAAAATAAGCTTTAATCTGATAACTTATGAAAAATAGAATAAGTACCTCTAGCGGAGCATACAAAATTCGTTTATAACTAAATAAATGTAATTGTTGAAGACTACATATTTCTCGTATTATTCTTCCAGTGAATCTTAGTTTAAATAGCTAAGACCTAGTCCCCATGGCCTGTCGTATACATTAGTTTATATTATAAATAATACTTTTGCAGTTATTTTAATCATGTCACACTTTAGGAATAAATACATATCATTCTCTAATAGATTGTGATGAGATTTGTGTATGCTCATTTGCTTCAAAATTATTTTAACTAATAACATATTTTAAATAAAATATATACAAATAGATCTGTTCCAGGACCAAAATTTTTTTTGCCAATAGTGCTGCTGACTGAAGTAGTTAGCACTTTGATTCAAAACAATTTATGATTAACAGCAAGAGTCCAATCCTTCTTCGGGACAAATTAATACTCTTCTATGCGAAAGTACATCACAGCACCCTCCTCCACGGGTAATGGCAGCAGAATCTTCGACGAAGTAAAACAATTATTAAAATGGTTTGTCATATACAGATTGAGAAAATTAGTACATCTAATTAACACCAGTGGTGCTGCAACATTACTATACAATTAATAAAACGGTAAATAGCAGTTGTAAAAAAGAATTAAACTTTCTCAATTTCACCACCTGCCCTCTCTACACTATCCCTTTCCAAAGAAGGTACCACTACAAGTAGTAGGCATTAACTGTCTGAATCTCATTTCTCTTAAAAAGAAATACATTTAGAAAGGTGGTTGCGTTCAAAAGAGTTATGTATATGTCCTCTGCAACAATCGCAAACTCAATATTTGAATATAATTGCTAAACGAGTCAAAGACTCTTTTGCAAACAAGTCAAAATGGCATCCCGGCCATTAATAAAGAAAAAGAAACAAAAAAAACTTACAATATTTTGCGCCGATTGTGGCTGCATTTTATATAAATCTGCTTGTTGGCCAGAAGTAAGTGTTGGCTGAAAACTGTGAAGAAGTTGAATTGATTGTTGCGATGTTATAGCAGAAGCTGAAGCCGCTGGTCCACTTACAGTTGGCTGATGCAGCCCACTCTGTTGGGGTAATGTATAACCCGCAGATGGTGCTGCTACATAACCACCGTTCCCTGGAAAAAAATGCAATTTAGATATTTAACCTTTAAAATTTATCTTAAAAAAAAATTAAAACACTTACCGGATATATAGAAGACCGGTGTGTATAGTATATGTTGATCACTTAAAGTTTGTGACTCCTGTGACAATGTCAATTTATCACAATCAAATACCTGTTGCCTATTTGAAGACAGTTTGCTGCTTGTTTTTTAATATATTGGCTGTATAAAAGCTTCACCTATTAATGCGTCTAAAAATTAAAAATAAGAAAGTTGGCATCACTTGAGGCGACTAAACGTACTTTTTGTGCTCTTATAAATCAGATTAAATATTTTTTATAAATTTGTGGTATAAACATTATAATAAAAGAAACAACTTTGTATATCCTGTCTTGTTGAACCTTCGTAGTGAACAGACGTGTTAGCGGAGTTTTTATTACATACTAAACAAACAAAAAAAATTTATTCGTAATAAGTACTGATTCGTAATAAGTACAGTTTTTGTGAATTTTGCTTTATTTGCATTAATAATTTTGCATATAATCTGAAACAAGAAAAACAAACAACAAAAAAACAACCGTAAACAAAGTGACTGAGGAATACTCTGCATGAGTACCTCAAAAACAAACAATTGTGAAGTGAGTTCTAACGGCAGAAATGCCTATTTTACTGTGAGTTCTGATATTGTTAATGCACACAATAAAAACAAAAAATCGGATGATAGTCTTTTTCTAACGGCAAAGCCAATTTTACGCGAGCGATCAACTTCGCTTTCTCCGATGCCAAGTGGTGATTCGGTAACATTACCATTGCCTAGTTCATCTTTATTTAAGTCAGCTCCATTATCCGCTCCGGGCTCATGTTCTTCACTTAACCAAATTATCACAATAGACAATAGTATTCAGAAACCTAAGGTGCCTGTCGGAATGGACAGATATATTACTGTAGTAAAGCGCGGGCGAAGCCCAAATTCATCTAAAATCTCATCGGTTCCCAAGATATCCAGGGATAACGACGCCGCCACAGTTAACCGTCAAAACCGCTTTAAAATATTGCAGGATGTCAACGACAAACCCGAAGCGTCCTCGAAAAAAACCTCCAAACCTCCACCCATCTATTTGAGGGAGAAGAATTCAAACACCCTTATCAAAAAATTAATATCGGTCATTGGTGAAAAGGCATTTCACATTGTTCCAATAAAACGTGGTAACATTGATGAAACTAAAATTCAAATATATGAAGAAAAAGATTTCCGCAAAATGGTTAATGAATTGGAAAAAAATAAAACAAGTTTTTACACATTCCAACTTAAGAGCGCCAAGGGCCTACAGGTGGTATTGAAGGGCATAGATTCTTATGTTGCTCCTGCTGAAATAAAAGATGCTCTCACCCTGAAAGGATTCAAGGTAAAAAATGTATCCAACATAATAAACAGGGAGAAGATCCCCCAACCCCTATTTCGCGTTGAACTGGAGCCAAATGATATATTATTGAAGAAAAATGAGACCCATCCCATTTATGATTTAAAATATCTATTATATCGCAAAATCACAGTTGAAGAACCACACAAGCGTTCAGGACCCGTACAGTGCCATAATTGTCAAGAATATGGCCATACGAAAACTTATTGCAAATTACCTACTGTTTGTGTTGTGTGTGGTGAATTGCACGAGACTGCCATTTGCAATAAGTCGAAAGACCAAAAGGAAAAAAAGTGCAGTAATTGTGGAGGTAATCACACTGCTAACTACAGAGGTTGTCCTGTATACTCCTTCGTTAAACAGGCTATGATTCAAAAGCCTAAAGTAGTCCCAGCGCAAACAGGAAATACGTACTCCGCTACTTATCCTCCTATGTCCCAACCAATCTCTACACAAGTATCATATGCTGACGCTGTAAAGATCAACTCTGTTCCCATGCAAAAAGTGTCACCACCAAATAACACAACAAACGCAAACTTTAATTTCAATCGCCTTGAAGCTACTATTGATAATCTGGTGCAAACTATAAACAACTTTACAACAAATATGACTAGCATGATGCAAGAAATGTTGCGAATGCAGAACACACTGCTTCTAGCATTAGTTAACAAGCCATGAACACGTTAAAATTATGTTTCTGGAACGCAAACGGCATTCGCCAACATAAAAATGAACTTGAGCACTTCCTCACGGTAAAAAATATTGATATAATGTTGGTATCTGAGACTCATTTGACTTCGAGAAGCCTTTTTAAAATTAGTGGCTATACCTTATATGATACAAAGGACCCGAGAGGAAGAGCATGCGGAGGATCGGCAATTCTAATAAAGTCAAGACTCAAACACTACATTCTTGAGAACATTTGTGAGGACCATCTGCAGGCAACAAATATTTGCATCGAAAATTTTTGTACAAATTTCGTGATATCATCAATTTACTCCCCTCCCAGATTTTCAATCTCTGAGGATCAATATGAGGATTTTTACAGAACTCTTGGACCTTGTTTCGTGGCAGCTGGGGACTACAATGCAAAACATACGTTCTGGGGATCGCGTCTTATTACACCCAGAGGTCGAGCATTATTCAACACAATTTCAAAAATGGGTTTGGATGTCATTTCTAGCGGGGAGCCCACTTACTGGCCTACTGACCCACAAAAAATTCCAGATGTTATAGATTTTGGCGTCATGAAAAATATCTCTAGGGATTTAATTCATGTTGAAGCTTCTCATGATCTCTCCTCCGATCACTCGCCAACGATCGTTACAATTTGTAGCCCACTAAGAAGTGACATACCTCACCCATATGTGAAGATGATAAATCATGTTAATTGGCTGGGGTTCAAAAAATATCTCAGTAGTCATTGTACGGAAAACATCAGGCTTAGAACTTCCGATGATATTGAATTCAACATTGCTAATCTTACTGAAAATATTAAACAGGCTGCTAAACATGCCACTACCTCCTCTCCGCAGACTGGGTTTAATAGAATTTATTCTGCGGACATTGAACGTCTCGTATGTGAAAAAAGAAGAGCTAGAAGGGAATGGCAACAGCACAGATCACCCCAACATAAAATCAGACTTAGAGAATGCACTAAACGACTCCATGAGTTGCTTGCATCTGAAAAATCTGCTTCTCTTAAGAACTATCTGGAAGGTCTCGATGTCACAGCAGCATCTAATTACTCCTTGTGGCGCGCAGCTAGAAAACTTAAAACACCCGTTGAGTTTAAACCACCCCTGCGCACTTCGACCGGAGGTTGGGCAAGAACCAATACTGAAAAAGGTAACATATTTGCTGAGCATTTAAAACACGTATTTACCCCAAATTCATGTACTGGTGCTGTTGATTTGCCGAGTGTAGTTGCTCTACCCCCTCGACCCATGAAGTTTAAGATGCGTGATGTACAAAAACTAATTGCTGAAACCAACCCAAAGAAGGCTCCGGGTATTGATGGAATTAGTAACAAGATGCTGATGAATTTGCCCCGTATTGCTATTAGAATCCTGTTATTTATTTTTAATGGCATTTTACGACTGGAGTATTATCCACACAGCTGGAAACTTGCCATGGTCAAAATGATTCCAAAGGCGGGCAAAGATCTTACCAAGGCTGAGTCATATAGGCCAATAAGTTTACTGTCAACAATTTCAAAGCTCTTCGAAAAGCTTCTCATGACGAAATTGTCCCCAATTCTAACTGATAATGGGTGCATACCGGATCATCAATTTGGTTTTAGAAGTCAGCATAGCACCATTGAACAAACTCATAGAATGGTTCATTTCATAAGAAGAACATTTGAAGAAAAGAAGTATTGTTCTTCCCTCTTTATTGATGTTTCTCAAGCATTTGATAAAGTGTGGCACGAAGGCCTGATTTTGAAATTGAAGACATATCTACCAATTAACATAGTAAATCTTTTGCAAAGTTACATTCTTGCCCGGAAGTTCACTGTTGTGGAAGGAGACTTTATGAGTGTGCCCGAAACTATCTCATCCGGTGTGCCACAGGGGAGTATATTGGGGCCAGTTTTGTATTTGATTTATACCTGTGATATGCCTTTAAGCAGTAATATCCTCACCTCTACATTTGCCGATGATACAGCCTGCCTTAGTATACATAAAAACCCTCACGAGGCATCCCGATATCTTCAGGAACATATTAACCTGTTGGAGCTGTGGTTGAACTTATGGAGAATAAAAGTAAATGAACAAAAGTGTGTTCATGTCACATTTACTCTACGAAGAGATACTTGTTCCCCCATTCAAATCAATAACCAAGTTGTTCCTCAATATTCACAGGTGAAATACCTTGGTATACATCTTGACCGACGGCTTACATGGAAGCAGCACATTGACTCTAAGCTAACACAAATGAAGCTTAAATTAACCCAGATACATTGGCTGATTGGTAGAAATTCTACCCTCAGTCTGGATTGTAAACTTTTAATATACAAGTCGCTTTTGAAACCCATATGGTGTTACGGAATTCAGCTATGGGGCACTGCTTCAGCTTCCAATGTAGAGAGAATCCAACGAATTCAAAACAAAATTTTAAGGTTAATAACATCGGCTCCATGGTACATGAAAAATTCAATTTTACATCGTGATCTAAATATGCCACTTGTGACTGCAGAAATTGCAAAATATGCAGGCAAATATTTAACAAAACTCGAGTCCCATCCTAATCCCCTTGCTCGTAACATCTTGAACTTTCCTGGACACATCCGCTTAAAAAAGAGGGATACTACGGCCTTAATACGCCACACTTCAGATTGAATTTTTTGAATATTTTTGTGCTTAACATATTTATGTATAATTAATTACTATCTCTAAGTTTACGTCCGACACTGGTTGGGCCTAATTATTATATCTATATTTAAGATTTGAATACTTATTGTTAGTTCTTTTTGAAGATACAATGTATAAATATGAGTGAAAAAAAAAAAAAAAAAAAAAAAACTTTGTATATAAACAAAGCAAAGCAATAGGTGTTTAAAATTCATAAAACATGTCTAAACAAATAACTCGCCGCAGTATTGCAAATAAAAATCTTATTGTTTGTGATCAATGCGAAAACGAGATAAAAAAAAGAAATTGATAATTACATACAATGCGACAAGTGTAAAAAAATCTAACACTCGCAATGTTCTGGTTTAAGTAGGAAAGAATTTGAGAGACTCGTAAAAAATAAAAAAAAACCTTTTAATTGTCAGTTTTGTAAAGATGAAGATAATAACATAAGAGAAGAACTTACAACAATAAAAACAGAACTGAAAAAGTTAAACAAAAAGCAAAGTTTGATGAAGTGATTAAAGATGTGGCAGAAAACAAAAGAAAAATTAGTGAAATTGAAAAGGAAAACAAAAAGTTAAAAACTGAAGTAAAAATATTAAAATTTTCCGTTAAAATTTTAAATGAATACAGACTAAAAAAAGAATTTAATTATTAATGGTCAAAAAGTTACAGACGAAAAAATGAGTGCTTTCGAAGCCGTAGCTAAAATTTCTGAAGACATTGGTGAAAAATTAAACAATAATACTATTGAAGATGCTTATTTCTTAAAAAATAAAAATAAAAACAATGAAAATAAAACTGTTGTAGTGACGTTCACTTCTAAAATACATAAAGATAAGTTCATGGCTTCTAAAGCTAAACTTAAAGAAAACGAAAATACGAAAAAAAAATTTATAAACCATTTTAATAGTAAAGAAACTATGAGCCTTTATAATTATGCCAAATCGTTAAAATCGATTGGTTATAAATATACTTTTATAAAAAATTGAAGAGTTTTTGTAAAAAAAGATTTTTTTTCACGGTTATATTTATTTATTGAATCTTCAAAAATTGAACTAACAATAAGTATTCAAATCTTAAATATATATATAATTATTAGGCCCAACCAGTGTCAGACATAAACTTAGTGATAGTAATTAATAATACATAAATGTAGTGTTAAGCACAAAAATATTTTCAAAAAGTTTCATCTGGAGTATTGCGTATTAAGGCCGTAGTATCCCTCTTTTTTAAGCGGATGTGTCCAGTAAAGTTCAAGATGTTACGAGCAAGAGGATTAGGATGGGACTCGAGTTTTGTTAAATATTTGCCTGCATATTTTGCAATTTCAGCGGTCACAAGTGGCATATTTAGATCACGATGTAAAATTGAATTTTTGATGTACCATGGAGCCGATGTTATTAACCTTAAAATTTTGTTTTGCATTCGTTGGATTCTCTCTACATTGGAAGCTGAAGCAGTGCCCCATAGCTGAATTCCGTAACACCATATGGGTTTCAAAAGCGACTTGTATATTAAAAGTTTACAATCTAGACTGAGGGTAGAATTTCTACCAATCAGCCAATGTATCTGGGTTAATTTAAGCTTCATTTGTGTCAGCTTAGAGTCAATGTGGTGTTTCCATGTAAGCCGTCGGTCAAGGTGTATACCAAGGTATTTCACCTGTGAATGTTGAGGAACAACTTGATTGTTGATTCGAATGGGGGAACAAGTGTCTCTTCGTAGGGTAAATGTGACATGAACACGCTTTTGTTCAGTTACTTTTATTCTCCATGAGTTCAACCACAGTTCCAACAGGTTAATATGTTCCTGAAGATATCGGGATGCCTCGTGAGGATTTTCATGCATACTAAGGCAGGCTGTATCATCGGCAAATGTAGAAGTGAAGATATTACTGCTCAGAGGCATATCACAGGTATAAATCAAATACAAACCTGGCCCCAGTATACTCCCCTGTGACACCCCAAATGAGATAGTTTCGGGCACACTCATGAAGTCTCCTTCCACGACAGTGAACTTCCGGTCAAGAATGTAACTTTCCAATAGATTCACAATGTTCATTGGTAGATATGTCCTCAATTTCAAAATCAGGCCCTCATGCCACACTTTATCAAATGCCTGAGAAACATCAATAAAGAGCGAAGAACAATACTTCTTTTCTTCAAATGTTCTTCTTATGAAATGAACCAATCTATGAGTTTGTTCAATGGTGCTATGCTGACTTCTAAACCCAAATTGATGGTCCGGTATGCACCCATTATCAGCTAGAATTGGGGACAATTTTGTCATGAGCAGAAGAGTTTTGAAATTGTTGACAGCAAACTTATTGGCCTATATGACACAGCCTTGGTAAGATCTTTGTTCGCCTTTGGAATCATTTTGACCATGGCAAGTTTCCAGCTGTGTGGATAATACTCCAGTCGTAAAATGCCATTGAAAATAAATAACAGGATTCTAACAGCAACACGAGGCAACTTCATAAGCATCTTGTTACTAACTCCATCAATACCCGGAGCTTTCTTCGGGTTGGTTTCAGCAATTAGTTTTTGCACATCACGCATCTTAAACTTTATGGGTCAAGGGGCAGAGCAACTACACTCGGAAAATCAACAGCACCAGTACATGTGTTTGGGGTAAATACGTGTTTTAAATGCTCAGCAAATATGTGACCTTTTTCAGTATTGGTTCTTGCCCAACCTCCGGTAGAAGTGCGCAAGGGTGGTTTAGACTCAACGGGTGTTTTAAGTTTTTTAGCAGCGCGCCACAAGAAGTAATTAGATACTGCTTGACATCGAGACCTTCCAGATAGTTCTTAAGAGAAGCAGATTTTTAAGATGCAAGAAACTCTTGGAGTCGTTTAGTGCATTCTGTAAGTCTGATTTTATGTTGTGGTGATCTGTGCTGTTGCCATTCCCTTCTAGCTCTTCTTTTTTTCACATACGAGACGTTCAATATCCGCAGAATAAATTCTATTAAACCCAGTCTGCCGATGATGACACATTTAATCAACACATGACACATTTAATCAACAACTGATTCGTGATGAGGATGAAGTTGATAGAATGCTATTGAATGGAACAACTAATAAACAGTGGGCTAGGAGATCTTTGATTCATCCAAGCCAAGTTGAAGCTGGAGGTTTTGGTGATATTGATGGTGAAGATAGTGCAACCTACACGTCTCCTTCTTAGATTTTTTCTTTTTTTTTCTCTTTTACATACATTTAATATTAAAGCTTAAATTTCAATTTTTATTCTTTCAATGTTAAAAAATCAATACTACAAAAGTTTTTCAAATTTTAAGAAATATATCAATTGTCTAAATTTTAATTATTTAAATATTATTAGTGTTAATATTAGAAGCGTTGCATCTATTGATAAGTTCAACAATTTTAAAACAATCTTATCTCAATTTTCAAAATTGCCTGATGTAATAGCACTAAAAGAAACTTGGTTCAAGAATGACATTACCCAAATATATACAATTCCTGGATTTACTTTCGTGCATTGTTGTAGAGAAGATGGATATGGCGGTACATCAATATAAGTATATAAATAAAAAAATTGATTTTAGTGTTAAAATTTGTAAAAGTGAAAACTTTGTCGAAATCTTAGCTATAACCTTGCTAAATTTTAAGGTTAGATCAAAACCCTTACAAATTGCATCATATCACCGTTCACAAAAGTGCAATGAACTAGTATTTTTTGATTTTCTTGATAATTTGCTAATTGAATTAGCTAAAAATTCACTAATAATAGTAGGTGACTAGAATATCGATCTTTTCAAAAGTGGTTCGAGCACGGAATTAACTTCTATTTTTCATAATTACGATTGTAACAATGCTCACACCTTAATAACTAGACCTGGAAGTAACACTTGTATAGATCAATTGTTTAGTAATTTATCCGATACACTTTCCGATCATAATATTTTATCTTGTAAATTGAAAAGCAATTTTAAATGCAAAGAAAACATAGCGATTTCTAAAACTTACTGTGACTATAGTAGGGCAAATGAATATTTACAAAGTACGTTACCAATTAATTTCTCGTCAACTAATGCATCAGTCTTGACAAGTTCCCTTATATATACCATTGAATCAGCTGTTAATCACTCTACTGTGATAACTAATGTTAAAAAACCATTAAATTTTGAAATAACCCCATGGATTAACAAAAATCTTCGAGGGTTAATTTTATATAAACATAAATTATTAATGAAAAGGCGTAGATCAAAAAACAGAAAAATATAATGATGACTTGAAAAGAATAAGTAAAGTGATAAAATTAGCAGTTAAAAAATGTAAAGATAACTACTATTCCAAAAATTTAAGTAGAATAGGAAATGATACTAAAAAATGTTGGAAATATATAAATAATACACTCGGTCGAACAAAAGGAAATGTTGTCAAGCTTAACAATAGACATGGGGAATATATATTAGATGATCAGACAAAAGCAGACTTATTAAACAACTATTTCATTTCAGTCGAGTTAAACAAAAAATTAATATTTTGCCAAGTGATTCAATCAACTCATTGAGGACGCTAAATGCTTCACGTAATCGCTTCATCTTAAATGAGATAAATGATATACGTAACATTATTATCAATATGGAATCAAATAAAACACCAGGTTTCGACAACATATCTATAAAATTTATGAAAGAATGTCTTGAAGTACTTTTACCTATATTAGTTGAAATATTTAATAAAATGATTAACACCTCAGAATACGCCGACATTTTAAAAATTCATAAAATAGTTCCCATTCCAAAAAACAAATATTGCGTCTACTGTAGACAAATATAGACCCATTGCTATACTATCGACAATAGATAAAATTTTTGAAAAAATGCTTTATGACAAACTTCTGGTATATTTAGAATCAAATAATATGTTGTATAAATATCAGTTCGGTTTTAGAAAAGGTGTTAGTACCCAAGATGCTGTCTTAAACGTGGTACGCTATGCTTGCAAGGGTTTAGATGATGGATTCAGTGGAGTTGCTGGAATACTTTTTGATTTTTCTAAGGCATTTGATCTTGTGGATCACGAAATAATGTTACAAAAGTTAAAATATTATGGTATTCAAGATCGTGAGCTTATGTTATTTAAAAACTATTTCATTAACAGGAAACAGTTTGTACAAATCAACCTTTACAAAAGTTTTATTGATACTGTCGAATATGGTGTTCCACAGGGAAGTGGCTTAGGCCCTTTACTGTTTTCAATTTATTTAAATGATCTAAAAAAATTAGATCTAACGGGTCAATTATTTATGTTTGCTGATGACATTTGCTTGTTCTATCCATTTAAGTTTGACTTAGTTTTGAAAACATTAACGGAATTTGTTCGCTTGAATAGATTATCACTTAATACAGAAAAAACAAAATTAGTTAGATTTAGACCTCGTGCAGCAAATGTTAATAGCAATTTTTTGTATATATTGATGGCAGCCCCATTTTTGCATCAAATTCTGTCAAATATTTAGGAATTACGTTACAAAGTAACATCTTGGGACTGTCATATTAACAACGTCAAAAACCAAATAGCTCCAGCTGTCGGTATTTTATACAAACTTAAAAATAAACTATCAGAAAGATCAAAATAAATGATTTGCAATGCATTAATTGAATCGCATTTGAATTATCTAGTTTGCATTTATCCTTTTAATAAAAACAACATATCTTCAAAATCTCTCCAACGGTGTCAAAATAAAGCACTAAAAATTGCTTACAATTTACCAAGTACATTTTCAACACTGTCGATGTACAAAAATATATGTGAAAATATCCTGCCAATTAATGGCTTACATATATATCAAGTTCTATTATATGTTTTTAAAAGTCTGTATAACACAGGTAATCAAACAATTCCATTTTTTCAAAACCAAGCACATTTTTATACAAGAAATACTTCAGATTTAAGAATCCCAAGATGTAGATTGGAAAAAACTAAACAAAGGATTGACTATATGAGAGGGAATCTATATAATAATTTACCCTCACAGATAAAAAATGCAGAGAATATTTCAATATTTAAAAGATTATGTAAAAAAAATTTTAATGATTCAATAGAAACGCTTTTGTAAATGTCGTTAAAATAATATACCGATTATTAGTATAATATTTATTAATGTATTGTTAATAGAATTGTACGTCAAGTTAAATCAGTTGCCAGCTTGCCTCTAAAATGCCTTCTAGGCGCAGAGGCCAAATTATTTATATGTAAAATAATTCTATTTTGTACAATTATCGTAAATAAAAAAAATAAAATAAAAAAAGTTCTAATTGGCTCTAACTTTGCTAAAATCAATTTATAAGAAATTTATATTAAACTTTTTACACAATAGCGTAAAATCATTAAGGAATTAATTAAACAATTAGAGTAAATAAGTTTTGACAAAAAAATACATTAAACATTTCCACTGGCACACGAAAAATGTATCGTCCGGAAGAACTAGTATTTACCTAACAGTTAAGAGAGCACCAAAATCGTGTAACGCAGTGTTATTTCACCCGGCGCATAATACAATATCCGTCTATAATCACTTTACTAAGAAAAAATTATATTTTATTCGGTATCAGCTTTTCTTACGCTGGATCCACTTTTGGCATAGTCTGTCTAACATATCGGTCGGTATCTTAGGAATAAGTTCTTCAATATTGGATTCCAGCTCGTCAACCGTTGCAGAGTTGTCCCTATAGATATGAGACTTAACATACCCCCACAAAAAATATTCTAAAGGCTTAAATCGCATGATATATGCGGCCTTTCGAACGGCACCGCACTCGCCTCTCAATTGGGCCATTGTTTCGCTAGCTGTGTGGAAATGGCACCGTCTTATCACATGTCAACCAAGTCCAGCATGTCAACTAAGTCCATTCACAGTAACGTTCCTGCCTTCGTCGTCTTTAAAAAAGTACGGTCCAATGATGCTACCGACTCATAATACACACCAAACAGTCCTTGTTCACGTATCCATTCCACCAGAAATGAGCTTCGTCGCTGAACACAATTTTCCGATAAAAAGGTGGGCGATGCACTTTCTTAATCGAGTATGAATTGTAATAATAGAATTCAATAAGTTGCAAGCGTTGTTCGTTCGTAAGTCGATTCATGGTTAAACTGTAGACCAAACTGAACATGTTTAACAGTGACATGCTATACGAAAACAGCTAAGCTGCCAAACACCCTTTAATTACTCTAAACACATCCGACCTTGTTGACGTTAAAATTCATAACTCAAGGATATTATGAATGGTGCGTTTGAATGATGTTCTTGCTGCCATTTTTGTGTCTATTAAATGTAAAGTAACTGTCATCCGTAATTTCCTTTCTATCGGTACCAAAAGAGAATCCAGTTTTAATTTTGCGTATAAAACACGAAATATATACTGGAAACTTCCTTAACTTCTGCCAAGGGCTATATTAATGAGTCATAGATTAAATGTTCCAAACGTATGTGGTTTCCATCACGTCTAGTTTTCGAGGTACATGCCAATTATTATTTTTATTACCCTTACTTAAGGGTTATTATTTTGTTTTGTTAAGTAACCGTTCTAATTCGATAACGTCGATACCTTTGTACTTATACATATATACACATAGCCCATAAAGTCTGCGTTCACCCTTGGAACTTGTATAAGTGTTATACTTAATTATACAGCATAAATATTTAATTCAAATCTAAATTTACTTATAAGTATTTTAATTAGAGTTTAGTTCGACAAGCAATAAAATAAAAATGTTAATTCCTTTCAGTATTGAGATAACGGGATAGAAGTGGCACAACAAGTAAATACAGTCACACAGATAATAGTACGTACCCCTTAAAAATTCTTTAATTTTCTCAAAAAAAAAAATAAATAAATAAACCAAAAATTGTTTAATGAAAATAAACATTTATTTTATTATTTAAATTTAAAATTAAAAACTTCAATTTTATACAAAAAACATAAAAGCCATTTCATAGCACAGATGGTGAAAAACTATTTCAGGTATATACTATATTTTTAGTATTTTGTTGGACCTATGTTTGCTTCAATTACTACCCTCAATCGATTACTAATAAGTAATCGATTGATAAAAAAAAAAATGGCATTTTCAATAGAAAATGCAATTTTTTTGTTCCCTCAGAAGTTATTTGAGTCCACTCATACCTCAAGCCATTTTTAAGTTCTTGTTTGTTTCTGTAAGTTTTTTTCGAATGCAACGTTCCAATTCATCCCATAAATGCTCTATAGGGTCCAGGTCTGGTGATGGTGTTGGCGAATGAAGTTGTTTCAGGGCGTTATAGAGCAACCATTCTTTGACACTTGCGGAATCTTCAAATTGCTTTTCAAAATATCTACATTAAGAAGTCGGTAAATATATGTTTCCACAAATCGCAGTTTATGAACTCCATTCGCCGAAATGCAGCCACAAACCATGACTGAACCACTAACATGCTTAACTGTCGTAATGAGGTTGTTCTGTTGCAGCTCTTTAGGTTTGCCAAAAATCTTTTGTCGCCCATCACAACTGAATAAATTGTACTTGCTTTCATCACTAAAAAGCACATTCGCCCAGAAATCTGTTTATTTGTCCGCATACTTATGTGCGAAGTCGAGTCGCTTTTTTCTGTTCATTTCGCTTATCAACGGTTTTTTTTTTTGTTACGCGGCTTCCGAAACCGCTATGGAACAGAAATTCAGGGTTATTCTTAAACTGCAATTTTAGAGGGCGTACGTACTATTATCTGTGTGACTGTATATAAACCATAAAGTCTGCGTTCAGTATTAAAAAAAAATATAAAGGCTTATTAGGAAAATTTACATTTAGTATTTTGTTGGATAGCCATGATGTTGTAATACTTCACTCAGTCTATTTGGCATTGACTACTAATTTCTCAGTTTTCATATCTGTAATCTTCTCCCATTACACCTGCATGACACTTCGTAAGGTTTCTTTA
This sequence comes from Germaria angustata, assembly GCA_963681545.1. Classification (NCBI taxonomy): domain Eukaryota; kingdom Metazoa; phylum Arthropoda; class Insecta; order Diptera; family Tachinidae; genus Germaria; species Germaria angustata. The sequence goes on along the minus strand of OY813003.1, from coordinate 15,428,675 downwards.
CTTGTTATTGTTTATTGGCGAATTCTTTTCTCTAACAGATCACAAAGGTGCTCAATAGGATTGAGGTCGGGTGATTGGGGGGCGTTTAAGTTGTCTTGGAGCATTATACAAGAGCCAAAGTCTAACAAATTCCGCTGTGTGCTTTGGATCGTTATCTTGTTGGAACAAAAACGTTGTTGATAAACTAGGTTTTTCTGCACTTTGTGCCAAATTGTGTTTAAAAATTTTCAAATATCCCCATTTATCCATTGTCGCTTCAATAAACTGTAATTGGCCGACACCAGACGCCGCCATGCATCCCCACACCATAACTTCACCACCACTGTGTTTGTTAGTACCAACAAGATTTTGTTTCTCAATTGCAGTTCCAGACTTACGCCACACAATTTGATGGCCTTTTTTACCACATATACAGAGGTTGCTTTCGTCTGAAAATATTAACTGTTTCCAAAATTCTGGAGGCTTATTTATGTAAGTGTGACCAAATTAAATGCGCTTTAGTCTGTTCAGTAGTGATATGTATGGTTTTCGTCCAGTGACTCCACCATGATATCCAGCGTTACGTAATATTTTTCTAACGGTTTCGGCATATAGATTTTTAAAATGTTTGATTTACGTTTTCAACAATATTGGAAGATGTAATTCGAGGGTTAACCTTTGATATATTGTCTACTTTGCGCTCTTCTCGGACTGATAATATTTTTGGGCGTCCAGACCACGGCATAGATGTTAAAATTCCGGTATCTTTGAAATTATTTATTACTCTATGGACAGACGAATATGTTCTAACAACAGTTTCACCAATTTTTCGGTAACTTGTTCCATTTTTCCACAATTTAATAATTATCTTTCGTTCTGAAACACTAATTTCTTTACCTCTGCCTTCCATATTTTTAAAACTATTACAAATTTTAAATAAAATTTGCAAGTGAACATTGAGAAAGTATTAACAATAATAACAAAGAATAAAATCGACCAGAAACAAGAAAAAACTTCTTAAAAATTAAAGGTATTGTTATAACAAATAAAGTGAACGCAGACTTTTTGGGTGCTTCATTTACTTGTTATTGTTTTTGGTTTTTGAGTAAAGGATATAAATAACATTTGCATGAAAAAAGTTTGAGTTCAATTACAGTTTTATGCTGCGTTTTTGTACCAGTAATACAAATTTCTAAGAGTGAACGTAGACTTTATGGGCTATGTGTATGTTCCTTCCACTCCTGGAGGGAGCATAGGGCTTCTACAAAGCATATCCATCTTTACACGGGTTGTTGTTGCAATTGTTTTCGCATTGTTATTATTTGTTTTTTGCTTTATATCAGTTTCGGTAATCGATTCTTGTTCCAGCTAAGTAGATGATTGGTCTGATGTAGCAGGTCTAGGATAATGGGGCTGCCATCTGTCGTTGCCTAGAACCAACGGCCCCTCTGTATTGTGGTTTAGTGGTGAGGAACCTTGCTAATCTTTGCACCAAATAAGTTTTGTTACGTTTGCGGACAGTATACGTGTATTGTGATATCACAAACAAAAAATGTTTCTGAAAAAGTGAGAAGTGCTATTAACCATAAACCATGGATACCAAAGATTTTTTTCTTTCGTGATATGCTACTCTCATGTCTTGGTTAAATGGGAACAAGACGTCAATGCCATTTGCCATACCAGCTTTATGGCGACAACCCAGTTATCATTTTAATGATTGCTACTTTTGCATGACTGATATACAATCAGAAAATACAGAAAATCAAGTTCAACATCAAGTATCCTGACGTTCTTTCAATGTCGAAACCAGTACCTCACAGTTAAGAAATGCCTCCTCCTTTACCTCCCTCCAAAAATGAAATAGAGATTTCAGAAGTGCCAGATTTGCAAATAATGATGGAATCAGCGAAGATTCTGAGTTTTTACCTTCAACCAGTTCTCTTGACCATCCACATCTGATAAATCAAAATGAATTTAATGATTTGATATGAGACTTAGATTTATCAATTAGGCAAGCTGAATTACTAGGCTGGATATAGATTAAAGAAGGAGTGGAATTTGTTGGTTCCTAACACCAAAGTATGGCCAGAAAAATCACAGTTTGTTTACGGAAAATCTAATGTGTGCCATCCATAGATCCTAAAAAAGTTATTTTACCACCACTGCACAAATTTTGTAAAGGCTATGACAAAACAGTATTTTCAGTAAGTTAAGTGATGACAAACTCAAGGAAGGAATATTTGTGAGACTACAAATACACACATTTATGAAAGACCCAAATTTTGATAAAAAAAAAGCTTACTAACAAATGTAGAACAGCAAGTTGACGACATGTTAAAGGCTTACGAAAAGTTGGGATGCAGTATGTCATTGAAAATTCACTTTCTTTATTCTCATTTTTCTTTCTTTCCATCTAATCTTGAGTGAGGTGCGGTCAGTGACTATGTGCCAAGGTGTGTCATGGCATCGAGAAATGCTGAGGTGTTGATCAATACTTGGTAAAAACGCTGGAATCAACATCTTTTGTAAGATTTATTTGTGATAATGAAAAAAGTTATTGGAGGCATTATAAAGATATGAAAAGACTTAAAAAATGGATATGGCACAAAAAATATGTGACAAAAATGTAAATGAAGTAAGGAAGCTTTGTGCAGTTGTTGATAGCTTTGAAAACAACAATGAAAATATATGTAACAAAATAGAAGAAAGTAATACAAAGATATGTGGTGTAATAAAAAAAGAAATGAAACAAACGAACGTAACACGAAACTAATATTTGCAGAAACAGTCAAAAACATAAGGCAACTAGTATAAAAACAAATTCCATTAATAGTGAAACCCAAGGAAAAACAAAACACTGAAAAACAAAAAATTAATTAAACAATAAGGAAAAATAATAAAAAAATTATGAATTTAAAATATACAACAAAATAATTTATAACACGAAAATAAAAGTAAACTAAGGGGCATATAGTAAAACACAGCAGCACAAAAATAAACATTGGTTGGAAAAAGCGTAGAATAGTTGATGGAACCAATATAATTTAACGCTTTAAATTTCAAGGATATAATCACAAGGCGGTCGAATGCAGAAACGAAGAAAATGTCCAACATATCAAAAATTACTAAATAACAAAAAGAAAAGGTTAGGTATTATTATGTAACAATCAAAGGGAGTATATGGGATATATACAAACATATGTGGAGCAGTTAATAATTTTAGTCGTTTGGAAATAGTGACTAAAATAGAGAAACAAGGATACACTTAACAAAAGATATAGAACAGGAAATATAATCACAAAATCTTTTACCACGTTTATACACACGTCTTATTTGCAAATAGAACTATTTGGTGAAAGAGTATCCGAATCAAAGTATTCGAATAGCGCAAATATGGTGAATTTTTGAAAAAGTCAAATTAAAATAATGACGGTATATAGATCATCAAGCTGCAGTGAACCAGAGATCTGTGAAGTTATCGCAGAAAGTATAGCAGAAAAAAATTAAACAACAAATAGGAAACTTTGACGCAGACTGGAACAAAGAAGAAACATATAAAATAAGATTGGTAAATGTTTTAAGCGATTATGGACTTAAACAAATAGTAAGCGACTACACTAGAACCATACAAAACTCGGAAGACAATAATAGATAACTCGTATGTTATAACAAACGAAAAAAAAAACAACAAAAAACTATGCAGCAAATGAAATATCGGATCACGATAGATATAGAAATCATATATACAAATGAAAATACAATCCAAAAATTCAAAACAGAGATTAATTTTTTTAATACAGAAAAGATAAATTCAATGTAATAGTGATAATAGTAACGCTTATATATATATATATATATATATATATATATATATATATATATATATATATATATATATATATATATATATATAATTATATATATATAATTATATATATATATATATATATATATATATATATATATATATATATATATATATATATATATATATATATATATATATATATATATATATATATATATATATATATAAGCGTTACTATTATCACTATTACATTGAATTTATCTTTTCTGTATTAAAAAAATTAATCTCTGTTTTGAATTTTTGGATTGTATTTTCATTTGTATATATGATTTCTATATCTATCGTGATCCGATATTTCATTTGCTGCATAGTTTTTTGTTGTTTTTTTTTTCGTTTGTTATAACATACGAGTTATCTATTATTGTCTTCCGAGTTTTGTATGGTTCTAGTGTAGTCGCTTACTATTTGTTTAAGTCCATAATCGCTTAAAACATTTACCAATCTTATTTTATATGTTTCTTCTTTGTTCCAGTCTGCGTCAAAGTTTCCTATTTGTTGTTTAATTTTTTTCTGCTATACTTTCTGCGATAACTTCACAGATCTCTGGTTCACTGCAGCTTGATGATCTATATACCGTCATTATTTTAATTTGACTTTTTCAAAAATTCACCATATTTGCGCTATTCGAATACTTTGATTCGGATACTCTTTCACCAAATAGTTCTATTTGCAAATAAGACGTGTGTATAAACGTGGTAAAAGATTTTGTGATTGTATTTCCTGTTCTATATCTTTTGTTAAGTGTATCCTTGTTTCTCTATTTTAGTCACTATTTCCAAACGACTAAAATTATTAACTGCTCCACATATGTTTGTGTATATCCCATATACTCCCTTTGATTGTTACATAATAATACCTAACCTTTTCTTTTTGTTATTTAGTAATTTTTGATATGTTGGACATTTTCTTTGTTTCTGCATTCGACCGCCTTGTGATTATATCCTTGAAATTTAAAGCGTTAAATTATATTGGTTCCATCAACTATTCTACGCTTTTTCCAACCAATGTTTATTTTTGTGCTGCTGTGTTTTACTATATGCCCCTTAGTTTACTTTTATTTTCGTGTTATAAATTATTTTGTTGTATATTTTAAATTCATAATTTTTTATTATTTTTCCTTATTGTTTAATTAATTTTTTGTTTTTCAGTGTTTTGTTTTTCCTTGGGTTTCACTATTAATGGAATTTGTTTTTATACTAGTTGCCTTATATTTTTGACTGTTTCTGCAAATATTAGTTTCGTGTTACGTTCGTTTGTTTCATTTCTTTTTTTATTACACCACATATCTTTGTATTACTTTCTTCTATTTTGTTACATATATTTTTATTGTTGTTTTCAAAGCTATCAACAACTGCACAAAGCTTCCTTACTTCATTTACATTTTTGTCACATATTTTTTGTGCCATATCCATTTTTTAAGTCTTTTCATATCTTTATAATGCCTCCAATAACTTTTTTCATTATCACAAATAAATCTTACAAAAGATGTTGATTCCAGCGTTTTTACCAAGTATTGATCAATACCTCAGCATTTCTCGATGCCATGACACACCTTGGCACATAGTCACTGACCGCACCTCACTCAAGATTAGATGGAAAGAAAGAAAAATGAGAATAAAGAAAGTGAATTTTCAATGACATACTGCATCCCAACTTTTCGTAAGCCTTTAACATGTCGTCAACTTGCTGTTCTGCATTTGTTAGTAAGCTTTTTTTTTATCAAAATTTGGGTCTTTCATAAATGTGTGTATTTGTAGTCTCACAAATATTCCTTCCTTGAGTTTGTCATCACTTAACTTACTGAAAATACTGTTTTGTCATAGCCTTTACAAAATTTGTGCAGTGGTGGTAAAATAACTTTTTTAGGATCTATGGATGGCACACATTAGATTTTCCGTAAACAAACTGTGATTTTTCTGGCCATACTTTGGTGTTAGGAACCAACAAATTCCACTCCTTCTTTAATCTATATCCAGCCTAGTAATTCAGCTTGCCTAATTGATAAATCTAAGTCTCATATCAAATCATTAAATTCATTTTGATTTATCAGATGTGGATGGTCAAGAGAACTGGTTGAAGGTAAAAACTCAGAATCTTCGCTGATTCCATCATTATTTGCAAATCTGGCACTTCTGAAATCTCTATTTAATTTTTGGAGGGAGGTAAAGGAGGAGGCATTTCTTAACTGTGAGGTACTGGTTTCGACATTGAAAGAACGTCAGGATACTTGATGTTGAACTTGATTTTCTGTATTTTCTGATTGTATATCAGTCATGCAAAAGTAGCAATCATTAAAATGATAACTGGGTTGTCGCCATAAAGCTGGTATGGCAAATGGCATTGACGTCTTGTTCCCATTTAACCAAGATATGAGAGTAGCATATCACGAAAGAAAAAAAATCTTTGGTATCCATGGTTTATGGTTAATAGCACTTCTCACTTTTTCAGAAACATTTTTTGTTTGTGATATCACAATACACGTATACTGTCCGCAAACGTAACAAAACTTATTTGGTGCAAAGATTAGCAAGGTTCCTCACCACTAAACCACAATACAGAGGGGCCGTTGGTTCTAGGCAACGACAGATGGCAGCCCCATTATCCTAGACCTGCTACATCAGACCAATCATCTACTTAGCTGGAACAAGAATCGATTACCGAAACTGATATAAAGCAAAAAACAAATAATAACAATGCGAAAACAACTGCAACAACAACCCGTGTAAAGATGGATATGCTTTGTAGAAGCCCTATGCTCCCTCCAGGAGTGGAAGGAACATACACATAGCCCATAAAGTCTGCGTTCACTCTTAGAAATTTGTATTACTGGTACAAAAACGCAGCATAAAACTGTAATTGAACTCAAACTTTTTTCATGTAAATGTTATTTATATCCTTTACTCAAAAACCAAAAAAAAATATATATATATATATATATATATATATATATATATATATATATATATATATATATATATAATTATATATTTTCTGATTGTATATCAGTCATGCAAAAGTAGCAATCATTAAAATGATAACTGGGTTGTCGCCATAAAGCTGGTATGGCAAATGGCATTGACGTCTTGTTCCCATTTAACCAAGATATGAGAGTAGCATATCACGAAAGAAAAAAAATCTTTGGTATCCATGGTTTATGGTTAATAGCACTTCTCACTTTTTCAGAAACATTTTTTGTTTGTGATATCACAATACACGTATACTGTCCGCAAACGTAACAAAACTTATTTGGTGCAAAGATTAGCAAGGTTCCTCACCACTAAACCACAATACAGAGGGGCCGTTGGTTCTAGGCAACGACAGATGGCAGCCCCATTATCCTAGACCTGCTACATCAGACCAATCATCTACTTAGCTGGAACAAGAATCGATTACCGAAACTGATATAAAGCAAAAAACAAATAATAACAATGCGAAAACAACTGCAACAACAACCCGTGTAAAGATGGATATGCTTTGTAGAAGCCCTATGCTCCCTCCAGGAGTGGAAGGAACATACACATAGCCCATAAAGTCTGCGTTCACTCTTAGAAATTTGTATTACTGGTACAAAAACGCAGCATAAAACTGTAATTGAACTCAAACTTTTTTCATGTAAATGTTATTTATATCCTTTACTCAAAAACCAAATATATATATATATATATATATATATATATATATATATATATATATATATATATATATATATAGGTTAGGTTGATTGGAGGGGTGTGATAGCCCATGTCATACGACATGGGCTACAATTTTTTTTAATTAAATAAATAAAATAATTTTACATAAGAATCATATTAAATTTCAAAGTTTGATTTAATCTAGTAAATAATTTTACGCTTAAACAAATAAAAATTATTTTCATTTTTTAATTCTATAGGCATTTCATTAAAAATTTTCAGACCTTTATAAAATAATACATTTTGGCTAAAACTTGTTGTTGCATAAGATAGTCTGTAGTCATTGACATTTCTTAGGTTGTGTGGTTGAATTTCAGCTACATTGACCAAGTATTTACTCATATAAGATGGCAGGGTCCCTGTTTTAACTTTAAATATGAATAATAGGGCATTCATCACCAGGCTTTGATTTACTGAAAGCCACTGCAGTTTATACAGCATATCCCTGATGCTTGCCAGCCTGTTGCATCTGAGAATACACCGCATGCCTTTATTTTGAATTATTTTCAATCTATCCCTCATTTGTTGATTACCCAGGAACAGTACAGTAGAACAGTATTCAAAGTGAGGCTTTATGATTGTATTATATATATTAAAGGCGGTAATTGTTGAAATTTTATATCTGATTCTTCTCAAAAAAGCAATTTTCTTTGATATCTTTCTACACACGTATTCAAAATGCGGTATGAAACTCAATTTATCGTCTATTTTTATACCCAAATATTTTATTTCTTTAATCTTCTCAATGATTTCGTTTTCTATGTAAAAATTATGGTTCGAAATTCCATTTATTAACATTGCTTTCGTTTTATTAACATTTAGTTTTATTTTATTCATTTTGAGATAGTTTTCTATTTCGCCTAAATCTTCATTTAATTTTCGGACACATTCATCTGCATTTTGACCTCATGTATATACCAGCGTATCATAAGCAAACATGCACACTTTACATTGTTTAACTATTCTCTCCATATCATTTATGTATATTAAAAATAGCAACGTCCCCAGCACTGCACCTTGGGGTACTCCAATATCCACAGTTTTTGAGGATGAAACATATTTGCCACACTTTGTTTTTTGTGTTCGGTTACTCAAGTAACTTCTAAACCAAGCCAGTTCTATTCCTTTAACCCCATATTTCTCCAACTTTGGTAACAAAATTTGTCTGTTGACTATTTCAAAGGCTTTTCTTAAATCGAGAAAAGCTACTGCCACGCATCTTTTATTACCCACCTCAATTTTCCATTCAGAAACTACGAGATTCAGTAGCGATTCACAGTTATGATTTTTTCTAAATCCAGACTGAATTTCGTAAAGTAAATTGTTTTCTTCCAAATATTTACTTAACTGATTATAAACAATTTTTTCTATAATCTTGCTTATTATAGGCAACATGCTAACAGGACGTATTTCGGTAGGATTTTTTTATTGGTATAACTGTAGCTTCCTTAAGGCTATCGGGAAATACACCGCCTAGAAGGGATTCATTCACTAAGTGTAACAAATATAGTCCAGCTTTATCGAAATTTTCCAAAAGCATTCCAATTGAGGGAAAATTTTGATCCTTTTTGTTGTTCATAGCTTTCATAGTTGACTTAAGTTGCATTATGTTGATAATTTCAAATTTAAAATCTTCGTGTTGGTATTGGTTTATGTTGTCTTCGTATATTGTATTAGGTATACTTGCTATTATTTCAACATATTTTCTATGTTCGTCACTATATAATCAATCAAGGATGCCGTGTTTAGTGTTATTCGAGTAGGTTCTGTAACAATTTGATTAAAATAATTGTCCCTTATAATTTCCTCCACTTTTCTCTTATACGAGCTCGTACCGAACCAATTAATGTTGAAGTCACCTGCAATAATGTAATTTTCTTTGTCGCCTATACTTTCCATTTCGGATTCGAAGAAGTCAATAAAGTGTTGCTCAGGAGAATTCTGTCTATGGGGTGATCCGTAAATTCCTATCAAGTTGTATGATAAATTCTCGAAAGCAATTTCTACTTTTTGCCACCATATTTTCTTTTCGATGGATATGCTGTCTACTATTTTAATACTCCATCGCTCATTTATATATAAACATACTCCTCCCGTATGTCTGCTTATGCTGTCACAACGTATGATATTATATCCCTCCAATAAGATTTCTCTATTGTTTATGTCTTCTGTTAAGTGCGTTTCTAAGATACATACGAAATCGAAAATTTCATCCGCACATATTATTTCTAATTCTTTGATGTATGTATGTGTGTATTTATTTATTTAGCAAGATTTTGCTACTTAAAAATAATTAAGTTTACAATTAATAATTTTTTACAATTTGTATACGCAATTATAAAAATTCTTTAACATAATCTGTAGTTTTACGCTTAAATACATAAAAATTGCTTTCGGTTTTAAGTTCGAACGGAATTGAATTATAGAGTTTAAGACCATTATAAAATAAGAGTTTCTGATAGAAATTTGATGTGCTAAAGTTTAATCTAAAATTATTGTTACGAAGATAATATGGTTGCACATATGGCAACCCTGTTTATGCAAACAAGCAAAAAAACAAAGCTCTGATTAAATTTTATAATAATTTGTAATAAATACTAATTAAGTTAAAAAAAAAATTTATAGTGACTATAGAAAGAAAAAAAATTAGTAAAATTTATTCTTGGCAAGTGGGTTATAGACAAATATTGGCCTCTGTAATTCTGTAACAGGTGAAATAATTAGCTTTTGACTCTACAATGGCTGAATGCCATAAATGTAAGAGATCAGTCCGTGGCGAAACAGGCATAGCATGTGCAGGAGTGTGTGTCAAGATATATCACAGCATTGAAAAATGCTCAGGTATTGATCAGTACTCGGCAAAAATGTTAGAATCAAGATCTTTTATAAGATTTATGTGTGATGATTGTATGCAATACATACACAACATAGATTCTGTATTGGGAGAAATTCAAGATGCGAAAACAAAAATAAAATAAACCTGGCTGAATACAAAAATGAATTTGAGGTGTCATTAAAAAGAAATGAAAATGAAATTAAAAAGCTATTGGAAGCAATAGAAAGAAGATATGAAGAAAGGCTTAAAAAATGGATAACGCGCAGAAAATATGTGAAAAAAATGTAAATGAAGTAAAGAAGCTTTGTGCTTTGAAAACTACAAGAAAAATATATATAATAGAATAGAAGAAAGTAACACAAAAAAATGCGGTGAAATAAAAAAAGCAATCAAAGAATCGAATGAAACACAAAACAAACCAACATTTGCAGAAACAGTTAAAAAAAATATGGGGCTACCAGATGTAAAGAAACAAATTCCATTAATAGTGAAACCCAAAGAAAAACAAAAAATCGAAAAAACCAAAAATGACTTAAACAATAAGGTGGATCCCATTGATCTTAATATTGCAAATATTGAGAATAGAAGAAACGGAACAATTATAATACAAAGTGAAAATGAAGAAGAAAGAGAGAAAATAAAAAACGCAATAGAAAAGCAAATGAGTGAAAACTATGAAATAAAGGCACCCAGTGAAAATGATTTGACAATAATAATAACTGATATGTCATTTAAATATACAGAGGAAGAATTAATCAGAAAAATAAAAAGGCAGAATCAACAATTAGGTGAATATGAAATAAAAATAATTAAAAATTATGAATTTAAAAAATATAATAAAATAGTATATAACACAAAAATAAAAATAAATAAGGAAGCATATAATAAAATAAAAGCAGCACAAAAATTAAACATTGGTTGGTCGAATATTTGATGGAACAGATCTAATTCAATGTTTTAAATGCCAAGGATATAATCATAAGGCGACCGAATGCAGAAATGATGAAAATTGTTACAAATGCCATGGAAACCACAAATCCAAGGATTGTGAAAAGGAGATCGTTGAAAAATGCATAAACTGCATAAGGACGAATAAAAAGCTAAATATGGGACTCGAAGAAAACGATGCTACAAGAACTGTCCAGAATATCAGAATTTACTAAATAACAAAAAGAAAAGATTAGGCATTACGGCATAACAACCATGGCAAATACTCGGAATATACACTAATATACAAGGTCTATTAAATAACTTTAACAAACTGGAAATACTTTTATCTGAAACTCATTTAACTTTAGACGTGGACGAGACCGAAACACAGTTAATAGGTTATAATCAATTCACATCCCTATCGAACTCAAAAAGGACAGGTGGAATTATAATATATTTTAAGAAGAAATGGAAAATAAGAAAAATAGTCGAAAAAATTATGGATTCAAAAATATGGATAGTAGCATATATGATGCAATATAACAACAACAAATATATTATAGTCGCAATATACAGGTCACCAAGTAGTGCCGAATATGAATTTATGGAATCATTTGCAAATATAGTAGAAGAGCTGACCGAAATAAACTGTGATATTATAATAGCTGGCGATTTTAATATTGATTGGCATAAAGAAAGTTTTTATAAAAACAAAATTAAGTGTATACTTAATGCTCGTATATTTTTTTGGACCAAAAACAGTACATTTCACTGAAATTTTTAAAAAAAGCAGTAAATCGATTTGGATAAACAGTACTTTTCGCAGTATATATTTTATTCAATATATAAAAAAAATTAACAAGCATTTCCATCAGAATCAGCTTTTGTGGTTGTGTTGTATTTGTCGTTTGAAGCAATTTGAATAAGCAATGCCGGCTTCATTTTGAGGTAATTGTAGAAATCAACGCACTTATACTTCAAATTACATTTGACGGTCAGAATCGCCTTCAATGTGTGCACATCTAATCGGGTTTTGTCTGACGTCCAAGTTTTGGTCACTGCAGAGAGATTCGTTCCACTGATGCTGAAGTTCCTGGAAAACATAAAACATATTCAAGCATCGTGGCCATTTCTTTGAATTCGCAATCGGCGTTTTTGAGATGAATAAATATCTCCACCCACTGATCCACAATCGAAACATTGCCTTCTCTCCATTGCATAATTTTGTCACTCGTACAATAGTTTTTGATATATCGAAATTGGGTGTGTAAATTTACCGCATTTTCATTGGCTTTGTACAAATTGTACTCGCTCAACTTGTTCATAACGGCTTCGACTTCATTCCATGTTGGTGTTTCTTGCAATGCTGCCCACGCAAAAATTTTCGGCTAGCGACGAATCAGAGGAGAATGCTTATTTTTAAAGTAAACAATAATTTTGCATGAATTCGCTGTTCGCCGTTTTTATTTCTATTATGTATCGAAAAACAGTATTTTGAGGGAGAAAAGCAGTACGCAGTTTTTGATGTCGAAAAACAGTATAATACTGCGAAAAACAGTACATATACGAGCCTTATGTATACTTGATGATAATGGCCTTAAGCAAATTATAGAGGAATTCACAAGGATTACTGAGAGCTCTAAAACCTTAATAGATTATATAGTGACGAATAATAGAAATATTTCTGCAAAAGTTAACATTATGAATAAAATATCAGATCACGAAGGAATAGATATAATAATAGATGGAGATAAATATAAGCCTAACAACACCAATAAAGAAGTTGAAATATTTAAGTATAATAAACACCAATTTAACATTGAAATACAAAATATACAGAGAATAAATAACAATAATGATCTGAACTACAACGTTAATCTATTTGACGAGTAATTAGAAACTGCAGTAATAAAACTAACTACAAAGAAAACTTATTATACAGAAAATTTTAAATGTAGTTGGTTTAACGACGAGATACGACGAATGAAAAAAGAAAAAATTTATAAATATCAAATAGCAAAATTCGAAAATACAAACGAAGCATGGACAAATTACAAAACTATTCGAAATAAGTACAAGGTAAAAGTGCAAAATGAAAAAAAAACAAATATATAAATAATAAGATTAATTATGCCAAAGATAAAAAAGAAATGTGGAGAGAAATAAAAAACCTAATATTAAAAAAACCTAACCATACAATTGAAACTGTGATATTTAATGAAGTAGAATGTAAGAATAATATAGAAATAGCTGAAAATTTTAATAAGTACTTCGTAAATAGTATAAAAGACATAAGAAAATCAATAGAAAACGTACAATATGAAAATAAAATACATGTAATAAATAACAAATTTAATTTCCATGCAATAACTTTAACAGAATTAAAAATTATATATAAGAACATGATAAAAAAGTCAAAAATTTCAAACAATATGATTATAGATAACTGGAACATAATAGGCAATACATTACTCAATATTATAAATAAATCATTAGAGACTGGTATTTTCCCTGAAAACTGGAAACAATCTATGATAACACCAATTGAAAAAATAAAAAACACTAATAAATGCGAAGAATATCGGCCAATAAACACTCTAAAGATTTGTGAAAAAATTATAGAAAAGGTAGTAAAAAATCAGTTAGAAGACTATTTAGAACAACATAAAATATTATCGAAATATCAATCAGGTTTTAGAAAGAACTACTCTTGTGAAACAACAATCAATTATGTGATAAGTAAATGGAAGTATAAGAAAGCTGATACTAAAATTCTTGCCATTTTCCTCGACTTCAAGAGAGCTTTCGAAACAATTGACAGAAATATACTATTACAAAAACTTTACAAATATGGTATTCAAAATAAAGAACTTAAATGGTTTCAATCATATTTAACAAATCGTACCCAAATAACAAAAGTTAACAATAAAGAATCGAGTGCAATAGAAAATGAATATGGAGTACCACAGGGATCAATTTTAGGTGCCCTTCTATTTATAATATATATTAATGATATGGAAAAAATATTAAAAAAATGTAAAGTAATACTATATGCAGACGACACCCTAATTTTCACTGAAGCATCAACATGTCAAATATGTTATGAAAATATAAATGCGGATATGGATAATATAATTATATGGTTGAAAATGAACAAATTAAACTTAAATGAAAATAAAACAAAAATAATGGAAATAAACATGAACACTAATATACAATACGCAATAAATAACGTAATAATAGAAAAAGTTAATAAAATTAAATATTTGGGTTTCATAATTGATAATCTATATATAAATAGCCAAGTGGAAAAAATTAAGAACAATTTTAACTGACTTAAACTCAACGTATTCGCTTGATTCTTTTTTTTTTTTTTGTTTGATAGATTGTCAATAGGAGCAGTGCAGAATGTATTTTTTATTTTACATTTTTGTGCTTAAGATATTTAAAAACAATTAATAATATTAGCCAATCATAAAGCCATGATCTCTCTTTCTCTCTTAATTTGCTAAAAAATTACAACAAAAAATATAGTGACTTGTTGTTGTTCTTATTGAGCCTTAAGACACGAGAACAATTATGAAGGCATAACATCGTACTTTGTAGGCAAGAGAGGCGAGGGGAAAGGTTTTTCGTCCGCACAATTTTTCAACCATTCATAACCCCGCATTATTAACACAAAACCAATACATATGCATTTCTGAAAAAACAGTTTCGATTGTTTTGTTTCTTACAGAACGTATTTATTTATTCTTCGACCGTCGTGGTATAAACATGGATTTAAAAGAAGGTGGCTTGGTGGCGCAAGCAACATGCATATACATAAGTATATAGTCTTAAGGCTTTGCATATATACATACATATGTACATACATAGATTCCTAAAAAATAGGTAGCAAATTTATTTTGTTTGTTTGCTATTTTTGTGAAATAATTTTTTATGATTGGTTTTTACACTTTTCGTTACCTGCGAAAAAACATGTACAGTATGATCGCGAAATGTAATCATTAAAAAGTAATCTATATCTATATATAAATAGGCAAGTGGAAAAAGTTAAGAACCATTTTAACTGACTTAAACTCAACGTATTCGCTTAATTTTTGTTTGTTTGATATATTGTCAATAGAAGCAGTGCAGAATGTATTTTTTATTCTACATTTTTGTGCCTAAGATAGTTAAAAACAATTAAGAATATTAGCCAATCATAAAGCCATGATCTCTCTTTCTCTCTTAATTTGCTAAAAAAAATTGCAACAAAAAACTCAAAATTAACTAAATTAAATTTGGCTTGGCACTCCGTAAGCACTCAGAAGGAAAAACCTATTTTATTTGTTCATTCTATTCCACCATTTGGTGGTAAGACTATTCTACTAAGGTGCGATTTAATGCAAATTTTACCTGTTGTTCCACACGGGTCCCGATTTACTTTAATTGAGAATTGTATCATTAGTTGGAAGGAATTTAATTCTTTTCACAAAGTTACCATAACACAAAATGTGAGAGCAAGACCAGAAGAAGTAGAATTTGTCGAATTTCATAAATAAACTTGGTAATGGTGAATTAAGAAATTATCCAGAATTAGGTGATGACATTATTGAATTGCCACAACAAATAATTGGTTGTTTTGAAAGTTTAATTACTGATATCTATGGTAATATTCGTGAGAATATATTATCGGATCAAATTCTTAATTCCGTAATTTTAGCTCCTACCAATGAAGACTACGCTTCAATAAATAATGATATACTTAATCGTCGTTCAGGGGAGGAGAAGGTTTATTACAGTTTTGTTAAGTTTCTAATGATGTCAATGACGTAAATGAATATCATTCTTAATTTTTAAATTTACTGAACGTAAGCGGAATGCCACCGCATAAATTGAAATTGAAAATAAATTCCATTGTTATGCTGATTCGTAATTTGAACACGGCACAAGCCATAGTAAATTGAACTCGAATGAGAGAAAAATGCTTGCACCGCAACACCATAGATTGCGAAGTATTAACGGGAGTAGTTCGCAATAAAAGAATTTTGATTCCACGAATAAATTTAACATTTTCTGGAACAATTCTTTCATTTAAATTTCAGGGGACACAATTTCCAATTATAACCGCCTTTGCTATGACCATTAACGAGTCACAGGGGCAAACATTAGAAAAGATAGGTGTCCTTTTGAGACTACCTGTATTTGCTCATGGACAATTATATGTAGCTGCGAGTAGAGGTCGTTCATTCGAAGGCCTAAAATTTTATATTTCAAATGAAAATGGTCAAGGAAACATACTCAATGACAATAGAGTTTTTACCAAGAGTTTTTACCAAGAATATTGTATATAAAGAAATTTTCCTTAGATAAAGATGCCAGTCGTACAACCACTTTAAATATTTTGAATAAAATTAATTTTTTTTACTTTTAGTTTTTCTTCAATTAATCAAAAAATTTTAATATTTTTAATATAGGCAATCAATTTATGTTTCTTAAATGAACATCAAAACCGTTTCTATTATTTATTTGGAAAGCTCACATTAATAGATACAACTATTAAAGAATGGAGTAAGTACGGTAATACATTTTATTAGAAATGAAGAAAAATATGACATTTTATCTGAGCGGTTTTGTATTATTGCAATAATGGTTGAATTTCAACCACTAGGCGAACACTAGTAAATTAAAATTAACAGAACACATTGAATACATTTGTAAAAAAATTGGAAAGAAAATAGGTTTCTTCAAGAGAATAACAATCACATCAACCAACATATACAACACTATTATAAAACCTCACTTTGAATACGGTTCAACCATACTTTACACATGCTGCACAGACCTACAAATATCAAGACTGCAAAAATTACAAAATAAAGCGATGCGAGGAATATTAAAATGCAACCGATTCACATCCATAAATTTTATGCTGAATACACTACGATGGCTTAATATACACCAAAGATTACAACTTAATACAATAAATTTCATTCGAAAAATGAAGATGGGAGATGCACCGGACTATTTGACGGAACAAATCAGATATGTTGGAGAGGTTCAACCGTACAGCTTAAGGAATGCCTCAGATTTCAGACTACAAAGAGCAGATACAGCCGCCATGCAGAAAACATTATTTTATAAAGGACTAAATGAATACAATTCAATGCCAAATTATTTAAAAAATGAACAAAATACTAATATATTCAGAAAAAATCTTGTAAATTATATTAGGAATTTTAATAATGAATAGATCTCTTAATCTTAATTTTACAATAATTTTAAAAAAATTTTTAGTTTTTAATTTTAATTTTATAATAATTTGTATTTTAAAGTATTTACAAAATACTACTAAATAAATAAATAAATAAATAAAAAAAATCCGCAACATAAACCAACTGATTACGCAAATAATTGGGCAGCATTCCATTTTTAATTTTATGTATAAATAACAGTACGTTCAATATTAGCCTTTGGATGACTGTTAGCCATTGCAACTTATGCAACATGTAAGCTACGTTTGTTAGTCTATGACATCTTAGTATACATCTCATGCCTTTATTTTGTAATTTTTGCAGCCTGCTCTTCATTTCTTAACTGCCGAGAAACAGTAGTGTAGAACAATATTCAAAATGCGGTTTTATAATAGTATTATATATTCTTATTCATGTTATTGTAGATACTTTGTCACGAATTCGCTTCATAAACGCTATTTTTTGGAAATCTTTTTACAGATGTAATTAAAATGTAAATCAAACTTCAGTTTATTGTCGAATATTACACCAAGATATTTAATTTCTTCCACCTTTTCTATTGTTTCCCCATCAATTAGGATATCTTCATTTGTACTTCCATTTATTACCATAGCTTTAGTTTTCTTTGTATTTAGTTCCACAAATGTTAAAATATATTCCTCTTATGAATTTTGGTTGCTAGTATGCAATTCTTTCTGATTCCATTTTATAGTGTTTATGTCTCTTAACCTTAAGATTTCTTTAGCCTTTTCACAATTTATGCATTTCTTTATATTACTTCGACAGTCTTTGTAGGAGTGACCCTTTTGGCTGCATTTCGCGCATATTTGTTCTCCATTTTGCAAAACTTAGATACGTGGTTGAATCCCCTACAGTTGAAACATCTTAGTACACTGCAGCTTTCATAAATTCGGCACCTATCCCACTCGATGTTTATCACTTTATTTTTCGTAATTTGGCTAAACCCGTCTCCGTTTGTTCTAATCAATGCATTGTAGATATTAGAGTTCTTGTATGATTTATAAACTTTTACGCATTTTAAATGCTCACATTGAATGTCATTTTGTTTTATTAAAGCTCTTATAATATTCGTCAAGCTTTTCACTCATTCCCGTAATTAATATTTCAGGATTTCTCATCCTTGGAGCTCGCGCCTCGTATTCATTTCCCATCTCATCTTTTATTTCATTAGTTAAAATAGATCTATCATTCTCATTTTGGCAACTGATAGCAACAACTTCTTCATTTCTCTTAGATATTCTCTGTACCTGCATGTTAAGAGATGACAGTTTAATCTTTTCTTTTATTTCTTTTTCAGTTGTTTCGCTACTTTGTTTATTTTTCGGTTTCAATATAACGGGTATATTACTTGTTGATTTAAGCTTACTAGCATAAGATTCTTGTACCGCGGGTGTTTGTTTACTTTTTTTTTTAATTCGTTGACAATCTCTATTTTTTGCATCCTTTACTCGTTGCTCCACTATTTTGTTCGTTTTATTAATTTATTCAGCCATTTTGCATTCATTTTCTTTTATTAAATTTAGTAAGCTTTTATAATTATCGTTTGTTAACTTTACAAAGTTAGTGCAATCATCACACATATATTCTATATTTGGATGTTTAAAAAGTGCATCGTATTTATATTTTGACAGACCAACACATTTCATATGAAAGTTCCTTTCACAATAGCCGCCACAGTGTATTTCAATGTCTCTGCAAGTTTTATTACATTTTCCGCAGATCCTATCCATGGTCCCATGGAAACCTATGGCTCAATAATTTATTTTATTATTTTGAGTCTCACACGGTATATAAAGTCATTTTTTGGCTATAGTTTCCTTATGTAAATATTAAACTCCAACATATGTTGCTCTGAACTTGTTATTCCTCTCACTCGCTAATTATATTTTAGCAAGATTTTGCTATTTAAAATAATAAAGTTTTCAATTAATAATTTTTTACAATTTGTATACGTAATTAAAAAAATTCTCTAACATACAGGCATGTTCTGCAAATCACAAGATTTCAAAATCACTTGTGATTTTAAAATCACAAATGTGATTTTGTGGTGTTCTGAAAATCACAAGAAATTTAACTTTTCGGTGTGATTTTACCTTTTCGAAAACACAAGAAAACGGCTGATGTTTTCTTTTGATTTGATTGCAATGTTTTATGTATTGAAAATTAACAAAGGTTTAGTCAAAATAATAAATTAGGCATACAATTGATAGTTACAGGCATGTTCTGCAAATCACTTTTTGTGAAAGTGATTTGAAATCACAAAAAAGGTGTTCTGCGCACAAAACGTTTTGAACTGTTGTGATTTGAAACCGGTCAGCTATGTGGCTGGCGATCTGAAATCACTTTCTTAATTTTGGACGGTCTTTTATATTTAACTCAATAAAAACTCATTAATTGAACACATTTATTTGTTTTTTTTTTTATTTTAAGAGTAAAACTGATGATTTTGTACCAAAAAATTGGTTAAAATATAAAAAAATTGCAAACACTTTTATTGTAACAAATGTTGTTATTTGCTTTTGTGATTTGACATTTTCTTTTTGTGATTTGCATTTACATTTTAGTTGTCAGGTGTTTTTGTTCTTCGAAAATACACCGATGCTTGCCAGAGTAGATAAATATTGCTTTCGACGAGAAATATATTTAATTTTTTTAACTAAACAAGCTATTTCCAATAAAACTTAATTATTTTTGTTAAGTTATATTCAAAATATTTATTAACTATCAATTGTTTGCCTAATTTTAAAAATAATTACTTATAAAGTAGTAGCAAATGGCAACAATAATTATATATTAAGAACAGTGGCAACCACAGATTACTAAATATATCTGTGATGGCAACTTCGTGTGTATTCTTGAAACTATTTTCTTTTGTTAAATTAATAAATTTATTTTCAAATATATTACTGACAACAATAAAGCCCTAGGCATATCAACAAAATTTTTATTTTAAAAAATTTTAGCTTACGTTCACTTATTATTTTGACTAAACCTTTATTAATTTTTAATACATAAAAAATTGTCATCAAATCAAAGCAAAACATCAGCCGTTTTCTTGTGTTTTCGAAAAGGTAAAATCACACCGAAAACTTAAATTTCTTGTGATTTTCAGAACACCACAAAATCACATTTGTGATTTTAAAATCACAAGTGATTTTGAAATCTTGTGATTTGCAGAACATGCCTGTTAATAAATCTTCTGAATATAACAACAAAAATAATTAAGTTTTATTGGAAATGGATCGTTTAGTTAAAAAAAAATTAAGTATATTTCTCGTCGAAAGAAACATTTATCTACTCTGGCAAGCATCGGTGTATTTTCGAAGAATAAAAATAGCTGACAACTAAAAAGTACATATATGCAAATCACAAAAGCAAATAACATTTATTACAATAGAAAGTGTTTGCAATTTTTTTGTATTTTATCCAATTTTTTTGGTACAAAATCATCAGTTTTACTCCTAAAATAAATAAAAAACAAATAAATGTGTTCAATTAATGAGTTTTTATTGAGTTAAATATAAAAAGACGTCCAAAATTAAGAAAGTGATTTCAGATCGCCAGCCACATAGCTGACCGGTTTCACAACAGTTCAAAAAGTTTTGTGCTCAGAACACCTTTCTTGTGATTTCAAATCACTTTTACAAAAAGTGATTTGCAGAACATGCCTGATAATCTGTAGTCTTACGTTTAAATACATAAAAATTGCTTTCGGTTTTAAGTTCTAACGGAATTGAATTATAGAGTTTAAGACCATTATAAAATAAAAGATTCTGATAAAAATTTGATGTGCTAAAGTTTAATCTAAAATTATTGTTGTTACGAATATAATATGGTTGCACATCCGCAACATATACCAACTGATTACGCAAATAATTGGGGAGCATTCCATTTTTAATTTTATCTATATATATAAAATAGGATGTGTGTATGTATGTATGTAACGTAATGGCTACAAAACGGCTGAGCCGATTTTGACGAAATTTTCAGGGAACCTTCAGAATACTCGGGCGGGTGACACTGTGAAGTCTGATTTTTGATTTTCGGTCTGTGGGCGGAGGGGCGTGGCAAAATCCAATTTTCATATTGCACCACCAATGACATATACATACATATATTTATTTTTTGTGCTTTTTTATTTTATTTTACTTTTTTTTGAAAGCCGTTGTCATGTTCTTCAAAACGAGATATCAAACTCGGTTATGTAGTTCCGAAGATATTTACAAAAAATCTATGTTAATAATGATTCAATATCAAAATTTTAAAACAATCGAAATGTTGCATTAAAAAATCCGAGTTTTCGGTTTATTTCCAAATTTTTACATCATTCGATAACACAAGATATGCCGCGCTTACTAAGGTGCAACATTGTACAATAAGTTAAAGATCTATACATATAAAACAGGATATATATATGTAACGTATGGACTCCAAAACTTTATGATAGGTATTCAATGGATTTTTATTTAAAGGCCGTAAATTTCGTTAAACGCTCAATTTAAATCGTGTGGTAATATAATACTAATGTTTGCAGCAACGCGGACCGGGTCAGCTAGTGTATAAATAACAGTACATTCAATATTAGCGTTTGGATGACTGTTAGCCATTGCAACTTATGCAATATGTAAGCTACGTTTGTTAGTCTATGACATCTTAGTATACAGCTCATGCCTTTATTTTGTAATTTTTGCAGTCTGATCTTCATTTCTTGACTGCCGAGAAACAGTAGTGTAGAACAATATTCAGAGTGTGGTTTTGTAATAGTATTATGTATGAAATCTCCATTGAAGTCGACAGAACGATCTATGTATATAATTCAATGTTTAGAGGTAATTTAATGTACCATATACATATGTTGACCGCGACTACGCCCTAAATGGTTCATACGATGGGTCCAATTTTGGCATACTCTCTACAAGACATCGGCCAGTATCTCATAAATAAATTCTTTAATATTGGCTTCTAGTGCGGGCTTATCCCTATAGAAATAGCCTTAACATAAGCGTTAAATCGCATGATATAGGCGGCCAATCGCCCGGCCCCAAACGTGAAATAAACTGTTCACCGAACTCGCCTCTCAAGCGAGTCATTATTCGCGTGCAGCTCTTCAATTTTGGGCAGAAAAATTGTAATCATCGCATAGTAACGTTCATGCCTTCGTCCTTTGAAAACTACAATCAAATTCTACAATCATAATCCGCACCAATCAGTGCATTTTTCGGGATGCAATACTTCTGGCTGCTCTTCACACCATATGGGGCATTTTTGCTTGTCACGTATCCATTCAACCAGAAACGTGCTTTGTCGCTGAACACAATTTTCCCATAAAAAGGTTGGTGACGTACTTTCTTAACCGAGTATGAATTTGAATAATAGAATTTAACAAGCTACAAGCGTGTTTCGTTTGTAAGTCGACTCATAATTAAATTATGGACCAAACTGAACATGTTTCACAGTAACATGTTTCTCGAAAACAGCTGAGCTGCCAAAAACAGTGTTGCCAAAAAGAAAATTAAAAAAAAATAAACCCTTTACTTAATAGAAACATAAATGTGATAAAAAATCGTGACTTTTATTATGGAGTATAATAGCAACTATCAAATGGACGCCCAATTTAACCTTTTTTATAGATAGTATTGGGTCAATAAGAAATAAAGTAGAAAAAGCGCAATGTATAAACCATACACCGCTGATATCAGCTAGATGTAAATTTCAAGCAATCACTTTAGTTGAAATACAAAATATCTGTAAGATCTTAGGTTAGGTTAGGTTGATTGGAGGGGTATGATAGCACATGTCATACGATATACACCTAAGCCAGTGAAGGCTTGTTGTGCGCTCCCTTGAGTTTAACCATAACATATTGACCCAAAGGTCTAGAGAAACTCCGTGTCACTCACAAAGTTCCTTATTTTCCTCCAGCATATTACCCGTAAGCGGATTACGTCCGTTAAGATGTCACCCCCAAGATATCGGGACCTTATTTGTGAGAAGGTGGGGCATTGGCACAAATAGTGTTCCTATGTTTCGCTCTCCTCCCCACATGCTCTACATGCATCTCCTCACGCTATTCCCATGCGTTTAAGATGTGCCAGTAGCTGAGAGTGCCCTGTGACAACTCCCATTATTCTACTTAGTTCGAGCTTGCTAAGTTTTAGCAGCTCTTTAATAAGATCTTAAATAACCAAACAAAAAATATGTGAATGCACAATAAATACGTTAGAAACATGTGACAAAATTATTGAGAAAATAGTCAAAGAACAATTAGAGAAATACATCGAAAAATTTAATTTATTTTCGAAATATCAATCTGGTTTCAGAAAGAAATATTCATATGAAACAACAACCAATTATGTCATAAGCAGATACAAATACCATAGAAAAAAAAAAGAAAGATAATGATCTGAAACAAGCATTCAAAACTATTGACAGAGATATACTGATACGCGAAAATGATAAAAAGTTAAACCTGATGATTTTTAAAATGAATTTGATGTACCGCAGGGGTATTATTTGTAATATATATAAATGATACACTAAATATCTTGGATGAAAGCGAAATAGTTTTGTATGCAGATGACAAACTGACATATGCGGAAGATGTAAAAATACGTTATTGGATGATATGTAAAAATAGAAAAATGTTTAAAATTAACGAATTGAAATTAAATGAAAGTAAAACAAAAATAATGGAAATAAACATAGAAATTAATACAAATTTCGAGATAAATAATGAAATAATTGGGAAAGTAAAACATAAAATATCTTGATTTTATAAGAGAAACACTTAAAATTTAAACATGATATTGAATACACATATATGTAAGCTTTGAAAAAATTGGATTCTTTAAAAGGTTAGAAATGTGTCTATAATAACGAGAATATATGTACAATGCAATGATAAAACCACATTTGGAATATGAATCGACGATTCTATACATTTGCTGCACGAAAACGCAAAAAGAAAGGCTACGAGAACCCCAGAATAAAGCTATAAGATCTATACAAAAATGCAATAGATATATACCGATACAAACAATGCTCGATAGAATGGGATGGCTAAATATAACACAGAGATTACATCTAAACCCACTAATCTTAATACAAAGAAAGATGTGGAGAAATGCTTCCGACTGTTTATCTGACATACTGTACTACGTAAAATACAAAAATATAACCTTGGAAACACCGCGAACATCAGACTACAACAGATTACAACAACAGTAATGCAGAAGTCATATTTTTCAAAGGACTGAAACTATACAACTTCCTACCAAATCTTATTAAAAATGAAAAAATTTAGTGTCTAAACGAAATGTAATGTATTATGTAAGAATTAATATAAATAACATCATGTTAGCCAATTAATGGAATTATAAAATTAATAATGAGTTAATTAAAGTATAATAAATACTACTACTAATTATTAAAAAAAAAATTGAGAAACTGTTGCTAAATAGCGGGCATAATGCATGCTTGTAGTTCTCCAAAACATACATTTCCTGCATTCTTTCTATTCATTGCCGGAAAATTTAAACGATACGAATGACGTAAAAAGTACTGTGGTTTCCAAGACAAGAGCATAGGACAATTCATTTCTAAATATTGATTTAATATTGAATGAAATGGCAATGTATGGTCGGAAATTATCATTTAAAAATTACAAATTTGTGTATGCTCTCATACAACATAAGTTAATTGAATCCTAGTAACATGTTTATAAGATAGCAAATTCTTTGTTTGATATATTAAAGAATATTTTTCCTGTCTGGGTTATGAAGTGAAATGAGCGAAAAGAAGTCGAAACAATTTAATTATTCCTCAAAAATATATTTTAGTATATAACAGAACTAAACAATGTTTAATTACTCTACATACATGAATGTAAGCTGTGTATATTTGCAGATATATAAATTGTTTATAATTTTATAAAGCCATGATTAACTATATAACATAGCTCTTAACTTAAAAAAAATCCATATTCAATGTACCAGGTGTGAAATCCGCTACTTCTTGTCATGCAAGCTTTTTCGCAACACACTCACACACACATCATGCATAAACACGTGAACAAGTTTTATTTCAGCTTATTGTTAGTTGATTTTTAATGCGTTTTATGGAGGGGTAACTAATAAAACCTTAGCCTGTTCATATATGTGTTTTAGTAAAAGTATTTTTTAATATATAGACGAATTTGTAAACGTTTGAACTTATATTAAAAATTTTGGAGGATACAGTTTGCTCACATACTTTAATACAAAATAGTAATTTGATATCGTAGTCATAGATCGTAGAAAGTGTGCCATATTCTTTTCTTCAAAAAATATCTTTTTGGTTACTTAACCAAACAGAATTAATATTACACGAAGTAAATGTAAGGATTGCACCTATTTTCTTTTTACCTGGACATACATATATATTTTTATCTTATGGAAAATGGCAGCTTCACGTTACTTTTTATTTCTATTAAACTCACAATCTTTTACCACGCTTCTGTTTGTCGTTGTAATATGAAAAAACGTGTTTTTGTCACATAAAATAAACAAGTATTTCTTAAAATAAATAAATTTTTTATAAATATTATTTTAAGCAATTTTACTATTTTCTTCGTATTTTGTCCGGTTGAACACACGATTTAGGAATTATCAACGTCGATATAGAGTTGTCACACAGTGCTGCCAATAAATAATTCATAACAATTATACCACATGTTTCACATTTACTTGCAGACTTGCATTTTCTAAAAAAAATTGTGACGCTAACATTATTCCTTAATAACACCCCGTCCACATTAGCAATTTTGTTGCATGCAATTCTTTAAAATTCTGCTTTGGATTTGCTTTAGTGTCTTGAACATACCCAAAACGAATTGACATGGCAACATATACCAACATTATCTTGGGGCAACATGCTAAAGGCTGGGACACATAGAATCCGTCATCCGTCGACTTTTTCAACTGACGTTAACGCAATTACGGATGAGGTTGGCACAATGAGTACTTTGTTAACGTGTGAAAAATCAGCTGTTTTTTACATGTTTTCAACATTTCTTTTTATTAAAGAGTAAAAATTTTCGATGGATTTTGTAGATATCACGGAGTTTCTTTTAATTATAATTTTGCTCTATAAAGCTCATGCTTGTCTCTATATAATGGATAAAAGTCGAAGATTTTGCGTCAGATCTCTAATTTCAAATCTATATATAAATAGGCAAGTGGAAAAAATTAAGAACAATTTTAACTGACTTAAACTCAACGTATTCGCTTGATTCTTTTTTTGTTTGATAGATTGTCAATAGGAGCAGTGCAGAATGTATTTTTATTTTACTTTTTTATGCCTAAGATATTTAAAAACAATAATTAATATTAGCCAATCATAAAGCCATGATCTCTCTTTCTCTCTTAATTTGCTAAAAAATTACAACAAAAAATATACTGACTTGTTGTTGTTCTTATTGAGCCTTAAGACACGAGAACAATTATGAAGGCATAACATCGTACTTTGTAGGCAAGAGAGGCGAGGGGAAAGGTTTTTCGTCCGCACAATTTTTCAACCATTCATAACCCCGCATTATTAACACAAAACCAATACATATGCATTTGTGAAAAAACAGTTTCGATTGTTTTGTTTCTTACAGAACGTATTTATTTATTCTTCGACCGTCGTGGTATAAACATGGTTTTAAAAGAAGGTGGCTTGGTCGCGCAAGCAACATGCATATACATAAGTATATAGTCTTAAGGCTTTGCATATATACATACATATGTACATACATAGATTCCTAAAAAATAGGTAGCAAATTTATTTTGTTTGTTTGCTATTTTTGTGAAATAATTTTGTATGATTGGTTTTTACACTTTTCGTTACCTGCGAAAAAACATGTACTGTATGATCGCGAAATGTAATCATTAAAAAGTAATCTATATCTATATATAAATAGGCAAGTGGAAAAAGTTAAGAACCATTTTAACTGACTTAAACTCAACGTATTCGCTTGATTTTTGTTTGTTTGATATATTGTCAATAGAAGCAGTGCAGAATGTATTTTTTATTCTACATTTTTGTGCCTAAGATAGTTAAAAACAATTAAGAATATTAGCCAATCATAAAGCCATGATCTCTCTTTCTCTCTTAATTTGCTAAAAAAAATTGCAACAAAAAACTCAAAATTAACTAAATTAAATTTGGCTTGGCACTCCGTAAGCACTCAGAAGGAAAAACCTATTTTATTTGTTCATTCTATTCCACCATTTGGTGGTAAGACTATTCTACTAAGGTGCGATTTAATGCAAATTTTACCTGTTGTTCCACACGGGTCCCGATTTACTTTAATTGAGAATTGTATCATTAGTTGGAAGGAATTTAATTCTTTTCACAAAGTTACCATAACACAAAATGTGAGAGCAAGACCAGAAGAAGTAGAATTTGTCGAATTTCATAAATAAACTTGGTAATGGTGAATTAAGAAATTATCCAGAATTAGGTGATGACATTATTGAGTTGCCACAACAAATAATAGTTTAATTACTGATATCTATGGTAATATTCGTGAGAATATATTATCGGATCAAATTCTTAATTCCGTAATTTTAGCTCCTACCAATGAAGACTACGCTTCAATAAATAATGATATACTTAATCGTCTTTCAGGGGAGGAGAAGGTTTATTACAGTTTTGTTAAGTTTCTAATGATGTCAATGACGTAAATGAATATCATTCTTAATTTTTAAATTTACTGAACGTAAGCGGAATGCCACCGCATAAATTGAAATTGAAAATAAATTTCATTGTTATGCTGATTCGTAATTTGAACACGGCACAAGCCATAGTAAATTGAACTCGAATGAGAGAAAAATGCTTGCACCGCAACACCATAGATTGCGAAGTATTAACGGGAGTAGTTCGCAATAAAAGAATTTTGATTCCACGAATAAATTTAACATTTTCTGGAACAATTCTTTCATTTAAATTTCAGGGGACACAATTTCCAATTATAACCGCCTTTGCTATGACCATTAACGAGTCACAGGGGCAAACATTAGAAAAGATAGGTGTCCTTTTGAGACTACCTGTATTTGCTCATGGACAATTATATGTAGCTGCGAGTAGAGGTCGTTCATTCGAAGGCCTAAAATTTTATATTTCAAATGAAAATGGTCAAGCAAACATACTCAATGACAATAGAGTTTTTACCAAGAGTTTTTACCAAGAATATTGTATATAAAGAAATTTTCCTTAGATAAAGATGCCAGTCGTACAACTACTTTAAATATTTTGAATAAAATTAATTTTTTTTACTTTTAGTTTTTCTTCAATTAATCAAAAAATGTTAATACTTTTAATATAGGCAATAAATTTATGTTTCTTAAATGAACATCAAAACCGTTTCTATTATTTATTTGGAAAGCTCACATTAATAGATACAACTATTAAAGAATGGAGTAAGTACGGTAATACATTTTATTAGAAATGAAGAAAAATATGACATTTTATCTGAGCGGTTTTGTATTATTGCAATAATGGTTGAATTTCAACCACTAGGCGAACACTAGTAATAAATAAAAGCCATAAAAAATTTCTCACAAAATTCATTTTATTCGCTATTATGTACATATGTAAGTATGTACATGCATATATAAAAATTAAGGAATGGTTAACAAGCTAATTCATTATTAAATAGGTTACATTGTAAAACAACAATAAAAAAAGAATTAATAAACAAAACAGTCTTCAATGACTAAGTACATATGTAAATATAAAATTGTTTTACAAACACAGGTACACAATTAATAAACAAAACAGTCTTCAATGACTAGGTACAAACATATATAAATAGAAAATTGTTTTTGTAAAACAAAACTAAATTTTTATTTAATTTAATTAATTTTTTATTTAATTTTTTCAACCGCCAATTTTTGCCGCCACACAATAAAAATAATTATGTATATGAAAATATACAAAAAATCAACTCTTAATTAAAACAAAACATACCAAAAAATCAACTGATAGTTGTCAAAATACTCAACGTACCTCACAAGTTAAAAGTTGGCCAACTTTCATACGATGCGTAGAAGGAGATGTACTGTATGTAACAAAGCTCATAACAAAACCTGTATTTTAATTTAGCTGTCATATATTTACATATGTATATATATATATATATATATATATATATATATATATATATATATATATATATATATGTTGTGTATTTCGCTTTCTCATGCCTTAACTTATGTATAACTATAAATGAATTGTTTTTTTTATTTACTTCTTTTTACATACATTTTTATATGTACATATATACTTACATATTCTTACTTATGTATATAGACCTAACTGTTCTTTTAGAATCATTGTACATAAAGTGAAGTTAACTAAAAACTGCTGAAGTACTTTTATATTATTCGTCTTTGTAATTTGATAAGAACAAGTTGTTCCTTCAATAAACATTTCAATTATTAAATTCTTTCTTTGCCTATTGATAAATTACAACAGGTTATGGGCCCAGACCCAACCTAGGTGAAGAAATTTTGTTAATTAATAAATTCTAATGGACAGGGACACAAAGACTGTGGTAGACTCGAATATTGGCAGCATTAACTCCGAGGTTTCAGTCGGTTCAAGAGCAGAAGTTGGCAGAATGGCGGAATCAAGAGTTTATAGTATTCATCGTTTTAACGGGCAAAATTATCAATTGTGGCGACGCCAAATGGAGATCTACATGGCGGAGAATAAATTGAAGCCGTATGTTTTAGGAACGATCACGAAAACAGCAAGTAATGCCAACGAATGGGACGAGAAAGACGCTGAAGCCCAAGCGTTCATAATGAAAGGTATAGAATTAGAACAGTTGAAGTACATGAGCGATTGTACGACAGCAGCACAAATGTGGTCTCGCCTTCAGGTTGTGCATTCGGAGAAAAGTGGCCAATCCGTCCAAGTTTTATTAGAAAAATTCATAAACTGTAAAATGGACAATGATGAGAATGTGTCAAATTTTATAGCCAAGGTAATTTCTCTCGCACAAAGGTTGAAGGACATGAATCTTGAACAGAAACAGCCCATGGTTATAGCAAAAATACTGAGCAGCCTTCCCTCGAAATTTGATCATGTGAGAACTGCTTGGTATGCTGTACCCCGTGCTGAACAAAACATCGATCGCCTTACGGATCATCTAGTGAACGAGGAGTCTCTCATCAATATGCGCGGTGGTGAAGTAAGTAGAGAAACTGATGCAAAAGCGGCGTATGTTCTTCGAAGAAAAGGGGAGGCTATCAACAAAAAATTAAAGAAAAGACAAGGGAAGTGCAATTATTGTGGCAAACCGGGACATTGGGCTAGAGAATGTTTTAAACGACAAAAAGAACAACTGAATAAGCAGAGAGCCGATTACCGTAACAATGAGAGAGCCGATTACCGTAACAATGAGAGAGCGGATAGACACTCACTTATGTTACAGAAAGAGTCAAAAACGAAAACTAATTTGAGCGCGGGATCGTCAAGTAATCATTTATTCGTTTTGCAGTCGCATTCTCCTGTAAGAAAAATTAAAAATAAGTGGTACGCTGATTCGGGTGCTACCGACCATATGTCATTTCAAGGTGAATTGTTCAAAAATTTCACAGCATTTTCGGTAGGCGCTTGCCAAGTAAGAGTTGGTGACGGTAGAAAATTGGATGTAAAGGGCATAGGCGACGTAGAAGTTCAAACACGCAATTCTACAGAAATGTGCATTATTAAAGATGTTTTGTTTGTCCCAAATTTAGATCGCAACTTTATTTCTGTATCTAGAACAACCGAAAAGGGCGTAAAGGTGGTATTCGCAGAAGGTGGAAAACGCGTAAGCTTTGAGAAAAATGGTGTGATCATAGCAGATGGTGAACGTAATGATAGACTTTACAAGATGAACATAAAGGCGTTACAGGTAGCTGAGTTGAATGCAGTATCATTGGGTTTGTGGCACGAGCGTTTAGGGCACGTCAATTTCAAAACTTTAAAAGAAATGCACACTAAAGGGACTATTGACGGACCTAATGTTAATAATGTAGCAGATGAAAGTCAATTTTGTGAAGGTTGTGTATACGGCAAACAACATCGTTTTAGTTTTCCAAAATCGAGTGCAAAGCGTGCTTCTAAAGCTGGTGAGGTATTCCATGTCGATCTATGTGGTAAGATGAGTACACCATCGATTGGTGGAGCGAATTATTTCATGCTTTTAAAGGACGATTACTCTAGATATTGCTATGTTTATTTTTTAAAATATAAAACAGATGTTCTTTGCAACTTGATGCAATTTTGGGCTGATGTAGAAGCTGATGGTCATAAAATCAAGCGGCTGCGATCTGATGGAGGATTAGAGTTCTGCAACGAGTCAGTGGAAAGTTTCTTGCTTTCAAAAGGTATTAAGCATGAAGTAAGTACTCCGAGAGCCCCTGAACAAAATGGTTTTATCGAACGCCAAAATCGAACAATCGTCGAGAGCGCCAAAGCTATGATTCATGGGAGAGATTTGCCATTGTATTTGTGGGCAGAAGCCACCAACACTGCTGTTTACCTCAAGAATGAACTGCATCAGAAGTAATTGGAGGAGTAACACCCTACCAAAAATGGTTTGGAACAAAACCTTCAGTATCACATCTTCGAGTTTTCGGAAGCGAAGTATACGTTCACATTCCAAAGGAGCAACGCACAAAATGGGAAAAGAATTCAGTCAAATGTGTAATGATTGGTTACAATGATGCAAGCAAGGCTTATCGGATTTTCGACCCATCTAGAAGACAAATTTTAATAAGAAGAAATGTTATTTTCAACGAAAGCCGGGAGAACATTCACGAGGTAAGAGAAACTAAACTTGTTGATTCACAGAATATCGAAGAAACAGATACACAGTCTTCAAATCAGCAAAACACGAAAATAAAATATGAGAGTGAACGAAGAGTGTACAAAAATCCGCGACTGCCCATTCCGAGAAGTCCCTATCGCATACGAAAAGGTTCAAAGGCTAACGATGAAGTATTCGGTGAAAGCGAGATAGTGAGAGAGGTGTGTATGGCAGAGCTAGAGCCAACGAGTTTGGAAGAAGTTTTGAGCAGTGTCGATTCGAAGATGTGGCTTATCGCAATTAGAGAAGAAATTGAGGCTCTTCAGAAAAATAACACTTGGACACTTGTTCCTCGCACAACAGGTATGCACGTAATTTCGAACCGTTGGGTTTTTAAGAGAAAGCTTAAAGCCAATGGCGATATAGACCGTTTTAAGGCTAGACTTGTAGCAAGGGGATGTTCCCAAAAACGTGGAGTTGATTACAATGACGTTTTTTCGCCTGTAGTGCGTTATAACTGACCTTCGTAGACTAGTAGGTAGTGTACTAGACTCGTAGTGCGAAGGTCCCAGGTTCGAATCCTGCCGCAGAACTCTGGCAGTTGTGTTTGATAATTAAAGGAAGCGCACAACAAGCCTTCACTGGCTTTAAGTGTATGTCGTATGACATGCGCTATCACACCCCCCAATCAACCTAACCTTCCCCCCAGGGGGCGCGGTCAATTTATCTTGTCTTGGTGGCTTGGTGTTGAACCTCCTGGGGTATAGGGTTATCAGGTTTCCGGACCTAGGCCTTTTTGCTGATAACCCCTAAAAACTTGTATGTTGCTACCCAATCCCTGAAACAACAGGGCAACGGGCGCGCATGCAAGTAAACTAAAGGTAAAAGCGGGTTCGCTCGCTCGTCCGGAGGGGTAGTTGGTCTTTCCAGACCTTGACCTTTGGCCAATTGCCCTAAAACTTAATATGTTACTACCCAATCCCTGAATACCAGGGTAACGGGCGTGCATATAAGTAATTAAGGAAGTAGCTTGCTACGCTAGTCTGGGTAGAGGTGTTACCGATGCCTCAGGTGTGCAAGGAACCTAAAATCGGAGGTGTTTTTAATACGCGGCTGACCAGAGTCCTATCTGGTGCCACGGGAACCAGTAGCCCCTAGGACGTGTCCTAGACTGGTTATTGGTGAGGCCCCTTCGGGGATCACGTGGTGGCTTTGGTTAAAACCCAAAGATACGCGGGGAGAGGTATGGGCTGGATGAGTGTGTCTTCATTCATGGGCTAGTGGCATGATGTGGATGTTCTCTTCAGGTCATATATCTCTAGGTGCTGTTGCTATTCGACAGAGCTGCTCTAATGGTTACGGTAGGTGAAGCCTCAGGTCAGATTGAGGTAAAAGTTCCACTGCCGTGCCATTTGGGTAGTAGGAGGTTAGATAGCTCCAAGCATCTTAGCAAGGTGTCTGTACATGGTCCAGCAGCCTGTACGGAACTTGCTACCATGTTGTCCCTGCCAGGGGCACATGTTAGTTGGCGCTCCAGTCATGTGCCCTTGGCGGGGGCTACTGGGGCGGTGGTGAACGTGCTTTATTCACCCTTGTGCAATAGTGCACCGTCAGGTTAGGCCTTCGGGCAGGTACTGACGTGAATCTTTTGCAACTCTGTAGTGCGTTATGAGTCGGTAAGAACTTTATTAGCTATAGCAGCTGCAGAAGATTTAGAGATTTTACAATTCGATGTTAAGACAGCATTTTTGCATGGTGTTTTTGGAAGAAAAAATTTTTATGGAACAACCGTATGGTTTTGAAGAAGATGATAGAGTATGTTTATTAAGGAAGAGTCTGTACGGTTTAAAGCAAGCGTCCAGACAATGGAACAAACGAATGGTTCAGTTTTTAATTTCTTATAGTTTCAAGCAATCTACAGCAGATACATGCGTTTTTGTTTACAATATCAATTCTATTTTTTTACTTCTTGCTTTATATGTAGACGACGGTTTGTTGTGCGGTAACAACTCAACATTTATTGAAAGACTATTGACAGATTTGAATGCAGCATTTGAAATCATTTCAAGAGAAGCTGAATTTTTCGTGGGGATGTAGATAAAGAGAAATCTTGAAACAAAGAAACTTAAAATTTTTCAAAGCGCATATACAAAGAAAGTGTTAGAGAGATTTAGTCATGTTGAATGTGTTCCAGTCGCTACACCAGCAGAGCCAGGCAGTAAATTTATAAAAGCTGAGAATAGTTTGCTACAATGTAAGAAATTTCCATATCGAGAGGCAATTGGTTCCCTTATGTACCTGATGATTTCAACTCGACCTGATATATCTTACATTGTTGGTGTACTTAGCAGATATATGGAGAATCCTACTGAAATTCATTGGAATGGTATTAAACGGATTTTTAAATATTTAAAGGGCACTCAGGAGCGAGGGATCACTTATAACATTGGAACGAAGAATAGTACACTCACTATATTTTGCGACTCAGATTGGGGCGGCGACGTCGACACTAGAAGAAGTACTACAGGTTGGATAGCTTTTCTAAACGGCGGTCCTATAACGTGGAGTTCCAGAAAACAAGGTGTAACAGCAACTTCTACCACCGAAGCTGAATTTTTAGCTCTTTGTGCAGCAACAAAATCAACTATATGGCTACGTAAGTTAATGTCAGACGTAGGATTCAAGCAGATAAGTCCGACAGTAATAAAATGTGACAATCAGAGGGCGATCACGTTAGTAAAGAGTCCAGAATCGTCGAAGAGAACAAAGCACATAGACACGCAATATTTCTACACATGCGATATGCAACGCGAGCGCGAGATCGAAGTTGAGTTCGTGTCCACCAACGACCAGGCTGCCGATATTCTGACGAAAGCATTGCCAAAGGAAAGATTCCAATCACTTATCAAGCAATATGAAATTATCGATTCTTAATTTTTGGTTTGTTTTTGGGGCATGAAAGCAAGAGGGCGTGTTGTGTATTTCGCTTTCTCATGCCTTAACTTATGTATAACTATAAATGAATTGTTTTTTTTTTTATTTACTTCTTTTTACATACATTTTTATATGTACATATATACTTACATATTCTTACTTATGTATATAGACCTAACTGTTCTTTTAGAATCATTGTACATAAAGTGAAGTTAACTAAAAACTGCTGAAGTACTTTTATATTGATTTTTGTGATATTCTTCCGACGGGGTTTGTTTGAATTTGGAACGATTTTCCGTCATCCCACGTCAAATTTGGTTTATGAACAGACCGGTTTCGGCTTTGTGCCATCTTCAGTGTTCTCGAATACTAAAGATGGCACAAAGCCGAAACCGGTCTGTTCATAAACCAAATTTGACGTGGGATGACGGAAAATCGTTCCAAATACTTTTATATTATTCGTCTTTGTAATTTGATAAGAACAAGTTGTTCCTTCAATAAACATTTCAATTATTAAATTCTTTCTTTGCCTATTGATAAATTACAACAATATATATATATATATATATATATATATATATATATATATATATATATATATATATATATATATATATATATATATATATATATATATATATATATATATATATATATATATATATATATATATATATATATATATATATATATATATATATATATATATATATATATATATATATATATACAGTAGTTTCCGCTTAATTGCTTCCCGCATAATTGATTTACCCGGTTAATTACTCTAAAAAATATTGAATGAAAATGTTCCTCATAATGCACATGGAAAAATTACCGTTTAAATGAGTTCCGTTTAATTGTGTTACCCTTTTAATTGATTATAAAATAAAATCCAGAACAAAAGTGCCTGTTAATTGTCACTTCAAAATTTTCACAAATGGTACATAATTGGTAAAACTAAATAAAAGGATGTGGCAACTCTTAAAATCATGTTTTTTATTTACTTTTTTCAATGCATGATTAAACGACTTACTGCCATACCTAAATAAAAGCGTCAAGCGCAACGTTTTTTTACGCCAAGCTTTAACGCTGATATGCCATACCTAAATAAAAGCGTCAACGTTATGTCAAAACGATTAAAACAGGGTTATCGAACAAACAAATAAAACAACCCTGATTATTTTAACAGGCTGCCGGACGACATTGTTGTTTGTGATTTTGTGTTTAAAATTTTGTTATTTAAATTAAAATTAAAATAAAATAATTAAAATTTGGAAAAATTAGTTATTTAGAAGAGTTAAAGTTTTTTTCTCATTTGGTAACTTTTAAAGCGAATTTTGGTTGTAAAAATTTTTTGGTTGTGGCAGCACTGAGCATTAATGACACATTAAAAAAAAAAACAATAGTACTTCTGCAGTCAACTTCACTTCTTAACGCGTTGTCAAAATCGGATTTTCCAATAGCAAAGCGTTGACGCCGCGTTATTTCGGTATGCTCCATACAAAATGTATGGGCATGAGAACTTTTGACAGCCAGACAACGCTTGACGCGCCAATTTAGGTATGGCAGTTATAAACAGATGTTAAAAAAGTCTGGTGAAAAATGAGTGCAAGAAAACATACAAGTTTAAACATTAAACAAAAATTAAGCCTTATTAATGATGCTGGCAAACTTGCCAAAGATGAACTTTGCGCAAAATATAAGTGCTCTAAATTATACGAGATCATTCAAGAAATTGATCATTTTTTGACGTCAAACTCCTCCGAGGAGGAAGAAATCGAGGAAGTTGTGAAGCCTCCTTCAAGTAAAGAAGCATTGGATTCTATTCGTATCCTTCAAGAATACTTCTTACCAAACGATCGTTTTTCACATGAGCTTGATAATATGGAAAAAAATATTATCGATCATTGTTACAAATCACAAATTCAGAAAGTAATAACTGACTTTTTTTTAATATTTAGTTACATACATAAGTACATATGTATGTAGATAAGTATGAATATATTTAGATGTGTATTACTTATAACATGAGTACCTACATACTTTTTACATATTATTTAATTGCTGAATACATACAAGTATGTACATACATACATACATAAATATTGATCTCCTTTATACAGGAATTTATTGTATGAAATTTTAGTTCCTTTATTAACCATTGTACGATGAAGGTACCTGATAATTGTTTAACAATAATTATTAAATGTAATGCATTTTATTTTTTATATGTATGTATACAGGTATCCCTCCTACAACACGGTATCCCATAACACGATTTCACTCTAACACGATTAAAAAAAATTTCCGAAAACCTCTTATAACACGGTACTTCTACAACACTATTTTTTAAGAAAATTATAATATTGACATAAAATAATATTTGGGAATACCCTTATTTTATTATTTCAAGAATGCAAGTCTTAATTTATTTTTTGTGTAAGTATGTACATAAGTATGTACACAAATACGATGTTACAAAAAACTCTCAGTATGCTGACTGGATTCCTAAATTCGAAAATTCTAACATATATTTTAGCATTTTGTGGAGCCTATCGCAAGAGCGCATACAATATTGTGTGGAATTGTGAAATAGTAAACAAAAATATTTAAATAAATTTTAATTTAAAAGGAATCGATTTTATGAAATTTTTTGAGGTAATTAATAAGGAGTTATTTTTTGTAATTAAGTAAGACTATTTTTTGAAAATTAAATTTCAGTCCTAAACTATGTCTGGTGAAAATATAAAAACAATACGAGAAAGAGAAAGTTTATTTCTTTAGAAGTAAAAATACAAATTTTAGATCGTCTGCTAAAAGGAGAACAAGCATCACACATTGCAAAAAACCTAAATTTAAATGAGGCGACAGTCCGCACAATTAAGAAAAGTGAGAAGGAAATAAGGAATACTGTTGTTGCAGGATCTTCGAAATCCGCAAAATTTTCAGCTCGTCTCCGTGTGCCAATTGAGCATTTGGATTGATGATAGCTGTCAGAAAAAGATTCCATTGGACAGTAATATAATTAGGCAAAAACCTCTTAAAATTTATAACCATCTTAAGCAAAATGGAGAATCTTCTGTGAACCCAGATTTTCTTGCCAGTAAAGGTTGGCTTGAGAAATTTAAAAAGCGTTTTTCACTTCACAATATAAAAATTAGAGGTGAAATTGCATCAGCAGATCATGAAGCTGCCAGGTTATATCCAGAAAAGTTAAAAAAAAAAATAATTGAAGAGCAAGGATACACATCAAAACAAGTTTTTAATGCCGATAAAACTGGGCTTTGGTGGAAAAAAAATGCTCAATAGAACATTTATATCAAAAAATTAAAACACTGCACCTGGATTTAAGGTATCAAAAGATCGTGTAACGTTACTTTTGTGCAGTAATGCCTCGGGAGATTATATGACAAAACCCATGCTAATTTATAGATCTTTGAATCCCCGTGCACTTAAAGGCATAAATAAAAAAGCGCTACCGGTATATTGGAAAGCAAATTCAAAAGCTTGGGTAACTGCTGATTTATTTAGAAATTGCTTTTTATTGTTTTTGTTTTTGTTTTATTCCAGAGGTAGAAACTTATTTAAAGCGCAATAATTTAGATTTCAAGGCGCTATTAATAGTAGATAATGCGCCAGGTCACCCGCAAGACTTATGTCATCCTAACGTCCAAATAGTGGTTTCTACCTCCTAATACCACTTCATTGCTACAGCCTTTGGATCAAGGTATTATTTATACCTTTAAGACTTATTACATAAGAAGATCATCACAATGGATTTTAGACATAACTGATACAAAATCTATTGATATAAAGGAAGCTTGGAAGCAATTTTCAATTAAAAACTGTATCGATATCATATCCTTGTCGCTGAAAGAACTGAAAATTACAACATTAAATCGATGTTGGAAAAAGATATGGCCAGCGGTAGTTGAGAAGATGTGCAAGACTTATTAGTGGAAAAAGAAGTGAATGAAATCGATTCTAGCTCTGTAGACTTGTCCAAAAAACTGGAATTATTCTTCTTGGATGCAGACCCTTGCGCTGAAAGAAGCCGAAAATTCAAAGGGGAATTACAAAAGTGCCTATCACTATATCAAGATATTTACAACAACCTTGAACAGACAAGGAAATAAAGAAAGATTACAGACTTTTTAAAGATATCAGCAGGTGAACAAAATATAAATGCAAGTTCAGAAAGTGAAGATGATATTATTCAGCCGGAAAAACGTTCCCATTTAATTGAATTGAGCAGCGATGATGAAGAATAATTTTCTAAACTAAATTCATTATATACATTCATATATATTTATGCCGATTTTTGTTTGTTTTTTATGTATTTACATGGATTTATATTCGTTTTTTGATATATTTAATTGGATTTTTATTTATTTTGTTATTTTTAATAGAAATAAAGTTTCTTCTGTGGCATTAAAATAATTTTTGGGAACTTAACCGCTCTTTTTGTACCAGCTTCTAGTCTCCTATAGCACGGTTTCACATAACACGTCATATTATAGGAACCTATCGACCGTGTTGTAGGAGGGATACCTGTACATATGTATGTACATATGTATGCACATATGAACATACATACATAATCCTTTCAGGAAATTGTAGCATGTTTCGTTTTATTGATCTCAATACTTAATTAAACGGGGTTTTTTAATTGCGTTGGTGGATCAATTAACAGAGTATCGGGTAAATGATTTTTCCGTTTAATTGCACCACAAACAGCGCATTTTCAGAAAATCAATTAAGCGGAAATTACTGTATATCCATATATATGTAAATAGGCAAGTGGAAAAAGTTAAGAACCATTTTAACTGACTTAAACTCAACCTATTCGCTTGATTTTTGTTTTGTTTGATAGATTGTCAATAGGAGCAGTGCAGAATGTATTTTTTATTTTAAATTTTTATGCCTAAGATATTTAAAAACAGTTAATAATATTAGCCAATCATAAAGCCATGATCTCTCTTTCTCTCTTAATTTGCAAAAAAATTACAACAAAAACTCAAAATTACAACAAAAACTCAACTCCGTAAACATACTGAATTGTTGTTATTCTTATTGAGCCTTAACACACGAGAACAATTATGCAGGCATAACATCGTACTTTGTTGGCAAGAGAGAGGAGGGGAATGGTTTTTCGTCGGCACAATTTTTCAACTAGGCATAACCACGCATTATTAGCACAAAACCAATACACATGCATTTATGAAAAAACAGGTTCGATTGTTTTGTTTTTTACAGAACATATTTATTTATTCCTCGACCGTCGTGGTGTAAACATGGATTTAAAAGAAGAAGGTGGCTTGGTCGCGCAAGCAACATGCATATAAGTACATAAATAAATAGTCTAAAGGCTTTGCATATATACATACAAACCTAGATTCGTAAAAAATAGGTAGCAAACTTATTTTGTTGTTCGTTATTTTTGTGAAATCCTGTATGATTGGTTTTTACACTTTTCGTTACCTGCGAAAAAACATGAACAGTATGATCGCGAAATGTAATCATTAAAAAGTAATCTATATATAAATAGGGAAGTGGAAAAATTAACAACCATTTTAACTGACCTAAACTCAACGTATTCGCTTGATTTTTTTTATAGATTGTCAATAGGAGGAGTTCAGAATGTATTTTTTATTCTACTCTATATATAAATAGGCAAGTGGAAAAATTAAGAACCATTTTAACTGACCTAAACTCAACGTATTCGCTTGATTTTTTGTTTGTTTGATAGATTGTCAATAGGAGGAGTTCAGAATGTATTTTTTATTCTACTCTATATATAAATAGTCAAGTAGAAAAAGTTAAGAACCATTTTAACTGACTTAAACTCAACGTATTCCCTTGATTTTTTTTTTGTTTGATAGATTGTCAATAGGAGGAGTGCAGAATGTATTTTTTATTTTACATTGATAAGATAGATAAAAACAGTTAGAATATGAGCCAATCATAAAGCCATGATCTCTCTTAATTTGCTAAAAAAAAATTACAGCAAAAAACTCAAAATTAACTAAATTAAATTTGGCTTGGCAACTCCGTAAACACTCAGAAGGAAAAACTTATTTTATTTGTTCATTCTATTCCACCATTTGGTAGTAAAACTATTCTACTAAGGTGCGATTTAATGCAAATTTTACCTGTTGTTCCACACGGGACCCCATTTATTTTAATTTAAAATTGCATCATTAGTTTTAGGAATTAAATTTTTTTCACAAAGTTACCTTAACACAAAATGTGAGAGCAAGACCAGAAGAAGTAGAATTTGTCGAATTTCATAAATAAACTTGGTAATGGTGAATTAAGAAATTATCCAGAATTAGGTGATGACATTATTGAGTTGCCACAACAAATAATTGGTTGTTTTGATAGTTTAATTACTGATATCTATGGTAATATTCGTGAGAATATATTATCGGATCAAATTCTTAATTCCGTAATTTTAGCTCCTACCAATGAAGACTACGCTTCAATAAATAATGATATACTTAATCGTCTTTCAGGGGAGGAGAAGGTTTATTACAGTTTTGTTAAGTTTCTAATGATGTCAATGACGTAAATGAATATCATTCTTAATTTTTAAATTTACTGAATGTAAGCGGAATGCCACCGCATAAATTGAAATTGAAAATAAATTCCATTGTTATGCTGATTCGTAATTTGAACACGGCACAAGCCATAGTAAATTGAACTTGAATGAGAGAAAAATGCTTGCACCGCAACACCATAGATTGCGAAGTATTAACGGGAGTAGTTCGTAATAAAAGAATTTTGATTCCACGAATAAATTTACCATTTTTCTAGAGTTCGTTCATTCGACGGCCGAAAATTTTATATTTCAAATAAAAATGGTCAAGGAAACATACTCAATGACAATAGAGTTTTTACGAAGAATATTGTATATAAAGAAATTTTCCTTAGATAAAGATGCCAGTCGTACAACTACTTTAAATATTTTGAATAAAATGAATTTTTTTTTACTCTTAGTTTTTCTTCAATTAATCAAAAAAATTTAATATCCTTAATATAGGTAATAAATTTATGTTTCTTAAATGAACATCAAAACCGTTTCTATTATTTATTTGGAAAGCTCACATTAATAGATACAACTATTAAAGAATGGAGTAAGTACGGTGATACATTTTATTAGAAATGAAGAAAAATATGACATTTTATCTGAGCGGTTTTGTATTATGGTTGAATTTCAA
This sequence comes from Germaria angustata, assembly GCA_963681545.1. Classification (NCBI taxonomy): domain Eukaryota; kingdom Metazoa; phylum Arthropoda; class Insecta; order Diptera; family Tachinidae; genus Germaria; species Germaria angustata. Next base: position 15,386,135 of record OY813003.1, on the reverse strand, counting down.
CCACTGTGCGAACACTAGTATATATAAATAGGCAAGTGGAAAAAGTTAAGAACCATTTTAACTGACTTAAACTCAATGTATTCGCTTGATTTTTTTTGTTTGATAGATTGTCAATAGGAACGGTGCAGAATGTATTTTTTATTTTACATTTTTATGACTAAAAAAGTTAAAAACAGTTAAAAATGTTAGCCAATCATAAAGCCATGATCTCTCTTTCTCTCTTAATTTGCTAAAAAATTTCAACAAAAAACTCAAAATTAACTAAATTAAATTTGGCTTGGCAACTCCATAAACATACTGAATTGTTGTTATTCTTATGGGTCTTTCACACACGAGAACAATTATGCTGGCATAACATCATCGAGGGGAATGGTTTTTTCGTTGGCACAATTTTTCAGACAGGCATAAAGCTTAGTCTAGACGATATGTTGAATCAGCATATTTTAGGTGAAAATTTTGTTGTAAGTGCCAACATATCGTGTGGACACTAAATTTTTTCAACATACATATGTTGAACCATATATGATGGGTATTTGTTAACGATACCAACAAACGTATGTTCACAATTATAGCATATCGTGTAGACACCATATTTTTATCTTTTAACAAATTTTCAACGTATGCTAACAGATATGTTATTTGTTGAAAACCTTATGCAAGCTTTTCAGCATACGGCAAATTTTATAGCATATAGAATTGGTAATTTATGTATCAGTGTTGTCTTATTTGGCATATTTTCACTTATATTTGTCAATTTACGGCATTTAATACCTATGGTACCACTGGTTAAAAGAAAACGGTAGACAATTTGTTTAAAATATAAAAAATATAGTGAATATTGAAATTCATCATCATCATCCTCTAATTGTGATGCATTTAGAGAAGATGCGAAGGCCATCTGTGCAATAGAAGAAAAAATAGATGCGAAAGACTAATTCGACGCTTTTGGTGCTTATATTGCTGCTAAAACTACTTTTTTGGTTTCATATGCGACACCAAAGCAATGATTCAATCCTCTTACCTTCATATATTTGTCTAAAAGCACTGTATACATCGCATCCAACACTTTTGGAATAATGGTGTTAATAGTTTGTTTAGGAATGCGGAACAGGTACTGTAGTGAAGAAAACGAATCACCACTACCTAGAAAACGAAGTGTCAAAATAAGACGATCACTTGCTGCTATACTTTTTTGCCTTACAGTGTCCCTTTTTGTTATTATCGGAGACACCAAACAGAGTAAATGGTTAAACTGTTGAATATCCATACGTAGAAAGTTTTTGTATAAAAATTGGTCTTCTTTTAGTTCCTTGTATAATTTTGCACAGAATCCCTCCTCGTCTGTTCTTTAAACCCATTTCTTTTGTCAAATTCTAGGTCGTTTTTGCTTTAATTGATCATCATCATCAAAAACTAATCCAGTCAGAACAACGGCTAGTGCTACGTCTTTTGACGACATTATGTTTTATTTTTGAATAACAATGATACAAAGTAGTAATAAAAAAATAGTACTGTCAAATTTATTTTTAAACAAATGTTCATACGACCCAACAAAAATATGATCATACGAAATTCAACATATCGTGTAGACACACAAAATATATGGTAACCCATATGTTGAAATACTATATGTTGGCATATGTTGAATTTAATAAATTTGGTACTTTCAGCATATTGTGTAGACGCCTAACAAATTGAATATGCTGGTAGAGGCATTTGTTGTTATTTGAAAGCATATGAGTGTAAGCATATATTTGCTGATTCAACATATCGTCTAGACTAAGCTTAACCCCGCATTAGCAGCACAAAACCAATACATATGCATTTATGAAAAAACAGGTTCAATTGTTTTGTTTTTTACGGAACGTATTTATTCATTCTTCGACCGTCGTGGTGTAAACATGAATTTAAAAGAAGGTGGCTGGTCGCTCAAGCAACATGCATACATATAGTCTTAACCCTTAATTAGGCGCATGGGGTCCAGAGAAATTAAAGTTTAAAAATAGTTGTAAGAAACTAGTACTGAATTTTATTTATATTTTATATTTTTAAATAAAAAAAAATTTATGTTTTTGTTTTTTTATGAAATATTAAAATAAATAACTTTGAAAATTTAACAAAACATACTCGTTTTTAATTTATTTTTGTAACCCAACTCTTGAGACCCCATGCGATTAATTGTGTGATTTTCTTAATGCGCCTAATTAAAGGTTAAGGCTTTGCATATATAAGTACATACATAGATTAAAAAAAAATAGGTAGCAAATTTATTTTATTTTGTTTGTTCTCTATTTTTGTGAATTCCTTGTGTATGACGGGTTTTTACACTTCTTGTTAGCTGCGAAAAAACATGTATAGTACGATCACGAAATGTAATCATTAAAAAGTAATTAAAAATTTCGAGGTAAAAAATTAAATAGATACATCCTTAAGAATGTACTTATGTATGTTTATATGAAGTTTATACACCTTTATTGCATTATTTACAGGTGTCCATAAATCAAATTTTTTTTCCTAAAGTTTTATAAAAATCATACATGTTTCATACACATTTAACTCTTTAACCAAATATATACAAAATTAACTTACTTTCTTTTTTACCGTTTTCAATAAATTATACTAAAATAGCTTGAGTTTCTATTCAATATTTATTGATTTTTTATATAAATAATACACAATTGTATAGTTTTCTAAAATATACATATTTTATAGTTTCCCTTTATTACAAAAATATTCAGTAAATTCGGTTCCTACCCAATTGCGGTACACACTTCCATTACAGCAGAGTTTATATACGATGCAGATAATTTGGAATTTTATGAACGAATTACACGCTTCTTCATCGTCAAACAGGTTGTACTCTTGCAGGAGGAACTGAATATTACCACCAGAATCACGAGACACCCTCCGTGGCTTAAACCAACAAGATCTGGATTTCTCTTCTGTCTCTGCTTCCAAGAGTAAAGCTGCAGCTTCCAAATCGTAGGCACTTGAAATTGCTCCTAATATAATTGCCAAATCATCATTATTTAACTCCGCCATATTTCTGTCAACTTTTAATAATTCACTACTATTTGATTATGCGCCGAAGTGTGCATGACGAAAACAATAATCAAATGATTGTAATAGTACGTTTCCATATACGTGATTTCGGCCAAATTACATGATTTGCCCAAATTACGTAATTTGGTACATGATTTCGCATACAAATTTCATGTGACGAAATTACCTCAAATGAGATGATTTCAGCCAAATTATGTCGAAAATTGTCTGTGCAACACTGCGCGGCTGCTTTTATTCCAAATGCAACTCTGGGGCATCCATTATTAGTGACTTACAAATCCGAAAAAATTACATTTAAATACGAATAAAAATTACTTTCATTTTAGTTGTTGATAGTTAATAGAGTGAAATTTTACAAAATTATATTAAAAAAGAAATTAATAAATAATTCCAATAATATTTCTATTAATAAGGTGTTAAATATATTTTCATTAATAGAGATATTATAAAAACAGAGTAATCTCAAGCCTATCTGTGTTTGATATGCGTAAAACAATAGACTGTGAAAAATTGCAACAAATTGAATTATGAAAATTTATGTATATGCAATTTAATTAATTAATTCCAATTCAAAAATATTCGTATTGTTTGCTAGTCAATTATAATACGCCATAAGTGGTGGACGTGCAGTGGAGTTCTGCTAGATCGACATATGCAGCTAATACTCAATGACTGGCTAAAAGATGACGAAATATTTAAGTCAAGGTAAGACAAATAGAAAAATAGTAACTCAAAAACTAATCCCTCTACAGTATCAATAATATCCTTTTAGCACCAGAAATACTAAGTTCTTTAATATTTTCAACACTGATGTACATATAAAAATTATTTTAATTTGGTCAAACCAGATCATCATAATCATCGCTCACTTCAGTCGTTAGTATACAAATAAGTAAGTTGACACAAACAGTTATTAGATGCTCATCTTTTGGACTTTTTACTGTTGGGTGATGATTCAGTTAAGAAAGGTAAGTAAATGTTTTAGGGAAAATATTCAACAATATAACTGATTATCAATTTTATTTCATCCTTAATTTAGACCTGCAAGTTCTACAATCTTCACTTTATGCCTTGTGTAAAACCATTAGTGCTTCAAGTCAATGTCTGATCAATTTCACTCTATCATCTGTTTTAAATAGCAATTCATTACATTTATTTGGAATAATTGTATAATACAAAATGTTTGTTATTATTTCTATAAATTTATATGTATAATGTAGTACATTAAAAATTATATTATACTATTGACAAATTTACATATTCGTACACAAAAGTTTTACAAATTTCAACTTTTCTAATATTTTTGTACAAGAGAAAATTTTTTTTTTAATTATATAAATAATGAATAATTTTACATTTAAGATTTGAAAACTTATTTATTATTAATATTTCAGATTCAATAAATAATATATAATAATAAACGAAAAAATAAGGTTATTTCTACACGGTCAGATTTCTAACATCTGGTAGGTAGCAGATTCCACGTGTTCCAAAATCTCGAAGACCGATCCTTTAAATAAATATAGCACTAAAAAAAATTAGCAAAAATACATGCTAAAGCTAACCAATTTTCAAAGCCTTGGAGATTTTTTTATAGTATTTGCAATAAGAATTAACAAATACTTTTGTATGCGATTCCTCCTCCTTCTTTGCAGACATATTTGGTGTTGACGTTGACACAAAATTGTAGCACTTGAAAAGTAGTGACATACTTTTTCTACTAAGTCGTTTTTGTTTTGAATATAATTTAATAAAAACTAAATGTTATTTTCCATTTTTATAGATTTTTTTCTACTTCAAATTACTATTAAACAAAAGTTATGTTTTTTTATGTTAAAAATCAATAAATAACACAAACGTCAAATTGATGTCGAAAATTCGAACATGAAATCACTTAAAACATAATGGAAACACTTTGAAGTAATTTCGTCAAATCAACTTTATTTGCTCATAGTGGAAACGTACTATTAGACTCGTGTGTTTTCTGAAGAACAAAAATTGTACCAGCTTAAATATTGTTCCCGTGTGTGAGGCTCATTGAGCCTTAACACACGAGAACAATTATGCAGGCATTACATCGGTCTGTTTGGCAAGAGAGATGAGGGGAATGGTTTTTCGTCGGAACAATTTTTCAACCAGGCGTTAAGGTTCAATCAGACGTGACTTTGCCATAATGCCATAGCCATAACTATTGCCATAACCATAAATATATTTGCTTCACCTATTAGTACTGCCATAACCATAAACAGCTGTTTATGTTTAGTTTTGCTTATTCAGTTCAAAAGTGCAAAATAAATACAATGGCGCATATTCAGAAGTCGAAACTTATAAAACAGAAACTAAAAAATAGTTCATAGATAGTGTTGGTAATAAAACAAGAGAAATATTATTTTAAGACTTTTATTCAAATGCGCACGACCATCACGTTTGACTGCTATTCACCAACTGAACTGTCTGTGATGCCGGCGTATGTTTATGTATTAAAAAATAGAAAAGAAAGATCATTGTATATGAGAACAGAGAATATATGTTTGTAGTCGGCCATCCTCTCTACTAACCGCCCTCGATTGAGCGTTCGTCTTCACAGTCATCGTCAAGACATTCATCATCGGGTGGTAGAACACACCATGGTTTCATCTTGTCTGAGGCATACACTGACTTATAGTGTCGCTGCGTTCTGCGGGAACCTGGAATATCCTCAACCACATATCGGTCCTTATCGAGCACTAGAGTAACCAGAAATGGGCCTTTATAGCGCGGTTCCAACTTCCTGGAGATACCACTTGCTGTTGGTTCATTTTCTACCAAAACGAGATCACCGACGTTATAATGCTTGGGTTGCGAATGTTTCGCATCGTATCGTTGTTTCGCCAGTTTACGTTGTTCGTCAATACGCTCAGCCGTATTCAATCGTAGCGTTTGAAGCTTATCGTTGTCCATTACCTCACTGTTATGTAGAGCAAGAACCAGTTTGTTCTGAAGGATGCCACGGGGCTCAAATCCAAATAGGAGTTCCTGCAGTGTTTTTGCTGTCGTGCTGTTTTTCATCGTGTTGAGAGCCCATTGTATTCGCCTCAATTGGTCGTCCCAACGCTTATCTTCTTTGGTGGACGGTAGGAGCATACTCAAAATGGTACGGTTGGTTCTTTCAGCGTGTCCGTTAGCTCGTGGTGTACGTACTGCGTTCAATATATGTTTCACGTCATTCGATTTGCAATATTGTTCGAATGCCTTTGATGTAAAGGATGATCCACGATCTGTCACGATTCGGGACGGCATACCGAAGTACTCACTCATTTCGTTCAGCGTACTGATGACATGTTTGGTCTCTGTAGATTTTACGGCTTTCACTAATGTAAATTTCGTAAATGAGTCCACGATGACTAAGATGTATTCGTTACGTCGTGTTGATTTTGGAAATGGGCCCAAATGGTCCATATGAATGGTGAAAAATGGTACTGGATTTATCTTGTCGTAGTGGTACTCGCTCTCACGCCTTCCGCCTGGGACCTTATTGTATGCACATTCTACACAAGACTTTACATACGACTTAACAGCATTCCGCATTCGGGGAAACCAGAAATATTTCTGACTTATTAATGTCTTTTCTACTCCTAGATGGCCAGCATTGTTGTGGCGCCCTTGTATTACTTGCCATTTTAGCGCTTTTGGTACCACCCATAAACAATTACCTGCCACTCTGCGAAATAGTCTGCCGTCTTTTATCACATAATCGGTGCATAGAACTTTGTTGCCAGCCCTTACGCCTTCGATAATCTTGAGAATCCGCTCATCTTGAAGCTGCATTGAAAATAAAAAGTCGTCTTCAGTTATCGTGGTCTTCAAAATCCGCAATGATGCCGTGTCCAAGTCGTTTGGTTTTTCATACGGTGCTCTGCTTAATGCATCTACGTGTTGCATCCGATGACCTGACCTATGCTCTATTTGTACATCAAAGTCCTGTATACGCAGCCACCATCTAGCTATCCTCGGTATTAACTCCTTTTTCTGCATAGTCGTTCTGATCGCGTTACAATCCGTAATTACGGTTACACTTTTTCCATATACGTAATAACGAAAACGCTCCAACGATTCGATAACGGCCAGTGCTTCTAGCTCGTAGCTGTGATAAACCCGTTCATCACTCGTGGTTGATCGGCTGAAGAAAACCACCGGTTTCCAGTCATTTCCGTCGCATTGTAACAGGACTCCTGCCAGGCCTATTGTGCTAGCGTCGGTGTGGATTTGATGCTCTGCAGTAGGTTTATACCCGATTATAACCGGACTGGTCGTAAGAACCTTCTTTAAGGTTTGAAAAGCCTTAACCTGCTCGTCCTTCCAATAGAAAATCGTGTCTTTTCTTAGCAATTCTCGTAACGGTTCCGATATCAGTGCAAAGCCGGGTACGAATTTCCGGAAATATCCAGTTAGACCCAAAAACTGCCTCACTTCCTTAACATTAGAAGGCACTGGAAATTCTAGAATTGCATTAGTTTTAGCCACTCCTGGGCTCATGCCACCGCTATGTATTTGATGACCTAAGAACTCCACTGTTCGCTCAAAGAACCTGCATTTCTTTACGTTAAGAGTCAAATTTAGTTCGCGCAATACCCCAAAAACTCGTCTCAATTTCTCGAACATCTCACCCACTTTGTTGCTGCCTACCACGATATCGTCCATGTAATGAATTACATCACCATCCTTCGTCTTGTCGCATATTAAGGCCATTAATCGCTGAAAAACCGCTGGCGCGTTCTTGAGCCCGAACGGCATACGTTTGAACTCATACATTCCGTCGGGTGTGACGAATGCCGTAAATTTTTGGCTATTTTCATCAATCGGTATTTGGTAATACCCGCTATTAAGGTCTAGGACGGTGAAGTACGTGAACTTCAAGGCTTGCTGCAACCGTTCCTCGATATTGGGTGTGGGGAAAATTTCCTTGACCATATGCTGATTTAAACGCCGGTAGTCGATACAAAGACGATCGTCACCATTTTTCTTTTTCACCAGGACAATGGGGCTGGCGTACTCCGACTTTGATTTCTTAATTATGTCGTTAGCCAAAAGGTCACCTATAATTTTCCTTACCGATTCCCTTTTCATCTCGGGAAGGCGATATGGTTTCGCTACGATCGGTGTGTCCGTTGTTAGATTAATTTTCATTGTCATTGCGTTTGTCAACCCGATTTCATGGAGTTCATTTCCGAAAATATCACGGTATTCCGCTATCAAATTCATTAATTTCGATTTCGTATTTTCATCGAGTTCGCCATGTTCAACACTTTTGATTTCGCCTCGCGGTTGTGATTCACTTTGGATCGTTGCCACGTTTAAGGATTCAAAACGTTGGCCGTTACTGTTGACGACAAGACGTACGTTATTCTCGATGAGAACATCATTACCAATTATAACATCTGGTGTAAACACATCGTCATCTGCTACAAACAACTCCATCATGAGCTCAGTATCATCGACTTCGAGTTTCACTTTCATAACTTCATTAAGCACTCTTGTCCCACCACATACTCCACTTATACGAATGTTGCATGGTTTCTTATCGGTATTAATTTCGGCCGCTTTCGATTTTCTTATCATACTGCACTCGCTGCCCGTATCGATCAATGCACACATCTCCACACCACTGACTATTACCTTTTTATCACCGAAATGTTTCTTCACACTGTTAATCTGTCGTACGTTTGTATTTCCACAATTTTCAGGTAAGCCCCTTGGGTGAACTCGGTGGCAATCTCTACACCTCGAACGTCTTTGCGGTTTCGGACATGCACTTGATATATGTCCGGTCTCTGAACAGTTGAAACATACAATTGGCTTTCGTTCTAACAAAGGTTTTGGTCTATTATCAGGTGTCCGATTGACGGTTCTGTTAATAATGTCGTTTCGTTTCGGAATCACTGTGGATCTGTTGTTTGTCGAACAGCCCGCCATATTCGCAAAGTACTCATCTAGCGTTTCTCGCATTTCCTTCATTGTTCCGAACCGCACAGTAGCAATCGCCATCTGCAAATCCCGATGCCTCAACCCCTCACGGGTATATTTTATAATTGCGGACTCACTCAACCCATGTCGCTTACCTAAAGCTCCCATCCTGAAACAGTACTCATTTATAGCTTCACCGCTACCACGTGTTGAGTTTGACATCTTATAATGTATATCAGCTTCGTCTGGATCCGTACCGAACTCTTCTTTTAATGCATCTGCCAGTTCACTCCATGTCACAAACATGTTCGCCGATGCGTCAAGCCATAACTTTGCTGGGCCTTTCAATTTTCCATATATCGCCAACATCATAAGTCGTTCGTCCCAATCGAATGCTTGCATGGATCTCTCGACTCTATTCACAAATTGAGCTACACTAAAAATAGAGTCCCTCGTGGGATCGTATTCTGGGAGAGTGTCGGAAATCTCCCTTACGGTATGTGTGCTAGGTCGTCTCGGCTCGTGGTTTTGCACCATATTATTTTCGCGTAAATCGCTATGCGATTGTCTTACCGGTTGCGCGTCGTGTACTACTTGCCGCTGTACGATAGCCATAACGTTTTCTATCATATCACGTAACTCACTGATTTGGTCCCGCACGTTCCCATTTTCAGCATCCGGCATGTCATTAATATTGATCTCGTCTGAGCCTTCAATCTCGATAAGACGTTGAATTAGCTCAGCCTTCGAGCCACCCGTCGGCAATCCGCGTTCGCGTAAAAGTACTTTAAGTTCGGCAAGTTTCAACGACGATATTAACGGCATTTTTCAACGATTCGTAATTAATTCACTCGAAAGAAAAAAATATAATAAACGTTATTGTGTTCTTTTTTATTTTGTCACGTTACTTTAATATTTTTTTATTTATTCGTTCAATCAAAATCAATTCAAAATGTACATACATATACTTATCTACTCGTATATATTTATATAGCCACTAGCTATTACACGTACAACAAATTTTATACAATTTTCGTTTCTGTTCAATTATCCGTTACTGTCAAATTCCATTAGATTATACTATGTACAAAAAATTCCGTATTCACCGTTTATTTTCTTCTATTTATTTGCAAAATCGTTGTTGTTCTTTTTTTTATATGTTACCCGTTTTTTTCGTTTCAAATAATTTTCATACTTCACTCCATCACATTGTTTCCATGTACATAAGCTGACCGTTTTGTTTTTTCCATTTACCTATGTACATGCGTTGATCGTTTTTTCTTACTTTTTCTTGTTCTGGCTTGTATACTTATGTATTTTTAAAGAAACCGACGCGCACAAGCAAACATCATTATGTCGTCCCGTTGTTTGTATATAAGTACATGCATACGTTAATCGTTTATTTTTTTATTTCTTGGTTCTGGCTTATGTATTTAAAAAAACCAACGCGCACAATTAAACTTCATTATCTCATCCCGTTGTTTGTATGTACATGCATATGTTAATCGTTTATTCCTTATTATTTTTTTGTTGTGGCATATACATACATACTATATTTTAAAAAACCAACGCGCACAAGCAAACTTCATTATCGTCGTCAAGTTGTTTGTACATGCATACATATGTTGATCGTTTCTTACTTTTTTTGTTTTCGCTTATATATTTCCAAAGAACCAACGCGCACACTTTATTATGACACAAGGGTTGTTTTTATCTCACTTCTGAACTGTTGGTAATAAAACAAGAGAAATATTATTTTAAGACTTTTATTCAAATGCGCACGACCATCACGTTTGACTGCTATTCACCAACTGAACTGTCTGTGATGCCGGCGTATGTTTATGTATTAAAAAATAGAAAAGAAAGATCATTGTATATGAGAACAGAGAATATATGTTTATAATAGTTAAAGATCTGATTCACAAATCATAACTAACGCAGCAGCTGCTTTCAGCTGTTAAAAGCAATGCAACACTGCATTAAATAGATTTTTGTTGACTAAAAACATATCTCGAGTCTGTTTTCTTTTTTGTGTGAATTTTTTTTGGACGAAATGGACGGAATTAGTAAAGAAAATAAGGTAAGTTTATTATTATTGTTAGAAAATAATATATATTTATTGCTTTGTGTATTTTAGAGAGACTCAAATTGGTCGCCAGGTGAAAAAACTTCGTTTAAAGAATTTGTGTCCAAATATGTTAACATCATCGATGATAAGAGGAACGACACAAAGATGATTTACAAGAAAAAAGAAGCTTGGAGCCACATCAGCGAGCAAATGATGTCAATGGGATATATAAGAGACACGAGCCGTTTGAAACAACAGTGGAACAGGATGAAAGCACAGTCTAAAACAAAGCTTAATATACTACTATAAACTAAAAAAAATCGAATTCACAGTCTTTTGGTTAACACTTTGTACTACACTGCATTACAGTTGGTTCAAAAACGAAACAAAAAATATTATAACAAAAAAAAAAACAAAAATATAAAATATTATAACAAAACAATATAAAAATACAAAAATAAAACAAGAAACAAAATTATATCTCCAAGTTGTAATAATGAAGCTAAAAAAAAACATTCACACTATAATAAAATAAACTACCTATAATAAAAAATACACTATTTCCCATCCTCATCGATTTGTGCTTGCATGACGATCTCCGTGCAACGACGCATAACTTCAGCCTGGGTTGGTTTACTCATTTTTGCAATTGCGGTGAAACTCATGGTTCCAAAGCCGCTTATCTCCGCACTTAACTCTTCCCTACGTGCTTTACGTGCACATACCTCCTGGAAAGTTTTTATGGTTTCCAGTATAGCAGTGTCGAGCTCATCCAGCTGTGCCCTTCGCTTTTTTGCTCTCGGTGCTGACGGCACAGACTGAATTGGGCTACGTTGTGCGGGGGAAATTGCCGTTGATTGCTCAGCTGAAATTGGCGCTTACGAAGGCGACGGGGAGTCGCAAGAGATCTCGATTACATCAAAAATGCTTTGCTCTCCTGCTGGTTTACTTTGTCTCATTCTGTAAATATACATTATGATTATTTCTTACAGTAATAATTTATTTTACTTACGGGCGAGGAACAATATGTCCTTTTAAGAAATGCAGGCCTTCCAAAAGTGGCCACTGCCTTCTCACAAAAGCACCACTTCCTGAAGCATTTCGAGAACCCCTAATCTCTTTTGTGTAACGCTCCGTTAGGTTTCCCCATCGTTTCATAACTGTGGTTTCTATTTAAAAAAAAGATATTTTATTGTAATACCAAATTCATTTCTTACTTACCATCAGCTTCCAAAATGCTAGCGACTTCCAACCAAGCGCGTCTCTTTTTCTCCCGGTCCTTAAAGCCTGGATCACTTTTGTCATATAAACACGGGCAATTTCTTACGGCTTCCATAAGCTTTCCTTCATCCATTTTATTAACTACAATATTTAAAACTAATAATTTTAATAAAAAAATATACTAATATAAGTAAAAAACGAGAATATAAAGCAAAACTTACCACACAAAGCAACAAATGAAAAAAGTGTAAGCAGAAAACCAAAACAACAAATATGTACAATCAGCAAGCAGCTGTTTATGGTTATGGCGAAAAACCAAAATTCAATTGGTTTATATGGCTATGGTTATGGCTAAGGTTTTATGGCAAGTCACCTATAATCAATTACATTGTTGCCCATAAGTTTGGTTCGGACAGCTGTTTTTTATGGTTATGGTTAAGTCACGTCTGATTGAACTTTAACCCTGCATTATTAGCACAAAACCAATACATATGCATTTTATGAAAAAACAGGTTAGATTCTTTTGTTTTTTAAAGAACATATTTATTTATTCTTCGACCGTCGTGGTGTAAACATGGATTTAAAACAGTGATTACCATTTCATAGCACAATTGTGCAGAGAGAATTCACACGTATTGCTTATGCTCTTTTCTTTAGTCGACGACAACGTATCGATGACACTCAAAAAATATCTCATGTCAAAAAATGTTTTTGATCAAATTCAATCATTTTGTGTTATAACACATTTAAGGGCTGTAAAGAATTTGTTCTTAAAAGACATTTAGAGTGTTTTCATAGCCAAATTAATAACTTAATTGATAAGGAAAGGGACGAGCTTTTTGCTAGACATAAAGGAATTAAAAAAAATAAGAGTATGGTTAGGAGGGGAAATTTATGAACCAAAACTAGATTTTAAAATGAAAACGGCGATTTCAAAATTAATAAGCTTGGTTATTATTAGAAAAGGTTGAACAAATGTTCCATGGTGTTTTTATCAAGCAATTGTTAAAAAAAAATTTGGCAAAGGCTTAATTATAATATTAAATTTATAGAGTCTCTTCCACTATCTGATAAAACTCTAGTCCGTCGTACTATTACGAAATTCCCATAAGGCTATAAATGTAGAAGATTTTATCCCATAGGCCATAGAATATTTCTTTTTTCTTAATGAATTTCTTATTTCCCACTAAATATCAAAAAAATTTAACTTTATGTATATTGACAAAATGATAGGATAGTGTATATTACTAAAATTTTCTATGGCTGTATATAAATAAATTCTCCCAACTTTTTCTCTCTCTCATTTTCACTAATACACAACCAAAAATTTTTTGGTAATCATTGATTTAAAAGAAGAAGGTGGCTTGGTCGCGCGAGCAACATTAATATATAGTCTTAAGGGTTTGCAAATATGTATATGTATGTACATACATAGATTCGTAAAAAATAGGTAGCAAATTTATTTTATTTGTTCGCCATTTTTGTGAAACCCTTTTGTATATAAAATGGGATGTGTGTATGTATGTATGTATGTAACGTAATGGCTCCAAAACGGCTGGGCCGATTTTGACGAAATTTTCAGGGAACCTTCAGAATACTCGGGCGGGTGTCACTGATTTTTGATTTTCGGTCTGTGGGCGGAGAAGCGTGGCAAAATCCAATTTTCATATTGCACTACCAATGACATACATATATTTATTTTTTGTGCTTTTTTATTTTATTTTACTTTTTGAAAGCCGTTGTCATGTTCTTCAAAACGAGATATCTAACTCTTAAAGCGGTTATGTAGTTCCGAAGATATTTACAAAAAATCTATGTTAATAATGATTCAATATCAAAATTTTAAAACTTTCGAAATGTTGCATTAAAAATCCGAGTTTTTGGTTTATTTACAAAATATTTACATCATTCAATAACACAAGATATTCCGCGCTTACTAAGGTGCAACATTGTACAATATGTTAAAGTTCTATACATATAAAACAGGATATATATATATATATATATATATATATATATATATATATATATATATATATATATATATATATATATATATATGTAACGTATGGACTCCAAAACTTTATGATAGGTATTCAATGGATTTTTATTTAAAGGCCGTAAATTTCCTTAAAAGCTCAATTTAAATCGTGTGGTAATATAACACTAATGTTTGCTTAGGGGCAGCAACGCGGACCGGGTCAGCAAGTGGAAAAAGTTAAGAACCATTTTAACTGACCTAAACTCAACGTATTCCCTTGATTTTTTTTTTGTTTGATAGATTTTCAATAGGAGGAGTGCAGAATGTATTTTTTATTTTACATTGATGAGATAGTTAAAACCAGTTAAGAATATTAGCCAATCATAAAGCCATGATCTTTCTTTCTCTCTTAATTTGCTATAAAAAAAAATTACAACAAATAACTCAAAATTAACTAAATTAAATTTGGCTTGGGAGCTCCGTAAACACTCAGAAGAAAAAACTTACTTTATTTTTGTTCATTCTATTCCACCATTTGGTGGTAAAACTATTCTACTAAGGTGCGATTTAATGCAAATTTTACCTGTTGTATATAAAATACGGAATTAAGAATTTTATCTAATAATTATTAGATAAAATTCTTAATTCCGTATTTTAGCTCCTACCAATGAAGACTGCGCTTCAATAAATAATGATATACTTAATAGTCTTTCAGGGGAGGAGAAGGTTTATTACAGTTTTGATAAAGTTTCTAATGATGTCACTGACGTAAATGAATATCCTTCTTAATTTTTAAATTCACTGAATGTAAGCGGAATGCCACCGCATAAATTGAAATTGAAAATAAATTCCATTGTTATGCTGACTCGTAATTTGAACACGGCACAAGCCATAGTAAATTGAACTCGAATAAGAGTAAAATGCTTGCACCGCAACACTATAGATTGCGAAGTATTAACGGGAGTAGTTCGTAATAAAAGAATTTTGATTCCACGAATAAATTTACCATTTTCTGGAACAATTCTTTCATTTAAATTTCAGGGGACACAATTTCCAATTATACCCGCATTTGCTACGACCATTAACAAGTCACAGGGGCAAACATTTGAATAGATAGGTGTCCTTTTGAGACTACCTGTATTTGCCCATGGACAATTATATATACATAGCTGCGAGTAGAGTTCGTTCATTCGACGGGCTAATATATATATATATATATATATATATATATATATATATATATATATATATATATATATATATATATATATATATATATATATATATATATATATATATATATATATATATATATACTTTTATATATTTAATCTACAAAATACATAGCATAACACAACAAGGTGGCTTCAAACCACCTCCAAAAAACTATCCAAAAAATCCGACGCACAGTAGCTGAAAATCGTTTTTCATTGGCCAAAAGTCGAATTTTTTTTGTCACCGATTTTTAAAATTTTTACGGCTTTTTGGATCTAATATATCCATATTAAGGTAGGCAAAAAATTATGTTAAACTATTGATAAGTGTGGGCGTGGCATGTTGTCAAACTCAACTGTTTTTGTTATTTCAGAAAAAGGTGTTTTTTATTTGCTTTTTGTCAAAAATAAATGGTTACTACTCGCAAGCTATCATCGATATTGGCCTGCGGTCTTTTTTATAATGTTGGTAGGATTATAGTCTTTAGTTGTTGTAAGTTGTTATCGTTCTAGCGTTTAATATTAGAGGTGTTATGAAATATATATGAAACTACCATATTTTTCTGAAATTTAAAATTTAGTGGAATAGAACTTCTGGGGAACAAAAGGGAACAAGAAACGTATACCACCTGAAGAAAGGCGAAAGTGTCTTCTTTAACCCTATATATACTTTTGCACCCGCCACGACCCGCGGGTAAAACACTTTTTTAATTTAAATGAAATTACTCTAAAAACTTCAAATTACTATAACTTAAACAGCCCTTTAATTACTTGTATACAACGGTGTATTAAATTTTCACTTTTTTGGATAAAGGTTTATGTTTTTTACTTTAGACTACGTAAAACTAAAATAATTAAATATAATACCTGCGAAAGGGTTTTATGGCTTTGTTTTGATCAGCAAAAAAATCAGTCATAAAAATATCACAATAGGTTCTACAGTAAACATATGATCTCTTTCTAATATAACTGTTAGGGTCAGCCAAAGTCATAAACAATTTTATAATAATAATCGCGACATTAAACCACTAAAGATAAAAAGAACCCTATATTGACGAGATACTAATTAGTTTTACCTGATATTAAGGTCTGGATAACAAGTGCAGTTTTGTTCAATTTAAGTACCACCTGCTATGAACCTGAAGATCAATGTGTGAATAACATGTATCTAAAAATGTATAAAACTACGGATTCGATAAGGGATTATTCAATAATAAGTTAATCCTTTACGTGTACGTACGTATATTTGCAAGTGATAAATCATAACAGACTCAAATAAAAATATTCAGAAAAATATGGAGAGCTTCGGTTATAAAGAACTGCACGAGGAGTATTTTAGAAATAAAAACCAGGAAGTTGTTCTTAGTAACGTTAAAATAAAATTAAACTTAAATTCGTGTAGCACCGAAATACAAGAGCAATTATCTAATTTTGTAAAAGTACTAAAAAAACGCTTCAAAGAAGTTAGCTACAGTAAACAAAAGTTTTATATAAAAAGTGAAAAGTGGTTATAAGGCCAACATACTGTCGCTGCAGAAACAGCAAAGCAAGATAAGGTTGGAAGACCACGCAAATCATTGGACAACTGCAGCGATAGATCTAAGAGGCGGAAACTTAAAGATGTTAACGATGCATTTGGTTGTACAAATATAAAAGAATCTTTCCTACATCAATTACGATCACAGAACCAATTAACAAAAGTGGATATCATTGAAAAAGTTATTAAAGCTAGTCCAGTGAGAACAAAACGAATTCTTAAAAGTATACCAACTCCGAGCGATGCAATACAGTACACAAATGAGGAGGCATTAGCCTTATTTCTGGATTTGAAATTAACAAAACAGCAATATATTAAGGTCAGATTGCGTGCGATTGAAAAGGGCTCAAATATCTATCCAGCATATCATCACATAACTGCTGCTAAAATGGACTGTTTGCCATCAAAGGACACTATTACAATCACACCAATTTCGGCCGAGGTACAACTACAATCTCTACTTGATCACACAGCCGAATCAATACAATCAATACCAGGAAATGCGTTAAAGAAATATGGAAACACAAAGCTAATTCTTTTTTGCAAATGGGGATGTGATGGTTCTTCGGAACAAAACCAATACAAACAAGTTGTATGTGAAAATATTTCGGACTCAGATATGTTCATGGTATCATTTGTACCATTGCGATTGAAAAAGATTTTGGAGGATTCAGAGCCTTCGACTAGTACAACGCAAACAACGGATATTAAGAAAAATGAGACACCATCTTCTACGAAATACTGCAGGACAATCAAATTTAAATTCAAAAAAGAAACTCGTGATGCCATTAACAAAGAAATTAGTGATATCAAGGCCAAAATTGCAACACTACAGCCATTACAATTAGAGTTAGATGGGCAGCAAATTGAAGTAAGCTACCAATTAGTCCTTACAATGATAGTTGGAAAAGTAGGTCAGGCTTTGACTAACACGAAGGCTGCATCCAGCTGCATTATATGCCAAGCAGCATCAACCCAATTGAGCCAAGTTCCGACAAAATCATTAGATAATACCGATGCATATGAATTTGGATTATCACCACTACATGCAAGAATACGACTTATGGAACATATACTAAAAATCAGTTATGATTTGAATTTCGGGTCTTCAGGATCCATAAGAAACAATGAAATCAAAAAAGAGTTAAGGAGTTCAAAAAAGAAACATGTTCAAGATGAATATCGCAAAATTGGATTGATTATAGATCAGCCAAAACAAGGGTCATGCAATACAAATGATGGCAATACCGCACGAAGATTCTTTTCAGATCCAGAAACAGCATCTGAAATAACAGGAGTGGATTTAAACCTTATTTTCAAATTTAAAATAATCCTAGAAGAACTTGCGTTCAATGAAGAAATTGACTAAACAATTTGGAGATTATGCTAAGGAAACTGCAAAAATATATACAACCAACTACCCATGGAGAAATATGTCTGCAACAGTTCACAAAATCCTTTATCATGGAGAAGATATCATTAAATATCATTTGGTGCCACTTGGAGATCTATCAGAGGAGGATCAGAAAAAAAAGGAACAAGGATTACAGATTTTATAGAGAGCACAATACTAAAAAAAATTTCACGAAATTCCACAAATGAAGATCTATTTAATATATTATTTACAATGTCAGATCCGTTCATCTCCAATATTTGAAATAAATGGAAAGTGGAACATCGGGATTTAGACGAAGAAGCCAAAAAACTACTAAAGAACAGAAATAGCACAGAGCAAAATATAGAATATTTGCAATCAATATTTGTGTCAAATGAATAATAATTATAATTGCCTTTCATTGCTATTTAAGTACGAAAAACATAGTATTAGTAAAAAATAATAATAAATAGAACCTATTTTGACAGCAAAATATAAAAAATTTTTCTGTTGTAACAGCAAAATCTCCAGTTAATTTTACTATTTTTTTTAGTGTTAACATTTTTTTAAGTGTAAAATTTTTTTGAGTGTAACATTAAAAAAATTCCATTATCACAAAAAATAATTATAATTATTATTATGTTCCAAATACAAAATTTCATAATATGCAAATAAAAAAAACCATATTTCACTCCAAAATTTAAAAAAAATCAAAAGTTCAACTTTGACCTCGAAGTCCTTAAAAAGTCCTCAATCAATTTTAATGTAATTAAAACTGAGTCAAGCTGAACTAAATGACTACTGGAGACCAATCATCAACTTAGCTCGAACAACAGCTATTTAACGAAACTATACAAGGCAAAATTACAATAGACTGGATAATTGCTTTGTGGAAGCTATATGTTCCCAAGTGGCGTAATGGGGGATAAATATAGTCTTAATAGGACTATCTTATGGAATGTCATATTTTGCAAAGTATCATTTGTGTATAATTCATAGAGTTTTAAAATTAAATTTTTTTAAAGACTGAAGAGATAATCCTGAGATCTTTAAACTGCGTATGTACGAACATAAATTTGTCAGTTGGTTTTTGCTTGCGATGAGCTCTGACGATGAATATGATGTGTCTGTTAGCAATTAGGCAATAGAATATACTAATGCACATGGTTAAACATATATATATATATATATATATATATATATATATATATATATATATATATATATATATATATATATATATATATATATATATATATATATATATATATATATATATATATATATATATATATATATATATATATATATATATATATATATATATATATATATATATATATATATATATATATATATATACACATATATATACAGTAATGTTCGATGAAATAGAGCCATCTATTTCATATTATTTAAAACTAAAAATAATGGTCAAAAAGTATAAAAACATAATTTTTTAGTTTGTTTTTCTTCTTTTCACATAAAAATCAAAAACATTGCAGCGAAAAATTTAAAATTTAAAACAAAAAAGTTCTCATATCTAAACATCAAAAAAACATCAATCGTTTTCCGGTATCTGAAATTCAAGTTTCGCAAATTTATAAAACAGAAATTTTTGTAAAATTCTATTTGCTTGCCTTAGTATTTAGTAGAAAACCCATTATTTTTAATAACAGCTAAACAACGCTTAGTCATTGATTTCACAAGTTTTTGGCAAGTGCCAACTGGGATGTTTTCCCATGCGTCTTGAATTAATTCCCAAAGTTGGTCTTTACTGGACGGATTTTTCCCTCGCGGTTTTAACTTAACAATTTGCCAAAGGTTTTCTATAGGATATAAGTCTGGTGACTTCGCAGGCCAGCTTAAAGTCTCAATTTCATTGCTTTGAAAAAACTCTTTTGCCCTCTTGTTTCGGGTCATTGTCCTGTTGAAACAAAAATCGAAGTGGCATTTCCCACTTAGTGTATGGCAACATTGTGCTACTTAAAATATTCGTATAATATATTGCGTCCATTCTATCTTCTCCTTTGTAACATAAACTAGAACTAGACTCGACAACTTTGTAAACATGCATAAAGTTTGTGTGAAAGGGAGAGCTAATCTAGTTGTTTTTATATAGATATCTCTTCACACAAACTTTATGCACGTTATACAGTTTATGCAAAATATGATTCGGACCCTTTTTAAACGTCAAAGTTGGGTATTCTGTGTATATTCTGTGCTTTGTAAGAGAAACAGCCCTATACCATTATATTTTATACACCATGTTTGATGGTTTTTATTGTATATGGGGTGCGGGAGGTATTCTTACACAAAAGCTACTTCTGTCAGAGTTAAACAAGTTAATTTTTGTTTTATCTGACCACAAAATATTTCTCCATTTGCTTGTTGGCCAATTCAAATGTTCTTCGGCAAATTCCAATCTCTTTTGAATATGCTTTTTAGTCAGATATGGAACTCATCGCGCACTCCTAGCTTTCAAATTGTTTTTAATTAAGATCTTTCGAACTGTGGAAGTGGAAACATCCAGGTCATATTCATTTTTAATGGCAGAAGAAGTAACAAATGGATCCCTTTTCACATGACGCAGGATTTTTCGCTCTAAATGTGCTGTGATTTTGCTTTTTTTCTATCTGTTTTCAGCCTTGAATTTGTATTTGACCGCATTTTCTACCATTTTCTTAGAGCATCCAATTATTTCCGCTATTTGTCTGTAGCTCTTACCTTCATTATTCAGTTTTTTAATAATAATAATAATGAGGGTGCTGTTGGTTGAAGTAGTTAGCGCGTTGACTACAAAGCTATTTTTAACTGATAACATGGGTTCGTATCCTGTTCAAGACAGGTCATTAAAAAATAAAAAAATAACATCATGAGTTTTTCTGAATTACTTAGTGTGGTGTTGTGGAATAGCTGAGTTTGTAACACAGAAGTTAAAAGCTCTCTCTCTCTCTCTCTCTCTCTCTCTCTCTCTCTGTCTTCTAATTTCACCACCTGTTCTCTCTACCCTATCCCTTTCCCAAAAAATAAACACCTTAATTTAAGTAGTAGGCATTAATTGCCTGAGTGTAACTTCTCTTTATAAAAAAAAAACAAATATAAAAACATATTGCCATAACAAATTTGTTCCATTATGATTTTTTCGATGCAAGTGTTTTTATGTCGTTACAGCTAATGTTTTGGTTGGCCGCTTCAATTTTGATTTGACTCCGCCAGGTGTGTGATGGGATTCCTTTTCTATGGCTTCCTTGCGGTTTCCATTCCATAGCTTGTCTTGAGACATCGTCAACGGGTTTGCCTTAGCCAGCGCCATTTGCGTTTCCGGATCGCGACATGTACGGGATCTGAGGTTTGGTCCCATAGCCTTTCATTGGATATCGTAAATGGCCAGAATGTCTTTAAAACCCTACGCAAGTAGTAAAACCTGTATCGAGTTACCATTCCTCTGCGCTTCATTCCATGATTCACATCCATAGAGATGATTTTTCGTAGGAGGTAAATATGTAAAATTTTATCTTCATTACAGAATTTCAACAAAAAAACATTTACATACGATTTATTTATTGCATACATCCCATTACGGCTATTAGGCGCCAATACTTTCAAATGGACATACACATTACAAAAACAACAAAAACTGAAATTTACTCTGTATAAAAAACCTTTGCATATTGAGCGAAGACAATCAAAAAAGGGACACAAATGCCGTTATTTTGGAAACATTTTTTGCATTTGGGTTTTCTTATAAATGGAATGGAATGTGAAAGAGGTAAACAAAGATTTAGTTTTAAAGTGATCGTTCTTAATGCAACAAGTGACCTCATATTTGAATATAAAAAATGCTAGGAAAACTAGTTTCAAAAGATATACAAATGGTCTATTTCAATCACTACAAAGGCAAATCTGCCAAGAAAATCGCCCATATATTTTCCTTGAACATTAGAACGGTATATAATATCATATCCCGTGCTGAAAAAGAAGGAAGACTAGAATTAAAAGGATCCACAGGTAGGCCGAAAAATGTGACACAGCGTATTGAAAGAAAAAAATTAGAACTGTTTATGAAAACCCCCAGTCCAGCACAAGAAGATTAGCTCTTCAAGTGGAAAAAGACTCTGAGTTACGTGTTTCTCATGCAACAATCAGAGATGTTCTTCACAAGCACAAATATTTGTCAAGAGCTCAAAATATTGAAAAGAGGTTAAGATTTGCCACCGAACACGTTTCACTTCCTCCAGAGTACTGGGACGATATTATTTCCTCAGATTAAACAAAAATTATGCTTATTATCATGACAGACCGCAAAGAGTTTGGCGTAAGCCCCTAACATCACTAGAAAACAAAAATCTTATTCCTACAGTAAAGTTCGGAAAACTGTCCGTAATGGTATGGGGCTGTATATCCAGCAAAGGAGTTAGTGTAATCAGAATTTTGGACGAAACAATAACTAAAGTAGTATATATTGATATTCTAAAAAACGAACTGACCTCCAGCATTAAAAAGTTTGATTTTATAAACACGGATAATCTGAATAACTTAAAATACAAATACTATCAAGATATTGATCCCAAGCATAAATCTTATTTATGTAGGTCATGGCTACCGTACAACTGTACCAAAGTCATTGATACTCCTGCTCAAAATTCGAATATAAACCTTTTTTTCCACTACTATTTATTTATTGTATCTTGAAATCTTAAATATATATATAATTATTAGGCCCAACCAGTGTCAGACATAAACTTAGTGATAGTAATTAATAATACATAAATGTAGTGTTAAGCACAAAAATATTTTCAAAAAGTTTCATCTGGAGTATTGCGTATTAAGGCCGTAGTATCCCTCCTTTTTAAGCGGATGTGTCCAGTAAAGATCGAGATATTACGAGCAAGGGGATTAGGATGGGACTCGAGTTTTGTTAAATATTTGCCAGCATACTTTGCAATTTCAGCGGTCGCAAGTGGCATATTTAAATCACGATGTAAAATTGAATTTTTCATGTACCATGGAGCCGATGTTATTAACCTTAAAATTTTGTTTTGCATTCGTTGGATTCTCTCTACATTGGAAGCTGAAGCAGTGCCCCATAGCTGAATTCCGTAACACCATATGGGTTTCAAAAACGATTTGTATATTAAAAGTTTACAATCCAGACTGAGGGTTGAATTTCTACCAATCAGCCAATGTATCTGGGTTAATTTAAGCTTCATTTGTGTTAGCTTAGAGTCAATGTGGTGTTTCCATGTAAGCCGTCGGTCAAGATGTATACCAAGGTATTTCACCTGTGAATGTTGAGGAACAACTTGATTGTTGATTCGAATGGGGGAACAAGTGTCTCTTCTTAGGGTAAATGTGACATGAACACACTTTTGTTTATTTACTTTTATTCTTCAACCACAGCTCCAACAGGTTAATATGTTCCTGAAGATATCGGGATGCCTCGTGAGGGTTTTCATGCATACTAAGGCAGGCTGTATCATCGGCAAAAATAGAAGTGAGGATATTACTGCTCAAAGGCATATCACAGGTATAAATCAAATAAAAAACTGGCCCCAGTATACTCCCCTGTGGCACACCGGATGAGATAGTTTCGGGCACACTCATGAAGTCTCCTTCCACAACAGTGAACTTCCGGGCAAGAATGCAACTTTCCAAAAGATTTACAATGTTTATTGGCAGATATGTCTTCGATTTCAAAACTAGGCCTTCATGCCACACTCTATCATATGCCTGAGAGACATTAATAAAGAGGGAAGAACAATACTTCTTTTCTTCAAATGTTCTTCTTATGAAATGAACCAATCTATGAGTTTGTTCAACGGTACTATGCTGACTTCTAAAACCAAATTGATGGTTGATAAGATCTTTGCCCGCCTTTGGAATCATTTTGACCATGGCAAGTTTCCAGCTGTGTGGATAATACTCCATCAATACCCGGGGCCTTCTTTGGGTTGGTGTCAGCAATTATTTTTTGTACATCACGCATCTTAAATTTCATGGGTCGAGGGGGTAGAGCAACTACAGTCGGCAAATCAACAGCACCAGTACATGTGTTTGGGGTAAATACGTATTTTAAATGCTCAGCAAATATGTTACCTTTTTCAGTATTAGTTCTTGCCCAACCTCCGGTAGAAGTGCGCAGGGGTGGTTTAAACTCAACGGGTGTTTTAAGTTTTCTAGCAGCGCGCCAGGAGTAATTAGATGCTTCTGTGACATCGAGACCTTCCAGATAGTTCTTAAGAGAAGCAGATTTTTCAGATGCAAGTAATTCTTGGAGTCGTTTAGTGCATTCTCTAAGTCTGATTTTATGTTGGGGTGATCTGTGCTGTTGCTATTCTCTTCTAGCTCTTCTTTTTTCACATACGAGACGTTCAATATCCGCAGAATAAATTCTTTTAAACCCAGTCTGCGGATGGGAGGTAGTGGCATGTTTAGCAGGCCGTTTAATATTTTCAGTAAGATTGGCAATGTTAAATTCAATATCATCGGGAGTTCTTAGCTTGATGTTCTCCGTACAATGACTACTGAGATATTTTTTGAACCCCAGCCAATTAACATGATTTATCATCTTAGCATATGGGTGAGGTAAGTCACTTCTTAGAGGGCTACAAATTGTAACGATCGTTGGAGAGTAATCGGAGGAGAGATCATGAGAAGCTTCAACATGAATTAAATCCCTAGAGATATATATTTTTCATGACGCCAAAATCTATAACATCTGG
This sequence comes from Germaria angustata, assembly GCA_963681545.1. Lineage (NCBI taxonomy): Eukaryota > Metazoa > Arthropoda > Insecta > Diptera > Tachinidae > Germaria > Germaria angustata. Next base: position 15,361,008 of record OY813003.1, on the reverse strand, counting down.
AATTTTTTGTATGTCAGTAGGCCAGTAAGTGGGCTCCCCGCTCAAAATGACGTCCAAGCCCATTTTTGAAATTGTGTTGAACAACGCTCAACCTCTAGGTGTAATAAAACGCGATCCCCAGAACGTATGTTTTGCATTGTAGTCGCCAGCTGCTACGAAACAAGGGCCAAGAGTTTTGTAAAAATCCTCGTATTGATTCTCAGTGATTGAAAATCTGGGAGGGGGGTAAATTGATGATATCACGAGATTTGAAAAAAAATTTCGATGCAAATATTCGTTGCTTGTAGATGGTCCGCACAATTGTTCTCAAGAATATAGTGCTTGAGTCTTGACTTTATTAGAACTGCTGATCCTCCGCATGCTCTTCCTCTCGGGCCCTTTGAATCATATAAGGTGTAGCCATTCATTTTAAAAAAAGATTCTCGAAGTCAAATGAGTCTCAGATACCAACATTATATCAATATTTTTTACCGTGAGGAAGTGCTCAAATTCGTATTTATGTTGGCGAATACCGTTTGCGTCCCAGAAACATAACTTTAACGTGTTCATGGTTTGTTAACTAATGCTAGAAGCAGTGTGTTCTGCATTCGCAGCATTTCTTGCATCATGCTAGTCATATTTGTTGTAAAGTTGTTTATAGTTTGCACTAGATTATTAATAGTAGTTTCAAGGCGACTAAAATTAAAGCTTGGGTTAGCATTTGTTGTATTATTTGGTGGTAACACTTTTTGCACTGGAACAGAGTTGATCTTGACAGCGTCAGCATACGATACTTGTAGAGTGATTGGTTGGGCCATTAGAGGAAAAGTGACGGAGTACGTATTTCCTGTTTGCGCTGGCATTACTTTAGGCTTTTGACTCATAGCCTGTTTATCGAAGGAGTATACAGGACAACCTCTGTAGTTAGCAGTGTGATTACCTCCACAATTACTGCACTTTTTTTCCTTCTGGTCTTTCGACTTATTGCAAATGGCAGTCTCGTGCAATTCACCGCCCAAAACACAAACAGTAAGTAATTTGCAATAATTTTTCGTATGGCCATATTCTTGACAATTATGGCACTGTACGGGTCCTGAACGCTTGTGTGGTTCTTCAACTGTGATTTTCCGGTATAATAGATATTTTAAATCATAAATGGGATGGGTCTCATTTTTCTTCAATAATATATCATTTGGCTCCAGTTCAACGCGAAATAGGGGTTGGGGGATCTTCTCCCTGTTTATTATGTTGGATACATTTTTTACCTTGAATCCTTTCAGGGTGAGAGCATCTTTTATTTCAGCAGTGACAACTTAAGAATCTATGCCCTTCAATACGACCTGTAGGCCCTTGGCGTTCTTAAGCTGGAATGTGTAAAAACTTGTTTTATTTTTTTCCAATTCATTAACCATTTTCCGGAAATCTTTTTCTTCATATATTTGGATTTTAGTTTCGGCAATGTAACCACGTTTTATTGGAACAATGTGAAATGCCTTTTCACCAATGACCGATATTAATTTTTTGATAAGGGTGTTTGAATTTTTTTCCCTCAAATAGATGGGCGGTGGTTTGGTGGTTTTTTTCGAGGATGGTTCGGGTTTGTCGTTGTCATCCTGCAATATTTTAAAACGGTTTTGACGGTTAACTGTGGCGGCGTCGTTATCCCTGGATATCTTGGGAACCGATGAGATTTTGGATGAATTTGGGCTTCGCCCGTGCTTTACCACTGTGATATATCTGTCCATTCCGACAGGCACCTTAGGTCTCTGAATACTATTGTCTATTGTAATAACTTGGTTAAGTGATGAACACGAGCCCGGAGCGGATAATTGAGCTGACTTAAATAAAGATGAACTAGGCAATGGTAATGTTACCGAATCACTACTTGGCATCGGAGTAAGCGAAGTTGATCGCTCGCGTAAAATTGGCTTTGCCGTTAGAAAAAGACTATCATCGGATTTTTTATTTTATTGTGTGCATTAGGAATATCGCAGTAAACTAGGCATTTCTGCCGTTAGAACTCACTTCACAATTATTTGTTTTTGAGGTACTCATGCAGAGTATTCCTCAGTCACTTTGTTTGCGGTTTTTTTTTGTTTTTGTTGTTTCAGATTATATGAAAAAATATTATTAGTGCAAATTTCACAAAATGAGTACTTATTACGAATCACTACTTATTACGAATATTTTTTTTGTTTGTATTTTTGTTTGTTTAGTATGTAAAAAAAACTCAGATAACACGTCTGTTCACTACGAAGGTTCAACAAGACTGAATATAAACCTAATCAAAAATGTGTGGGCTTATCTAAAGAAAAATGTAGGGAAAAGATCGCCAACGAACAAAAACGAATTTATACGATTTATTAAAGAAGAGTGGGAAAAATATTGTTAGAGTATAATATTCCGAAGCTAATTCAATCGATGCGAGTTTTATCCAGTGTGCAAACATTTTTTTACAGTAGACAAACGATCTACTTTTATTTTTAAAATTCTACATTAGAACTTTTCATTGTTATAAAAGTTTTTTACATATATTTAATATTTTATTTTTTGTTGTTGGCTTAGCTAGGTATATGCCTGCATACCATTGGCGCTAACCAAATCATCAGTACCCTTTTAGCCAAGTCATTATTGAAAAGCACTCAAACTCGTATATTTATGCCGCAGACTACAATTACTATATGAGAATCCAAACAGAACTCAATTATATTTTTCTATTTGTAATCAACAAAAATATATACATATGTAAGTATAATAGCTTTAGAAAGCGTCTTTTTGCTTTTCTTTTTACGCCTTTATACAATTAATCGCCCTTTGGTTGATAATGAAAGTATTTACAAGGCAAAAAGAAAGAAACTGAATTTTTAACAACAATGGGCCGTGTGAATAAAAGGGTAGCTATAGCATATGCTGGAAATTTTGTAGTTTTAACTAGTATTGAGGTGAATGAAAAATTCAGCTAAAGCTAGTATATAAACTAGTAAAAGCTAGTTTTTCCTATTTTAAAATAGGTGTTAATAAAAACCAGCGATTGCTTAATATTACTAGTTTATGCTTTGATTTTTATAAGCATCTGACTGAGGTGCTGGAAGTTTGTGTTTTTCTGCTTTATATTAAAAAATGTTGTTTTCATATAATTGCTTTTATGCATGTTCGCCAAAGGAAAGAATACCGCACGAGAACACATTCTCATCCATCCGACTATTTCAATTTATATAGATTTCATAGGCTAAGTGTACCACCTTCATTTTAGATCGGAGGCTGTTGTGCTTCTGTATCCTATACACAACATCGTTCAATCTCTTTATCACCTTGTATGGTCCATCCCAATGTGTTTGTAGTTTGGGAGATAGTCCTTTCTTCCTCTGTGTGTTAAACAGTAGAACCAGTTGTCCCTCGCGGAATCCATCAGAATTTGCAGCTCCATCGTACGAATTTGTGCAGGTCGTGCATGTGCTGTCTCTCCTGTGAAGCAATCTCGGTATCCTCACTCTTTGGTGTAGGTGTAATGCCGAATTCCAAGTCACCAGGCAATCTCAGCTCCGTCCCAAACACGATTTTCGCTGGTGTTCTAGATGTTGACTCATGCACAGCCGACCTATATGCCAACAGAAATGTTTGAATGTGCTCATCCCAGTCCCTCTGATTCTCGCTTACTACTTTTCGTAGGTACTCCTCTAATGTGCGATTAAATCTTTCAACCATACCATCAGATTGCGGATGAAGCGGTGTTGTCCTAGTTTTTCTTATGCCATATATCCCGCACATTTCCTTGAAAATGGCAGAGTCAAAGTTTCTGCCTTGATCGGAGTGCAACTCCATCGGAACACTATATCGGCACACCAAGTTGTTGACAAAAACATTTACCACAATTTGAGCTTCCTGGTGTGATATGGGGTATACTTCGGCCCATTTGCTGAAATAATCCATCACCACAAGTACCCGTCTACCAGCTATAAACTGTTCCATTGCGCCCAATAAGCCTTAGCAAGTGGGCTCTCAGCCGCCATTTTATTGAGTGCAGGCCGGCTATCACTCTCCTTAGCAGCCATTATATTTCCGAGCACCGAGTCATTCTTCTGCGCCGTTGGCCGGTCTTCATGAGAGTCTATCTGCGTCAGCCGAACATCAATGACACACTCTTTCTGTTCGGCCTTAACGTAATGTCTGCATTCTAGGCTGCACGGTCGTCTCGAGAGGGCATCTGCGTTGTTGTGTTTTGCCCCTCTTTTATCAGATGCTTGCAGCCCTGTTGTCCATTTCTCCACATGTTGTTCAAATGTTTCGTGTTCTTTGGGTGACAAGCTAGTAGATTTCGGCTTGGACTCACAATTTATAATTGCCTCTGCTGGGGTACAGCTGACTATATGAAATTTTGGACTCACGACCTTCTCATTGGTTGATAAGTTTAGAACTCTGACTGGAAGTTTCCTGTTGGAACGCACTTCTCTTTTGTACGTTTTCTAGGGGCTTTACAGTTGCGCTGGTAGTGACCTGCCTTTCCGCAGTTAAAACATTTAACTCTTCCTTTGTTTGACTTTTCGGGCAACGCTTGTAGAACTGCTTCCTTTATCGCACTAACCAGTCCATCACCTCTAACTAACGTATTTTGTGTACTTGTAGCCTTGAAATTACCCTGGCTGTCCCTTGTGCCAACGCAAATGAGACGGTTTCAGCGAATGATGCCTTTTGTGTTGCGCACACAGCGAATTTGATATCAGGATCACGAATTTCCTTCACAAATGCCTCCATTTTAAAGTGATCCGAAATGGAGTGACTCTCTCCAGGATAGCTAAGCTGCACCAAACATTCAATTTCCATTGCGCAGTCCTGTAGAGTCTCATTGGGTCTCTGGGATCTGCCTCTTAGCTCCATTCTGTGGATGTCCCTCGTATGCTCTCCACCATACTTAATACAGAGCCGCCATAATATCCTCATAGTTGTTTCTTGATGTAGCGGGCACGGTTTCCAGGACTTGTGCAGCAGCGCCTTTTAATGCCAAGATTAACTCAGTGCATTTCTCCTCCGCGACCCATGCATTTCTGTTGGCTACAGTTTCAAACTGAAACTGAAAAATGTTGAAAGGCGTGCTGCCATCAAAGGTGGGCGCTCTTGCTCTACTCGCTGCTTCCGGAAGAGCTCGCATCGGCCTCTCATGCAGTTGAAGATTACGTACTCTTGATTTCAGGCTGTGTAGATTCTGATCGACACCATTCTCCAGCATATCAAACTTCTCATGAACACCTTTTTTAGCATATGGAATTTTCTATTGACGCTGTGAACTTCTCTCTCCATGTCAGTCAATTTATCTTCAATGATGTTAACCCTCACAGTCACAGCCTCATAGATATCCATCAGCTTTTTATTTGTTGCTTTCAGCATCTCTTTTGTAGCACCATAACTTTCTTCCATTTTCTGCAACATCATTTCATTATTGGCCTTAGAGCTTTCTTCCATTTTATGGAACATCATTTCATTATTGGCCTTAGAGCTTTCTTCTATTATCTGGACAGACTGCATAATCACGGCAGGCGTAGAGTTTAAGTCCATGTTGCTGTTTTATCTAAAACCAGCTTGATTGAGTTGTAGTTAACGACTGACTCTTTATTATTTAACACAATTAAAAACATAAGCTTATACTCATAATAATATACTTAAGAGAGCTTAATAATTAAGAGAGTTAATTATAAATATATATCATTCCTCTCAACTTAAATAAAATCACTAACAACCTTAATTTTCTTCGCCTTACTGAGCGTCACAACCCCCATATCCTTCTCCTCATCTGAACCTTTCCCTTCTGTATTTCCCCTACATGGTAATACTCTAATATCCGTACCTCGAGTAAAATTCTTCCTTATCTGATCCGTATGCGCCTACCTTAATACATCCATTATCAACACCATATATCTATACCTACTTAGTTTTTTTATGACCTTTCCCCTTATCCACTTAACTAAATTTGCATTAACAATCCTATACCATACCTCCTGCCCTTCCTTAAAACTTAGAATTTTCCGTTTATCTGTTAGAAATTTGTTTGACTGAGTCTGAACTTTACCACCCGTTGAATTTCATGTATTAGGGTTTGATTTTGTAAGTAATGTTCGGGGCTTGTATTGAAAAACCATATCCGCTGGTGTTACGGCCGTTGACAGAGTCGGAGTTGTTGGAGACTTCAATAAAAATCTATCAACTCGTGTCTGTAAAGATGTATTCCGCTCAGTTTTATCCAACACAGGCTTCCATAATCCCTTTTTAAAAGTTTGTACCACTCTTCCAGCACTGCCATTAGATTGCGGGTGATATGGAGGAGATTTGAGAACATTTATTCCATTCGATTGGCAAAACTCTACAAATTCTTTAGAAGTAAATGGCGGTCCATTGTCACTCATCAGGTGAGTGGGCAATCCAAAAATTGAAAATACCGATCTCAACTTTCCTATTACCATAGTGGCTGTCGTTAAAGTACAATAAATTGCATCCATCCACTTTGAATATGCATCATATAAAATCAAAATCTGTTGACCGTTTAATGAACAAAAATCTATATGAATTCTCTCAAATGGGTATGTTAATTCGGCCCACTGCGATAATTTAGCTGGCTTTGCTTGTAGCTGAACGTGAATTCATCTCCAGTTCTTCTTTTTCTACGAACTCATGGGTATAGATGTCCAGGCCAAGCCGAATAAACTCCCCCGCTAGCCTCTTCTGTAGCTCTGCTTTGTTACCAGCTGTGGGCAGGTCCTGTTTAGTCAACTCTTGGTTTAGCTGTTCCACCTTAAGCTCGTCGAACTTCATTTTGCAATCCCACTTCTGACACCAATTGTTACGTACTACCTCTTTAAAAACGTTTTCCATGGATTCTTTAATTGCAATGAAATTAAACGCTCAATACTTCAATTTACAGTACTTAACAGTTACTAATTTATTGAATTAAATTCCACTGTACTTTACTCAAAAGCACTTAGCCACTTAAGGCACTTTACTCTGTGACTGTTAAATCCAACTACTCTGTCAACGGTGATGTGTGCAGCTTATATACTCTTAACGATCATTTCTGGAACAATCATTATGTTTGTAGAAGATGCGCACATCATCGTACACTTAAGCTGAAAGTCCATACCATCCGTTCTATGCGTATGCATTTTATGCGTATGCTGTGCGTTCTATGCGTGAAGTTACATACAATGCGATTCATGCGTCAATTTTTTTATGTGGATCAGCTGTAGTGTATGTAAATATTTTTATCAAATAACAAATTTAGGCAAAAATGGAATGTGAAATTGTGATTTTAAAAGAATTTATGGAAGTCATTGAGTTTATATACATAATATTTTGGTCCTACGGAAAGCTGCAAAAGAACACGGAATGAGAATTGAGTTGTATTTTTGCAGCTTCAATAACATTATTTTCCCTTGTAGTTGATTAAAAAATAATAAATAAAACAGAGATGACACTCGGTACATAAAAGTAATCGATAACTAGAACGCACATTTTCTTAATGAAAAAAATATGTTAAAAATTTACTTTAATATATTTTATCAATAAAAGTAGTTGTAAACTTTAGTGCGAAAGGTTTTTCTTTTATTAAAAATTTTTTAATGCAAAAAAAGAGAAAATTAAAATCCACCACACAAATTTTTAATCGATATCATTGAACATAAAATATAATTTGTCATCCCTGGTTAACGAAAACAACTGATCTTTTTTCACCACTTTCTCATGACGCATGAGACGCATAGAAAGGTAGAAAGTAAACCTACTTCATGCGTTCTATACGTTCTATGCGTTTTGCTCTGTAACTTGTTACATACAATTACACAGAATCTACTTTTTTGACAGACGCATGAAACGCATCGACGCATAGAACGGATGGTATGAACTTTCAGCTTTAAATTAAACATGAACACAAGACATACGCAAACGCATACATACACGCTCCAATCAGACGTACCCAATGTACAAATGCCGAAAGACAACAATAATAATAATCATGAGCTTATTCGTTGTTTGAATCACTAACCAGCCGTGCATATTTAACATGTGTATTTGCGTGTTTGTGTGCATTCATATCACTTTGCTGCTAATCAACAAGTATCTATGTATGCATGTATGTATAGCTGTTATGTGTTCATTTACAATGAATAATAAAAGCAAATAAGAATAACAACAATTCAGTATGTTCTAGAATAAGTACAATTGGACTGTTCACAACCAAATTCGTAACAATATTTTATTGTTCGTTGTTGGCTTAGCTAAATATTAAATAAATATTTTTTTTATATATTATATTAGCAAAACATATGTTTATAAAATACAGACAAACAATATATTTTTATTAGAAATCAATGTATCTTTTGAAGTTTTTTTTTTTTATTTTCTCTATATGTGGTCTGGAATGCCAAAGATTGCTTACCAGTATTTATTCGGTTTCTTACGTCGCACATTGGGGATTTCGCGGAAAAAACTCAAATTGTCAAAATACTCTTAATGCAATATGCAGTGATGTTTTGAAATTTTATACTAAATGGTACAATCAAATCAAAAAGAATTACTCCGATCTGACTGCTAGTTTTTTTTATGGCCGTCTCAAACTCAGTACTTGTATGTTTTACCGAATCAACTTAATTTAAACCTAAGAATTTCAAAACGAACATTATTTTATTATGTGAGCTAACGTTTTTCTTTTTATTTTTTATTTGAACCTTCGTAGTGAACAGAAGTGTTAGCGGAGTTTTTTTTTACATACTGAACAAACAAAAATACGAACAAGAAAAATACTCGTAATAAGTACTGATTCGTAATAAGTACAGTTTTTGTTAAATTTGCTTTATTTGCATTAATAATATTTTTTCGTATAATCTGAAACAACAAAAACAAACAAAAAACCACAAACAAAGTGACTGAGGAATACTCTGCATGAGTACCTCAAAAACAAACAATTGTGAAGTGAGTTCTAACGGCAGAAATGCCTATTTTACTGTGAGTTCTGAAGCTCTTAATGCAAACAATAAAAACAAAAAATTGGATGACAGTCTTTTTCTAACGGCAAAGCCAATTTTACGCGAGCGATCAACTTCGCTTACTCCAATGCCAAGTAGTGATTCGTTAACATTACCGTTGCCTAGTTCATCTTTGTTTAAGTCAGCGCCATTATCCGCTCCGGGCTCGTGCTCATCACTGAACCAAGTTATCACTCCAGACAACAGTAGTCAGAAACCTAAGGTGCCTGTCGAAATGGACAGATATATCACAGTGGTAAAGCGCGGGCGAAGCCCAAATTCTTCAAAGATCTCATCTGTTCCCAAGATATCTAGGAATATCGACACAGCTAACCGTCAAAATCGTTTCAAAATATTGCAAGATGACAGCGACAAACCCGAAGTATCCTTGAAAAAAACCTTGAAACCCCCACCAATCTATCTTAGGCAAAAAAATTCTAACACGCTTATCAAAAAACTAATCTCGGTCATTGGTGAAAAGGCATTTCACATTGTTCCAATAAAACGTGGTAACATTGATGAAACAAAAGTTCAAATATATGATGAAAGAGACTTCCGCAAAATGGTTACTGAATTTGAGAAAAATAAAACAAGTTTTTACACATTCCAGCTTAAGAGCGCCAAGGGCCTACAGGTCGTATTGAAGGGCATAGATTCTTAAGTTGTCCCTGCTGAAATAAAAGATGCTCTAACCCTGAAAGGATTCAAGGTAAAAAATGTATCCAACATAATAAACAGGGAGAAGATCCCCCAACCCCTATTTCGCGTTGAACTGGAGCCAAATGATATATTATTGAAGAAAAATGAGACCCATCCCACTTATGATTTAAAATATCTATTATACCGGAAAATCACAGTTGAAGAACCACACAAGCGTTCAGGACTCGTACAGTGCCATAATTGTCAAGAATATGGCCATACGAAAAATTATTGCAAATTACTTACTGTTTGTGTTGTGTGCGGTGAATTGCACGAGACTGCCATTTGCAATAAGTCGAAAGACCAGAAGGAAAAAAAGTGCAGTAATTGTGGAGGTAATCACACTGCTAACTACAGAGGATGTCCTGTATACTCCTTTGTTAAACAGGCTATGAGTCAAAAGCCCAAAGTAACCCCAGCGCAAACAGGAAATACGTACTCCGTTACTTATCCTCCTATGGCCCAACCAATCTCTACACAAGTATCGTATGCTAATGCTGTGAAGATCAACTCAGTTCCCATGCAAAAAGTGTCACCACCAAATAACACAACAAATGCAAACGCAAGCTTTAATTTCAATCGCCTTGAAGCTACTATTGATAATCTGGTGCAAACTATAAACAATTTTACAACAAATATGACTAGCATGATGCAAGAAATGTTGCGAATGCAGAATACTCTGCTTCTAGCATTAGTTAACAAGCCATGAACACGTTAAAGTTATGTTTCTGGAACGCAAACGGCATTCGCCAACGTAGAAACGAACTAGAGCACTTCCTCACGGTGAATAATATTGATATAATGTTGGTATCTGAGACTCATTTGACTTCGAGAAGCCTTTTTAAAATGAGTGGCTACACCTTATATGATACAAAGGACCCGAGAGGAAGAGCATGCGGAGGATCAGCAGTTCTAATAAAGTCAAGACTCAAGCACTATATTCTTGAGAACAATTGTGCGGACCATCTACAAGCAACGAATATTTGCATCGAAAATTTTTGTTCAAATCTCGTGATATCATCAATTTACTTCCCTCCCAGATTTTCAATCACTGAGAATCAATACGAGGATTTTTACAAAACTCTTGGACCTTGTTTCATAGCAGCTGGGGACTACAATGCAAAACATACGTTCTGGGGATCGCGTCTTATTACACCTAGAGGTAGAGCGTTGTTCAACACAATTTCAAAGATGGGCTTGGACGTCATTTTGAGCGGGGAGCCCACTTACTGGCCTACTGACATACAAAAAATTCCAGATGTTATAGATTTTGGCGTCATGAAAAATACATATCTCTAGGGATTTAATTCATGTTGAAGCTTCTCATGATCTCTCCTCCGATCACTCTCCCATGATCGTTACAATTTGTAGCCCTCTAAGAAGTGACTTACCTCACCCATATGCTAAGATGATAAATCATGTTAATTGGCTGGGGTTCAAAAAATATCTCAGTAGTCATTGTACGGAGAACATCAAGCTAAGAACTCCCGATGATATTGAATTTAACATTGCCAATCTTACTGAAAATATTAAACAGCCTGCTAAACATGCCACTACCTCCCATCCGCAGACTGGGTTTAATAGAAATTATTCTGCGGATATTGAACGTCTCGTATGTGAAAAAAGAAGAGCTAGAAGGGAATGGCAACAGCACAGATCGCCCCAACATAAAATCAGACTTAGAGAATGCACTAAACGACTCCAAGAGTTGCTTTCATCTGAAAAATCTGCTTCTCTTAAGAACTATCTGGAAGGTCTCGATGTCACAGCAGCATCTAATTACTCCCTGTGGCGCGCTGCGAAAAAACTTAAAACACCCGTTGAGTCTAAACCACCCCTGCGAACTTCTACCGGAGGTTGGGCAAGAAGTAATACTGAAAAAGGTAACATATTTGCTGGGCATTTAAAATAAGTATTTACCCCAAACACATGTACTGGTGCTGTTGATTTTCCGAGTGTAGTTGCTCTACCCCCTCGACCCATGAAATTTAAGATGCGTGATGTACAAAAACTAATTGCTGAAACCAACTCAAAGAAGGCCCCGGGTATTGATGGAATTAGTAATAAGATGCTGATGAAGTTGCCTCGTATTGCTATTAGAATCCTGTTATTTATATTTAATGGCATTTTACGACTGGAGTATTATCCACACAGCTGGAAACTTGCCATGGTCAAAATGATTCCAAAGGCGGGCAAAGATATTACCAAGGCTGAGTCATATAGGCCAATAAGTTTACTGTCAACAATTTCAAAGCTCTTCGAAAAGCTGCTCATGACAAAATTGTCCCCAATTCTAACTGATAATGGGTGCATACCGGACCATCAATTTGGTTTTAGAAGTCAGCATAGTACCGTTGAACAATGTCATAGATTGGTTCATTTCATAAGAAGAACATTTGAAGAAAAAAAGTATTGTTCTTCCCTCTTTATTGATGTTTCTCAAGCATTCGATAAAGTGTGGCATGAAGGCCTAATTTTAAAATTGAAGACATATCTGCCAATAAACATTGTAAATCTTTTGGAAAGTTGCATTCTTGCCCGGAAATTCACTGTTGTGGAAGGAGACTTCATGAGTGTGCCCGAAACTATCTTATCCGTTGTGCCACAGGGGAGTATACTGGGGCCAGTTTTGTATTTGATTTATACCTGTGATATGCCTTTGAGTAGTAATATCCTCACTTCTACTTTTGCCGATGATACAGCCTGCCTTAGTAAGCATGAAAACCCTCACGAGGCATCCCGATATCTTCAGGAACATATTAACCTGTTGGAGCTGTGGTTGAAGAATAAAAGTAAATGAACAAAAGTGTGTTCATGTCACATTTACCCTAAGAAGAGACACTTGTTCCCCCATTCGAATCAACAATCAAGTTGTTCCTCAACATTCACAGGTGAAATACCTTGGTATACACCTTGACCGACGGCTTACATGGAAACACCACATTGACTCTAAGCTGACGCAAATAAAACTTAAATTAACTCAGATGCATTGGCTGATTGGTCGAAATTCTACCCTCAGTCTAGATTGTAAACTTTTAATATACAAGTCGCTTTTGAAACCCATATGATGTTACGGAATTCAGCTATGGGGCACTGCTTCAGCTTCCAATGTAGAGAGAATCCAACGAATGCAAAACAAAATTTTAAGATTAATAACATCGGCTCCATGGTACTTGTGACCGCTGAAATTGCAAATTATGCAGACAAATATTTAACAAAAGAAGAGTCCCATCCTAATCCCCTTGCTCGCAATATCTTGAACTTTACTGGACACATCCGCTTAAAAAAGAGGGATACTACGGCCTTAATACGCAATACTCCATATGAAACTTTTTGAAAATATTTTTGTGCTTAACACTACATTTATGTATTAATAATTACTATCACTAAGTTTATGTCTGACACTGGTTGAACCTAATAATTATATATATATTTAAGATTTGAATAGTTATTGTTAGTTCAGTTTAATGAAGATACAATCACCCCTATCGTGAACGGTTTTTTCCCTCGAAATATTTTCCCTTTTCCCCAAGCTGCAATCGCGAATAATTTTTCCCTTCAAATGTGCGAAATGTAATTCAGTGGGGAATAACATGCATAAAATTATTCCCATTAAAAAAAATTCGCCATATCGTGAACGACTCTTTCAAAATAATTTTTTCCCTTTTTTGTGGTAGTTTGTTCACTTTGTTTTCTCTAGGGAACTGGATAAAAATGTAAGTAATTTTTATTTTCTTTCGAATATTCTGATTATTTAAAACAACTTTTTAGGTAGAAATCAACAAATAAAGTGCAAAGCGACATCCTACTCAATAGAAAGAAAAACAACCGACCCATTGCTAGTGGTTTGGAAACTTTCCAAAGATGTGATGGATGAATTCTGGTGTTCTCTTGTAGAAGATCTAAATAGTGCTTGTCCTCCTCTGAAAAGAATCCGTGAGTGGGAGAAGGTAGTCTTATTTTATATATTGTGCATTTTTATAAATACATACATATGTATATAACTTGTATTAGGTGTGGATAGACCAAAAAACGTATGTCCGGTCAAAGGCTGCCGCTAATTTGAAAAGCCAATGGGAAAAAAGGAGGTGGACAAAACAATACCAAAAGTTTGTCAGTTAGCGAGCAGTGCATATATGAATTAATAGGAATGAAAGAGACGGTAGAGGGCTTAGAAAATTCCTTCAGCTTTGGTTTGCCAGAAGACTTTTATGGAGGAGAAAACTTGAATTGTTAATTTAATTATTTATTGATTTTAAATAAATACTTTTCAATTTAATTTGAGACATAAATATTTGTATTTATTTACCTTTCTAAAACAAAATACTTTTTTAAATGTATATGTACATACATACATACATACAATTTGAAATTATATTCTTATTCCCTGTTTATACATTCTTCTCATTTTACATTCACTACATATTGATAGCGGGAACAAACATTCCCATAAAATTCACGATAGCAAATTTCCCTTCATGGGGAATGTAAATTTCATGGGAACAAAAATTTCACATTTTATTGGCGATAGGGGTGAATAATTAAAAATTAGTGAAAAAAAAATTTAAAGTAGGATATTTCAATATACTAAAATTGAAAAAATAAACTCTTCACAGACTTAAATCCCTTTTTTCTCCAAACATTTGGACCTGCAATTTTAGCCACACTTTCCCACAGTTCGAAATCACTACTAATACATTGTCTCATATCTGTTTTTACATTTTTAATCAATTTCAATTGCCACCAGGTGCCACCTGTCAATTTGTTGCATTACAAAGTACAAAATTTTTCAGCTGATTGATTCGCGACTGAATTCTGATAAGGCTCTTTTGTTTAACATAAGGTCTGTTTGTTTACGTGATATTTTGTAACAAATTGTGCAAAATGTTACTGGATGTTGTTCGTTCACTTTCTCCAACAAGAAAATTTATTTAAATTAAGAGAAAGAGAGTCAGAAAATTGACATTTGAAGAACTGAGAACTTGCAAAATCTTGCTGGAGAAATTTTGTTCAGTAAAATTTTGCAAGATGGAATAGATGTTTTGACTGCTTCTTCTTACTAATTCAAAAGTAAACAGAAAAGTTTTATTTGTGAAATATTCTGCAAAAAGTTTTCAAAGTAATAAAAAGACCAAACAAAAGTTTAATTGTATTTGTTAAAATATTTTAAATTGAAATAAAAATAGGTGATTACTTTATATAAACAATGGAAGAGTAAGTAAAAGTTAAATTTGCGTTCATTATTTAAAAACTGTAGTTACAGATGGGTTTTTGGTCAAAATATGTATGTATGTATGTATTTATGTATTCACACTAAAAACCACAAAAACTTGAATTGAAGCTATAAATATTTATTTATTTATTGAAAACTTTATTTCTAACACATATGAACATAAGTACACATGAGCATTCTTTTGAATTAGCATTACTCATCAGCTGTTCAGCAAAATAACTGGCAAAATCTTGCAAAATGCTGTTCGCGTACTTTTTTGCAAATTTTTATAATTGAGAGTTAATTTGGTTATTTTCTCTATCACGAAGCTGTTGTATAAATATTGCTGGAAAGGTAAAGAAACAGACCTATAATTCACAAACCACTAGTCGGATTTTGCTTAAATAAATTTAGAAAAATCAAGAATTACAAATACTTTCCTCTGTTTATATAACGTTTCGCTACATAAGCAACAGTTTCGCAGTTATAAATAAATGTATGAAAAAAAAATATTTTTGCATAAAAATTTTAATTTTTTATATTTAATTCATAAGAAATCCAAAACGTTAAAAAAAGAGTCAAGTCCTATTACTTTCGCGTAAAGTCGCATAACTTATAAACAAAATGAGACATAAATCATGAAAATCGATGAACGCGTTTCGTTTTAATTCACAATTAAGTAAAGGTATGAATTTAAAAAATTTGCTCGTGATATGCACAAAATTCTTTGGAAAAAACATTGATGACTTTTTTATGATTCTGAGAATTAAAACAAAAGTAATAAACAAAAGGTCATTTGATTTTTATGATTGCAGTAGCAAAGTAATAAGCGCTAATAAATTTGCGAAAAAAAGGAAAAAAAGGAAAGTACACTTTTTGAATTATTTGGGTTTTTCCGTTAGTTACCTGCATGATTTTTTTTACAGAAATTGCTCCCAAATTTATGAGTGCTCATGTTATGGAATGTTTGGAAATATTCCTATTCATAAGTACCTGTCAGTAAAATATTGAAAAATACCTAGTACTAATAGGTGTTCATTGATCGATTTTTGTCATTCGACAAGTGCCGACGAACGCGAAAAGTACAAGCGATTTTTCACGTTTTTTTAATTATAACTGAAACTAAGGCCCAATAGTTTTACGACAATGGAAATTTTTTCTATTTCACATGCGGTTTTATGCTCGAAGTTTCTCGAGTTTGACAAAGACAGAACAAAATAAAAAGAGTTTTTGCAACAATCGCACGTTGGCTTAAACGAAACTGGGGCATGTGAAATTTTGGATACAATATATAAAGGCTTTTACTCTAACTTCAAACAAAGATGGCAGGATTCTAATCGTACGAAGTCGCGATTTGAAAAAAAGAATGCAAATTGGCTTGAACGCACATTTACAATTAAGTTTACTGAGGCTGAATTTTTTACCAGTTCTGCACTTGGTCGGCCACGTAAATCGTTTGAGGAGTGCTGTAATCCCGCCAAACGATACAAAAGGGAAGAAGTACGTGCTATGTTTCCTCATGAAGTAATTGATTTTACTTCTAGTATTTCAAAAACCAACCACAAAATTTGTACATTAAAAACTTTGCAGATGTTTACAAAGCTTGAACTTACAAAAGAAAAATACGAGTATCTAATGCATTGGTTAAAAAATGAAGGGTACAAAATACTCGTACCATACAAAGAACTCACGAAAGAAAAAACTAACAGTTATCCTCAAGGCATTTCTATTACTGAAAGTTCAGCAATTGTACCTCTGCAAAATCTGTTGGATCATACTGCTAAAAGAGTCCTAGAGTCAGTAAAGGAAATAAATAAAATTGAAAGCGGAAGCATCTAGTCAAAGCAAATACCAATAGAGGTTTTCAGATGATTGAATTTCTGATTCTCATTTATATATGACATCAGTTGTACCACTCAGATTATCATTAAGTGATGCCATAAATAAATTAGTATGGAACAACAATAAACCTTCTTCCACACAGTATTGTAGAACACTATAGTTTGCATACGTTAAAGAGACACCTCAAGTTATACGAGAAGAGTTGATGAGGAGATATCTCAACTAAAAGAATTTGAGTTAACAGTAAATAATCGTAACTTTAAAGTAAAATAGAAATTATATTTTACAATGATTGACGGCAAGACACACAATCAGTAACAGAAACACCAGCAGAATCTTCTTGTTTTTTTTTTTTTTTTTTGTTAGGGCTTTTTACATTGTAGGTAACGATATACATTTCTTTAACTTTCTTCATTTTGATTACTTTTGTGTATTACTATATAAATAAAACCAAATTTGTGATGAAATCACTACATTTTTTGACAAATATATGGTTTTCCTCACCTCCATAAAAAAATCCCCAGTGTGCGACCTAGTAACAAAGTCAGCTGTAAATCTGTTGATGTTTGCCATTTATAATTCATACCAACAATAATACTCACATATATCCAAAAACGCTTGTATTTTTTCTTTATTTTATTAACACTTAATATTGCATCTTTTCTTATTCTTCTGTTATACATAATTAATGCATAACGTAGCCAAACTTTTTTCCCGCATATGATTAAAATTTTTTTTATTTTTTATAATAACAGTCAATAGTTTCTCTGGTTCCATATTTATAAACATATTATCAAACATAAAAACAAAAACATTAGTATAGATACCACAAGTCTGTCACCCATAAATAGTATACAAAACCGTAATATACGTACATGGTCATAGGCTAAAGTAGACTCGACAATTTTGAAAACGTGCATAAATTTTGTGTGAAAGGGATAGTAAACCTATTTGGTTTTGTATAGATATCTCTTTTGCACAAACTTTATGATTTGACATTTCGATAAAGTAAATGTACAAATAGGGATGAAAATTTTTCTTTGCCGCAAATATAAAATGAAATAAATTAAATTTGCACCAGAATATTCATAAAAATTAAAAAAAACAAGTGAATAATAATAAATAGAAAGTGATTTAAATAAATATAAGACCTAGAATATGCAAATCATAATCTAGGCTATATCCTGTGATAAAAAAGAGCCAACAGCAGCAGATCAAGAAATGTAAGTATAAAAAACTTTTATTTAATATATGTATATTATTATAAATTATTGTTTTTCAGGAGTCAACGATGTTCACAGGGACATTCAGCAGTGGAGAGCTGTACCAGTTCCC
Source organism: Germaria angustata (assembly GCA_963681545.1). NCBI lineage: Eukaryota > Metazoa > Arthropoda > Insecta > Diptera > Tachinidae > Germaria > Germaria angustata. The sequence continues at coordinate 15,342,936 of OY813003.1, read as the reverse complement.
GAAAGATCCGACCAGGTAAATTGTTTAATTGTTTTAGTTTTGACATCATTGTGACATGAAAGACTTTTTAACATACAGTATGTATATACATACGTATTTCTAATTATAAATTGTTGTTTTTAGGAGCCAACGCTGAATAACGGGATGTTCATCTGGGTAGAAGCGCCACCGGTTCTCGACAGATCCTACCAGGTTAGTATTTTTAAAATTTAGTTTCCACATCAGTGTGTTGAAAAACAACATTATGGAACATGCCATAATACCACCGATGTAAGTAGCTTAATAAATAAAAACTAATGTGCACGTACATATGTATATTGTAGTTGCTAAAACTTTATTTAATTTGATCTTTATTTAATATTACTTTATTTGATTTTAATTTTAATTTCTTTTCTTTCCAGACTTTGGTGATCAAGAGCAAGGAGAAGAACAAAATATAATCTCAAATGGGCCATGATGTCAACGAGGAATCTCCTACCTACTAGCTTTTAGAAACCTGACCATGTAGAAATAAACTTATTTTTTCGTTTATTATTATTGTTATTTATTGAATCTGAAATATTAATAATGTCAGGATGACTGTTTGTTTGAAACAATAAAATAAGTCAAACCGTTTTTATTTAGTCAATATTAAGTTTATTTAAATTTTAAGTTTATTAATTTTCGTTAAAATAAAAAATTTATGGAGATACAAACGTCCATCGTTTCTCAAACTAAATTCAGTTTTTTTTTCTTTGCTTTTCTTTTTTTTTTTTGACATTAAAAGCAAAGCTATCTCTATATCTACACATATTATTTATTTTTAAGCAATAAGAAAATACATTGCTGTTTGCAACACAGGGTGACAGCTCAGCCTATCCTGATACCAAATAGTCCTCGATTTCGAAGTCATCATTTTCTGAAGATTCATCCAGAGTAGGGCAACTTTTACACCATGGTTTCATTATATCGGATGAGTACACTGAAGAGAATTTTCGACTGGTGACTTGTAGTCCTGGCACATCTTATATAAGGTAACGATCGTTTCCTAGGATTTTGGCTACTGCGTAAGGGCCTCGGAATTTAGGTTCAAGCTGTCGAGAATCTACAGTAGCAGGCGCTTCATTTTCTATACCAACAATGTCATTTTCGGCATACTGTTTCGGGACGGATTGTTTCGCATTAAACCGTTTTTCCCACTTTTCACGCACTTGTTTAATATTTTTCACTGCAACAGCTCGTTTTTCCCTTATTGGTACTGAATCTTCATGGATGGTTGCTACCAAATAACTTTGGATAATATATCGCAGCTTGAAGTCAAATACCAGCTCATTAGGTGAAAATCCAGTTGTTGAATTTATCTGTGAGTTCACGGCCCACTGCAGATCTCACAGAGTCACGTCCCAACCTTTTGGATTCTCAACGGTTGTTCGAATGTAAGTAAGAATTGTTTGATTGGCACGCTCAACCTGTCCATTCGCTCTTGGTGTCCGCACAGCTGTTTTTATATGTTTAATTGCGTTGTGAGCACTAAAGTCCTCGAAAACGTTTTTGTACTACGAACAGCCTTCACCACCTGATATTTACTGAACGAATCTGATATGACAAGCACGTAAGATTGGCCCCGTTTAATTTTAGTAAATGGACCTAAATGGTCAATATGTGTTATATGAAAAGGAACTGGTTCGACCTCGTTGTAATGGAGACGAGCTTCTGATTTATTATAGCAACAATTTCAGCTAGAAATGTAGTCCTTGGTATATTTCCTGATTTGGGGAACCAAAATTTTTGCCGTATTCTCTGGGTTGTCTTTTCCAGGCTAAAATGTCCCATGTCATCGTGCGAGAACTTTACGATTCGCCACCTGATGTTGTTAGGTACTACCAATTTGGCCCTTTCGAATTTGGTTATCTTGGTCGGTCTTACAATCTCCACGCAAAACGGAAATAATCTTCTGGAGCTTTTCATCACCTAATTGTATGGTGACTACCCAGTCATCTACGTCGGCAGCAACCCTCATTATCAAATCTGGTTCCATTTTGACAGGTGGCATATCGGGTGCTCGGCTTAAAGCGTCCACATGCATCATTCGACGACTTTCGCGGTGTATGAGAGTAAAATCGTACTCTTGGAGTCTCATTAGCTTTTACTTGTGCGACAGCAGAACAGTCGTTGATAAAACGGAAGAACTTACCAAGTAGATAAAATCGAAAACGATCTAGTGTTTCGACCACTGCTAGTGCTTCAAGTTCGTAACTATGATAACGGTGCTCAGCGTCGGTACAATGCCGGCTAAAATAAAATACTGGCTTCCAGTGGCTGTTATCGTTGGATTGCAATAGAATACCAGCTAGACCCAGGTTGACTTGTAAGTATTTCAATAAGTTTGTCGAATGCTTTTTGTTGATCAGGGCCCCAAGAAAAAACATTTTCGGTTTTTCGTAACAGCTTTGTTATCGGCTTAGTCATTAACGAATAGTCCTGAACAAACTTTCTAAAAAAACCTGTCAAACCCAAAAATCTTTTTACTTCGCTGATATTAGCCGGTATAGGGAAATTTCTGATGACTCTTATTTTAGCGTCGCCTGGACGAATGCCACTTTCGTCAATCTTGTGTCCTAAGTAGGAAATTTCGGTTGCCAAAAATATAAATTTATCAAACCGAAGTGTAAAACCGCTTTCTAACAAAATTTCAAGGAATCGTTCCATGCGTGAAAGGCCCTCCTGCACAGTTTTACTTGGTATAATTATATCATCCAAATATGCTAATATTTCACCTTTGCCCATCTTTATAATGAGTTTGTCCATGATAGACTGTAACGCAGTTGGGGCATTGACGAGTCCGAATGGCATACGATTATACTCGAAGTGACCATCATGTGTAACAAATGCAGTGAATTTTTTTTAATCTTCATCAACTTCAATTTGATGATACCCCATGCGTAAATCTAATGTAGTAAAATATCTGTTGTCGGCTAATTGGGCAAACTGTTCTTCCATGATTGGTATCGGATATAGCATTTTCATCGTGATCGAGTTAAGTTGACGGTAGTCGACACACATGCGATATTCGCCATTACTCTTCACCACTAAAACTACAGAAGAAGCATAATAAGAATCTGACGGGCGTATTATAGAGTGATGCAGAAGATCGTTAATATTTTACGTTTAGCAAATGGAACTCGTTACGGTTTCATTTGAATTGGTTTGTCGGATTTAAGGTGGATTTCTACCTTTTTTACGCTACAACTACCCAGTTCAGATATATTTTCAGCGAAACAGTTATGATGTTTTGCAATTAATGCCTTTAGTTGTTTCACTTCCACCTCCGATAATTTAGGGGAGTGTTCTACATCATTGACTTTCTCCAATCGACAAGCATCATCTTCTATAATTAGCCTTTTACCTTTTCCGCACAGTATGTCGCAACCCAATAAAATATCCTCACTTATAAAATTGTCTTGCACAACAAGCAAGTCAATTACAACAGTATTGCCATCAATTTCCACAGTCGCTTTTACCCTTCCGGTACATTCATACCGTCCTCCAGCAAAACCTTCGAGCAAAATTTTTGACTCCCTAATATCACCTATTAGAGCGGCACAAGATTTTCGTATTAGCGATCGGTTACTACCAGGGTCAATAAATGAAATTGTTGCTTTCCCATTTATTTTCACTTTAATAATTATGTTATTTTTGCTAACTTCACATTTTGTAGCAAAATCTTCGATTTTATTTACTACTGCTTTTGGTCCAGATTTTTCCGTGCATTTATCACTTGTATGTGTTGTCCGCTTACACATATTACAACGTGGCTTACGTTGCGGTTCGGGGCACTTCACAGAGTAGTGACCCATTTTATAGCAATTGTAACACTTTATAGAGTTTCCGTTTTTAATTTCATTTATTCTCTTATTATCTGAGATTGTTTTAGTTGTCATAGGTAAAGTTTTTCTTGACATGTTAGTTACCTGTTTGAGCTCATTATAATTACAATACACAATTATGTCTCTTAATAAGTCGTTGCATGTCGGGTATTCATTTGATATTTTCCTCTTTAAGTCAACATCGTTTATGCCGTTTATTATGTTACGTATTATCGCAGACTCGGAAAGATACACCTTGGACCCTATGGCCACCATTTTGTAAAAATAATCTTGTGGTGATTCATTATTTTGACGTTTAGTATTTGCCATTTCAATGTGAACATCGGCAACATTTTTGGTTATTGGAAAATCTTTTAGAAATTTGGCGCAAAAATTAGCCCGAGTAGCAAATATTTCCAATGTGGAATCAATCCAATATTTTGCAGAACCACACAATTTCTGTTGTACAGCAAACAATACCAACTGATCATCCCAATTGTACGCTTGCTTAAGACTGTTTATTCGTCTAACAAACTGTTCCGAATTTAATGAAGTTTCCAATGATGGGTTGAAATCTAGTAACATACCAATTATCTCACGTACACTGCTATAGGAATTATGCGAGGAGTATTGTATCGGTTGTGAATGACGTGAAGCGGCGAACATACTCTTCAAAGGATTAAACGATGGTGACATATAATTACGTGTATTTTGTAGAAGAATAAGTAATCGAACTGAACGGCTGTACGGTAGAAGCATACGTAATCGGGTTGAACGGCTGTGCTGTAGAAGCATACGTAATTGGATTAAACGGCTGTGCTGTAGAAGCATGTGTCACTATGTTGCTTGGCGGAGCTTGAGAACCTAAATGGTGAGAAGCTAGCGATAGCTTATTTACTGTAGTATAGACGGGAGCAACCGATGAGTTTAATGAACATGGCAATGAAAAATTAACAGTCGGTTGGACATTTTCACTTGAAGGCGGCTCGGCAGTAAATGTAATGTTACCCACGTTTGTAATGTCTGCACGGAGAGTTTCAGTCATTGTTATCCTTGGCAGGTCGCAAACCATTATCACGTATTTCGTTGAGAGACTTTTCCAAAGCTTGTACTTTTCGTAGTAACAATGACTCATTCTCAAAACTGGAATAATGCTCATCTGCTCCAGACGTTTCATTAATTGCTGTTTATTTCCAGACGTTGGCAAACCGAGTTCTTTACACTTTTTCTTCAATTCGTCTACTTTAAATTTTTCAAAATTACGACCAGGCGCCATGCTGCACGTTTTTTTTTTCTTTCGTAACGACGGTTATTTCTTCTCGAACTCTTAAAAGTTCATCCCAGTTCTGAAAATTGTCAGGATGACTGTTTGTTTGAAACAATAAAATAAGTCAAACCGTTTTTATTTAGTCAATATTAAGTTTATTTAAATTTTAAGTTTATTAATTTTCGTTAAAATAAAAAATTTACGGAGATACAAATGTCCATCGTTTCTCAAACTAAATTCAGTTTTTTTCTTTGCTTCTCTTTTTTTTTACATTAAAAGCAAAGCTATCTGTATATCTACATATATAATTTATTTTTAAACAATAGGAAAATACATTGCTGTTTACAACACAGGGTGACAATAATAAATAAGTTTTGAAATCTTAAATGTAATATTATCCATTATGTAACTCACTGTCCACACTTGCAATTTAGTTGCAGCAATTCTTGGTTGTTTTAGGAGAGAGAGGTAAGAAGCTAGGGGAGGGGTACAGAGTTTCATGTTCTCTGCAATTCTATTTTGCTTTTCTATCCTCACTATTCAACTTGACGTTTGGTGTTGTTGTATTTGATGTTTTACATACGTTTTATACAAGAATTGCAATACTAGATTTTTTCTAATGTGGACACTAAAGCAATTCTGCAGCAGAATTGAATGCAACAAAATTGCCAATGTAGACGGGGAGTAATTTATACATTTTTTCTCTTGTACGAAAATATTAGAAAAGTTGAAATTTGTAAAACTTTCGTATATGCATATGTAAATTTGTCAATAGTATAATTGTAATTGTAAATTTTTAATATATTACATTATGCATATTAATTTATAGAAATAATAACTCCAGATACACAATCATTTTGTATTATACAATTATTCCAAATAAATGTAATGAATGTAAATTGCTCCTTAAAATAGATTGCATTATTTATTACAAGGATAACATTTGAACTCTTTGAATGTAAATTTTAATACATTTTAAGTATCTATTATAACAGTAGAATTAATAAAAATAAATATCAATACAAAATTCATTTAAACAGATAGGTGGCTGGGCAGACAATAAAATTTCAGCATAGTCAATCAATATATGCTAACCACAATCTGTTTTGTTATCACTATATTCACATATTTTTGATGATAGATATTTTAGATGATAGAAGCTCTAATGGTTTTACTCAAGACACAAATTGAAGATTGTAGAATTTGCAGGTCTAAATTAAGGATGAAATAAAATTGATACATCAGTTATAAGGTTGAATATTTTCCTTAAAACATTTACTTACCTTTCTTAAATAAATCATCACCCAAAATTAAAAAATCCAAAAGATGAGCATCTAATCACTATTTGCGTATGATGATCTGGTTTAATAATTTTTATATGTACATCAGTGTTTAAGGCCTTATTGTTTGTGGTGTAAAAGGATATTATTGATATTGTAGTGGGATTAGTTTTTGAGTTAATATTTTTTCTATTTGTCTTGCCTTGACTTAAATAATTCGTCATCTTTTAGCCGGTCATTGAATATTAGGTGCATACATACATATGTATGTCCATTTCGTAGAACTCCACTGCACGTCCATCACTTATGTATGGCCCTATTATAATTTGTAACGCGGGCTAGAAAACAATACGAATATTTTTGCATTGGAATTAAATTTAAATTAAAATTATATTAAATTAAATTTCATATACACAAATTTTCACAATGGAATTTACAAGTTTTCAATACGTATTGTTTTTTGCAGTTCAAGCACAGATATGCTTGAGATTACTTTCACAATCTGTCCATTAATAGATATATATTGAACACTGTTATTATTTGTTAAGGCAAATATCTCTTGAATTTTTTAATTCTATTTTTTTATAAATTTTTATAAAATTTCACCACCAATTTACAAAAAAAAAAGAACACAAAATAATTTCCTCATTTTTCAAACATATGTTCGTAATGTTTATGCATAGCTGTTGCTTTTAATGCATTTCATCAGCCGCATTAGTTGTATGTTCTTTCTCACTTCTACAAATTTTATTCAAAATATGATTCGGACCCTCTTTATACGTCAAAGTTGGGTATTCTGTGTACATGGTATGTAAACCATATGTCTGTCAGGGGTATTAGTCCTGTTTCACACACATCAAGTTTTCTTGATCAAGTTTCAATTCAGCTGGAAGAGAGATAAAGAAAAAAATACATACTCTCCCTATCGCTCTCCCGGCTGAATTGAAACTTGATCAAGAAAACTTGATGTGTGTGAAACAGGACTAAGCGTTAGATATTCTAACGAAAAGCAAAACCATTTTGCTATTCGCCAATACCACGTGACGTATTAGTGGGTTAAATATTATTAAAAAACATTGAGAGTAGAATTTAAAAATTAATTTTTGTAGCAGTTCCTTAACTGCCATACCTAAATTGGCGCGTCAAGAATTGTCTGGCTGTAAAATATTCTCAGGTGCATACAAATTGTATGAAGCAAACCATAATAGCGCGGCGCCAACGCCATACAATTGGAAAATCCGATTTTGACAGCGCATTAGAAAGTAAAGTTGGCTGTGAAATCTTGTGTTTTTGTTTTGTTTTAGCATTCTTCAAATTGACAGATTTTATTGTGCTTTTTTACAAATGGAGCTGAATTATTTTTATTAATTAATTAATTTTACTTAAATAATCTCTTTCTTGTTAATATATTTAATATATTTATTTCAGAACTTGAGTGAGCAAATAATTGAGTTGGTGCACTCAAATCCGTGCCTGTATGAAAAAAGGCATGAGAAGTACAAAGACATCAAATACAAAGAAAAAATTTGGGACACTATTGCAAATGAAATAAATATGTCAGGTAATTGAAATACATGTTTTTATATAATTTCCTTTCTATTGCTTTATAATTATAGTTAAGGAGGTTAAAGTAAAATGGAAAAACTTACGTGATAGGTATCGTCGTGAAAAAATGGCCGATGAACATCCTTCTGGTTCCTCACAAAGGATTGGTGCCCCTTGGAAATATTTGGACAGCCTATCATTTCTAGAGGAATCAGTGGAGGCTGCCAGGTAAGAAATAACAACGAATATGTCTATATACATATGCACATACATACATACATATATTTCAACAATACATATGTATGTATGTGCATACAATGAAATCAAATTATTTTTAATTTCAGCACAACAAGCAATTTCTTTGAAGATGTCGACTGCAGCGTAGAATGGCTCCTTGAGGATAACGATAACCAATCCAGCCAATCGCCCATTTCAAAAACCTGCTCCAGAAAAAGAAAGAGTGACGATCTTTTTATTGATGTGCTGATGGCAATGAAAAAGAAATATTACCATCCACAGCCCAGCACTGATAAATATGAAAATTTTTTTGGAATGTTATGGGCAAAATTTGACCGAATGTCTGAAAATGATATTGACGATGTGCAAATTGAAATTTTGCAAATTATGAAAAGAAAAATTAATGAAAAGGGGAAAAATAACTAGCATATTCAGGTATGTATGTAGTGAAAAATTTCAAATAAACAGCTAATCACAACACTCGAAATAATTTCTTTATATTATTCCTAATATTTCAGACAAGCGGTGTTGTAGATGATGAAAATAATCGAGCTGACGATAGAATTGAAGGTGATGTAGGTTATTTGAGCAACGATACACAACAAGAAGAAAATAACATAAAGCAGCAATATCTACTACAATTTAATTTTCAATTTTTTTTTAATAATTTCCATTTTTTATTAATACCGTTATTTCTTTTTCAACAAAATAGCAATTTTCAAAAGGATTAAAAGTATTTTGTATTTTAATTTAATTTTTTTAGTACTGTATTGTACATAATGATTTTGCAAATTTTTTTAGCTCTCCTGTAAAAAAAAATAAAAGTATGGAACTGAACGTAACAATTTGTGTGTATTTTTTTAGCATACATAGTACCACACGCTGGGTAGCCGCCAGTAAGTAATAAAATTCGGTATTAATTTGAATGCAAATGAAAAAAATTTATTAATACACTCGTAACAAAAACAGTATTACATGTCAAGAAAATTAAATTTTTGGTTTGAAAACGAGATTGTATTCAATTTTAATTCATTTTATTAACACATACATTAAAAAAATGTTAATTATTATAAGAAAAAAAAATATATTCATTATAAATGAAAATGTTTACTACAAAAACAACATTTTTCAAGTTTAATTCATTGTACTAATACATGAAGATGCGAAATTCCTTATTATTACCTACAAAAATTCCATATTGATAATGTTTACGACATTGTTTTATAGCGATTAGGAACAAATTCAACACACAGTTCGTTTCTATATCTTATACATACTTATGTGTATTAAATTAGTTTTTTTAATCAAAAACTTCAAAGTATTTAACCCAATTCATAGGTCTAGCTGTATCGTTTAAAGTTGTGCATACATACATATCGTTGGTCTTAAGTAAAAGGGCCCTAACTCGAATTTTTACCGAAATTGTTTTAACGTAGAACACGGTAAGGTAGGGGTGTTGATCTTGAGCACAAAATTTTGAGAAAATGTTTGTCAACTTTCACCCACTTTTACTTATATATTAAAACATATTTTAGCAATTTTTATATGTTACTCAGTTTTGGTAATATGTTTTGTTTCGAATTACATTAAAAAAATATGTCTATATATAAAAGTTTTATGTAGTTAAGGAAATAAATATTTTAGAGCATGATATTTTAGACTTTTTTTGTACATGCCGCTGTTGTTGTTGGTTTGTAAATACCGCTGTTGTTTTTGTTGTTGTTGTGAAATCAAATGATTTTGGTTTTGCTGTGCTTTGTTTATTTATCGAGCAGCGTGTAAATGTGTGTGTGTGTACATTTCGTTTTGTTGGATCGGTCGGTTGTTATTTCGTTTGGCGGGGAACATAAAATGAAGGAAGGGGAGCGTGGACACTTGTGTGTGCTTGAAAGTTTACAGATCTTTGCTGTCGTTTGTTTACTTCTGCGAGCAGCGTGTAAATGTGTGTGTGTATGTACATTAATACAAAGGATTGGCGATGTATACGATCACTATATCAATGGCGTTTTTCCTAAAAGTAGTTGGAAAGCAGCTAATCTATTGTGCTGCCATATCATAAAATTTATTGATAGATTTAAATCATCAAAAATTATATTTAATTCATATATTTTAATTGCAAAATGACTAACGTATTCTACGTCTGACCTATGCGCCCGTGTTATCTAAGACAGCCTTGTATTTTGTTTTTTTTAGTGATTTCAATAAATTTTCAAATATACACCACGTCAGAAAAACTCCACGCATTAATTTCAAACATAATTCTCTTAAAAGTAGTTGTGCGAAAAAATTTACACTATGATATTTGCAGTTTCTATTGTGTTTTCACCGTCTCCTGAAAATTTGCAATTATGTTAGTTAAGCTATGTACAGACGGTTGTAAGATCTGACAATGTTGTTTGATTTACCAACGTGCTGGCAATGTTCTGACAATTCAATATGGCTACAAAAAGGTACATTGTTAGTTCAGACGATTGTAAGAAAAGCTTACAATTTCATTGTCAGACAACTGTCTGGCAATAAATTTACCTACTAATAAAAATTGTCAGTTCACACGGTTGTTAGATTATTGTACAACAAATTTGTTTTTCGGCATTGCCAGAAAATTTAAAATATTAAATTTACGTTTATGCGCGCGCAGTGTTGCCAGTAGAAATATTTGTCTGACAATGATTCCATTGTCAGGTGCATTACTTTAAGCACACCTACCAATAAAAAATGAACTTACAACGTCTGACAATTACCTGGCAATAGCAAAGAAGAGTGTTCTCACGATTGGCAGATATCTAACAATATTATTGGCTTACAATAGGCTGACAATGCTTTTTCTACCAACGTTGTAAAGCTATGTACAGACGGTTGTAAGATCTGACAATGTTGTTTGATTTACCAACGTGCTGGCAATGCTCTGACAATTCAATATGGCTACAAAAAGGTACATTGTTAGTTCTGACGATTGTAAGAAAAGCTTACAATTTCATTGTCAGACAACTGTCTGGCAATAAATTTACCTACCAATTAAAATTGTCAGTTCACACGGTTGTTAGATTATTGTGCAACAAATTTGTTTTTCGGCATTGCCAGAAAATTTAAAACATTAAATTTACGTTTATGTTCGCGCAGTGTTGCCAGTAGAAATATTTGTCTGACAATGATTCCATTGTCAGGTGCATTACTTTAAGCACACCTACCAATAAAAAATGAACTTACAACGTCTGACAATTACCTGGCAATAGCAAAGAAGAGTGTTCTCACGATTGGCAGATATCTAACAATATTATTGGCTTACAATAGGCTGACAATGCTTTTTCTACCAACGTTGTAAGACGAAAATTGGCAGTTCACACAGTTGCAAGACATTGTAAGGCATATTTTACTGACAATATTGTCAGATCTTACAACCGTCTGTACATAGCTTAAGACGAAAATTGGCAGTTCACACAGTTGCAAGACATTGTAAGGCATATTTTACTGACAATATTGTCAGATCTTACAACCGTCTGTACATAGCTTTAGTGTCTTTCTATCTGAGACCAACGACATGTGGAGGGACAACTACAAACACAATTTTGCTTGCGTTTTTGCAACTATAAATTTCAGGTAATCGGGCCATTAATACTTATGTTTAAAGTAGTCTCTCCACATAGGTACAACTTTGAACGATACAGCTAAGCTTGTGAATTGGAACTACGTTTTTTAGTAAAAGCAATGAATATTAAATTGAATTTAAATAATGGCATAGTTGGTTTCTTAAATTAAGAGTTGATTGTGTAGAGGTGTTTGCGGTGTGCATATCAACCCTATTAACGCTACTCAAATTCTGGTTGCCAGTTTCCCCAGGAACGTTGCAATCGATAACATCAAAACGAAGAAAGTTGTGAAGAATTATTGTTGCTAAGACAACCTAAACAAAATAAAAAAAATACATATTTTTACAACATAAATTAAAACTGGAACTTTAATACCAATACCTTGTTAGCATTTTTGGGGGAAAAGGATATACAAGTCCTTAAGACTCTCCATCGGGAAGTTAATATGCCTGCGTGTGGAAATTAAATGTTAAATATTTTACATACGTATATGTGCAAGTGTTTTTTACCAAAAGCTATCTCAATGCGTATCCTAGCAGAACTTAATTTCTGATTGAATGCTTCTTTAGTAGAGTCAGTAATTTTTGAAAAGGGCTTCATAATATTTTCCTTTAAAAGAAAAGCAGCATCGGCAATAAAAAATATGGGAAAATTATATTAGAACCAGGCAAATTTTTCGAGGCAGGCACGTTCAATGTTTTGGTCAAAATCTTTCTTCCAAAGTCTGAGTTTTTAAATACGCCACCATCGCTTTGGCTACCGTATGCTCCAACGTCCACCAATGTGAATTTATAACTGCTGTCACATACAGCTAGCAATACCTAAGTACAAATGCACCAAACATTTGTAATATTTATACAAAAATATTTATACGAAAACATTTTTACTTACGATGCTATTAAATTTCTTGTAATTAAAGTATTGAGAACCACATTTCGGTGGGCAAATTATTCGAACATGCTTCCCATCTAATGCACCCAAACAATGTGGCAATCCGGTGTAGGTAAGAAAATTGTCTGCGTTAGTTTTCCACTCCTCAGTAGTAGGCGGCTTAACATACCGGCTTGCCAGCGTTCGCCACAATACTTCGCACGTTTCTAAAATAAGACACCTGGCTGTCTCGAATCCTATTCTAAATTTCATTGAGATGATATGCAGAGCGCATCCGTGTGCCAAAAAGCTAGATGTTATATACATACATACAAATTTTGTATAACAATATCTAATTGAAATAATGTACATACTTTAAAGTAATATACAGCCTTTGTTCTGGTTCAATGGCTTTCCTACGGGAGTATTTTTTAAGCCAAGGCTCAATCAGATTCAACAGTGATTGAAATTGCTGAAAATTTAATCTGGTGGACTTGAAAAATAAATCTGGATCTTTATCAAGTATTATGTTCACACCCGTTGAATAAAAGCCAAACGTGTCCCGGCTTTTAAACAGCTCCTTGTTTCCTTCTCGGTGTTTACTTTTTAAAAATTTTAAGAAGATTAAATCTTCTAAATCTTCTAAAAACATTTTTATTAATTATTATTTTTATTTTATTTTCAACTTTAACGGCTGTATTATTATTAGAAGTAATACCATGTTAGCGTGTTTCACTCCATAATCAGCGTTTTAATGTTTGTTTTGACTTTTATGTAGAGGGTTTTCTTAAACAGTTAAGTTAGTGATATTGTTTTTGACAAAGCGTTGACGCTTTTATTTAGGTATGCAAGATAAGAGTTAATGCCAGGCGCTAGCAAAGCCAGCGTTCAACGCTCCAATTTAGGTATGGCAGTAAGAAATATCAACGAATATGTCTATATGCATATGCACATATGCCTCCAATGAAATACAATATAGTAGTATGTGCCTAGAGTGCCGGCTCATTTTAAATTCAATAAAATCTCAGCCTATTGAGTATATCTGAATTCAATTTCCATATCTTTATATCTAAACTCTTTTCACTTACTCGAAGTCCGTTTGATTAAAAATCTTGCATAAGGAAATTGAAAATTACAGTAGTTGGTTTTCGCTTAACCGAATTCGACTGTGTATAATGTACTCATGCACATACTTACATATGTACATACATACATATATACATAAGTATGTACATACGTATATTAAATTTTAGCCAGATTGGTTTTCCTGGCACAAAAAAGTGTTTTGTTTTGTGGCCCTTTAGGGTATATGAGATTCGTAAAATTGCTATAAAATTTGTACAAAATAGTAATAGTTATTTAAAAATAATAATAACAATTAAAAATAAATTAATTTGGCATAAAAGTGCAACATTGTTTTTTTTAATAATTCATATTAATTTAGATATATTTATATTTTTAAAATTTGTATTTAATTTTAATATTCTATTGTTTGTTGTTGGCTTAGCTGGGTATATGCCTGCATTTCATTGGCGCTAACCAAATCATCTGTACCCTTTTAGCCAAATCATGATTGAAAGCATTCAAAGCTCGTATACTTATGCCACAGACTACAAACACTATATGAGAATTCAAAAAGAACTCAATCATATTTTTGTATTTGTAATTAACAAAAACACAAAAGTATAAATAGCTTTAGAAAGCTTTTGTACAATCACAACACAACAAACAATTATAGGCATATTCTTAACTAAGCCAACAACAAACAATAGAATATTAAAATGGTTATTGTGGAGAATATCTCGAATAACAAATTTGATAAATATTGTTATTTATATTTAATATTAAAAAAAGAGAGACGAATTGGAAATAAAATTGAAATAAAAAAATATCTCAAAATCACCAATAGCAGCAAGAAGACTCCTGCCATCATCAACCATATTCGACAGTAAAAAAGGTAGTTTGTCGCTACAATTATCTTAATTTTATTTACAACTTCTTTCTTTTGATTATAAGTGCCTGTTTAGATTGAACGATTTTTGTCGCTGCAATTCTTAGTTTGTTGGTAAATAGGGGGAGAAGAGTTAATAGGGGAAGAGAGAAACTAAAAAGAGTACACATAGGCATGTACTCTTGCAATTCGTAATACGTAAATTCCTTGTTTATTTACCGTAAGAATATACTTAAAAAAGAAAATATCAAAAATTACATACGTATGTATGTATGTATGCATAAAATATCTGCGACAAAAATCTTTCAATGTAAACGCAAATACAATTTTAAAGAAAGGAAGACAAAAATTGCAGCGACAAAAATCGCTGAATGTAAACTGGCACTAACTTGTTGTAGTGGTTGAAATACGGCTGGTGCACGGTAAGTTACACAAGACAGAAACACGTAACGGTGTAGCTTATGAACAAGATTAAGAAAAAAAAACAATCTGCATAATTAAATCAGGAATTATGTTTTTTTTAAGCAAGTACAACAAATTATTGACGGATCACTGCAAGCACAATATATGTATATGACCGTTTTTATATAATTTTTTTTAAATTATATGCCAATCGATCAGAAGAAGCTATAGAAACTAGTCTAAGCTGTCTCCAAAGAAATTTTAATGTTATCCTTACTCCAACTTTACTTTACAAAAGATCCCAACAGTATTCGATGGGGTTCAGGTCAAGTGATTGCGGAAGTTAATTTTACTGTCTTGGTGCATAATACAGTAGCACTCCTTGACTGAATGTGCCGTGTGTTTGGGGTCGTTGTCCTTATGGGAAAAATAAACGTTGGCCAGGACCAAAGCTATCCACAGAAGCCTGCAAATTGCCTTCCGACATCCATAGATAACAAACAAAAAACACCCAATTTCGCTGAACAAAATTATTGGCACACTTAGCCATATTCTTAAAATTTTATCGATCTAGCAACTTTTTTTCTGAGAAATCTCCGTTATTTATACTTCTTAAATTAAACGCTTTCCACACGTCATAGTGCAAATGTCAGTTTGCTTTAAATTTTCTAAAAATTAATTGATTTTATCAAAAATGGGTAACAAACAGAAGGAAACCACAGAATCTCAGCGCAAAATTATTATCTATTTGCTATTATATTGTTTGTTGTTGGCTTAGCTAGGTATATGCCTGCATTTCATTGGCGCTAACCAAATCATCAGTACCCTTTAGCCAAATCATGATTGAAAGCATTCAAACCTCGTATACTTAAGCCACAGACTACAAACAATATATGAGAATTCAAACAGAACTCAATCATATTTTTCTATTTGTAATCAACAAAAACACAAAAGTATAAATAGCTTTAGAATGCTTTTGTACAATCACAACACAACAAACAATTATAATTGACTTGCGTCTTTTTGTTTTTTCTTTTTACGCCTTTATACAATTAATCGCCCGTTGGTTGATAATGAAAGTATTTATAAGGCAATGAAAAAACAAAATTATAATAACAATATTTATCAAATTCGTTATTCGAGATATTCTCCAAAATAACCATTTTAATATTATATTGTTTGTTGTTGGCTTAGCTAGGTATATGCCTGCATTTCATTGGCGCTAACCAAATCATCAGTACCCTTTAGCCAAATCATGATTGAAAGCATTCAAACCTCGTATACTTAAGCCACAGACTACAAACAATATATATGTTGTGATTGTACAAAAGCATTCTAAAGCTATTTATACTTTTGTGTTTTTGTTGATTACAAATAGAAAAATATGATTGAGTTCTGTTTGAATTCTCATATATTGTTTGTAGTCTGTGGCTTAAGTATACGAGGTTTGAATGCTTTCAATCATGATTTGGCTAAAGGGTACTGATGATTTGGTTAGCGCCAATGAAATGCAGGCATATACCTAGCTAAGCCAACAACAAACAATATAATATTAAAATGGTTATTTTGGAGAATATCTCGAATAACGAATTTGATAAATATTATCTATTTGCACAATCAAGGCAAATCTTATGCTGAGGTTGGAGAAATGATAGATAGAAGTCGCTACACCATTCGGAGTATCGTGCAGCGTTTCAAGGGAGCCTCAACATTTGAAAGTGCAAAGCATACAGGCCGCCCTAGATCTTTAAGCAGCCGTGAATACAACCAGATAATAAAAAAAGTCAAAGTGAGTCCAAAAATAACTTCAACACAGATCGCTGCAGAGATTAAGCAAGAGTTTGGAAAAGATGTTTATGCCATTACGGTCCGGAGAGCTCTGCATGAGGCGAACTACAATTGTCGTGTTGCTAGACGTAAGCCTCTTATTTCATTAGTGAACCAAAAAAAGCGTTTAGGATATGCCACGGAGTATTTACGTAAGCCAAATGATTTTTGGGACCAAGTGCTATTCTCGGATGAAAGCAAGTTCAATATCTTTCGATCTGATGGGCGCCAAATGGTGTGGAGAAAGCCCAATACAGAACTAGAAAAACAAAACCTTGCTGCAACTGTAAAACATGATGGTGGAGGAGTGATTGTGTGGGGATGTATGTCCGCTGCAGGGGTGGGCGAGCTGGTATTCATTGACGGCATTATGGACAAAATGATGTATATGAATATACTAATAGAAAATCTAAAAAAAGCGCCGAAAAATTGAATTTACCAGCCTCCTTCACTTTCCAACACGATAATGACCCGAAGCATTCGGCTCATGTTGTGCGTATGTGTCTTGCATAAAATGTTTCGCACGTTCTACCGCATCCGCCACAATCCCCAGATCTTAATCCGATAGAGCATTTATGGGAAGAGTTGGATAGACGAGTGAAAAAGCGCGCAATAACGAAAAAGAATGAGCTGAAGCAGGCACTGATCGAAGAATGGCAAAATATTGGGACAGAGGTCACGAAAAAATTGGTGAATTCTATGCCAAAACGACTGGAGGCAGTTATAAAACAAAAAGGATTAGCAACTAAATATTAATTTTCGCATATACAGGCATGTTCTGAAATCACGGTGATTTTAAATCACTAACGATTTTGAAATCACGAGATTGATATTTTGGTGTTCTGAAAATCACGAGAATTTTAATTTTTAGTAGTGATTTTCATGTTCTAAATCACGAGCTAACAGCTGATTTGCTTTGTTTACATTTAAAATTTTTTATATTTAAGTGATTAATCAGAAAAATATAACAAATTTAAGAGTTAAATTGTGAGTGTCGTTAGTTATTTCAGAAAATAAAGTGAAAAAATGCCTGGAGCAACCTTTTTAGCAATTTAGCAAATTCTAACAATTGTACACCAAATATAAAGCATCTAGCTAAATTTATAAATTTTAAAGTTTTTCTTTGTAAAATAATAGATTTTATTACTAAAACAAATAAAGAACCAATCATATTAAGTGTATGTAATCATTTTATTATCGAAATCAAACCAATATGCTAAAAAAACGCAAAGTGATTTGATATCGTCAGACATTAACCTGACCGGTTTTAAATCACGAGATTTCAAATTTTTTTGTGCGCAGAACATCTTTTCAGTGATTTCAAATCACTTTAGGATAAAGTGATTTTCAGAACATGCCTGATAACCAATATTTTATAGTTTTTAATCAAGTGTGCCAATAATTTTGTTCAGCGAAATTGGGTATTTCTTGTTTGTTTTTTTTTAATAAATAATATAATTAAAATTTTGTAATGAAACAAAGCGAATTTTTGTGCAAAACTTATCATTCTTTCTAGAAAAAATATTTGTTTATTAAACATCGATTTAAGAAGTTGGCAGCATTGCTTAAAATACAACGTCAATTTTGATTCTCTCCGCCTACTAAGTTTTGTATTTGAAATTATAAAAAAACAATTGGTCTATATTGTCATAAAATAGTGTTTTTCCAATAAGAACTTGATAAGGAAGCTGGGAATATTGAAATATGGCTCCATCAAGCAGGAGAAGCATTAAGAAGAAAAAGCTGATTTGTGGTCAATGTAAGCTAGAAATAGAAAATGGAGATGCAAGCATAGAGTGTGATAAATGCAACAAAACTTTTCATGCAATCTGTACTGCTCTTGATAAACGTCAATTCGATCAACTCTTAGAGAATGAAAGTGAAGAGTTTGTATGCCATATCTGTAATGATAACAAGAGTAGTACTTCTATAACTGCTGAGTTAAGTGTGATTAAAACAGAGTTAAAAAAATTGGATCAGCTGAGCGGCTTGCATGAAACTATGATTTTTATGTCAAAGCAATACGATGAAATTCTCAAAGCTGTAACTGAAAACAAGAAAAAATTAGAAACTATTCAAAAAGAAAATAAAGTTTTAAAGGCAGAAATTAATAGCTTGAAGGATTCTATTAAATTTCTTAATGACCAGAGAGTGCAATATGATTGCGTGATAACTGGGGTAAAGCCAAAAGAAAACTTATCAGCTGCAGATGCGGTAGTAAAGTTGTCAGCCGATGTTGGTGTTACCGTTCGGCATGAAAGTATAACTGATGCGTACTTTTTGAAAAACAAGAATAATAAAAATCAATCCCTAGTTGTAAAATTCTGTTCGAAAAAATCTAAAGCTGAATTAATGTCAATTAAGCCAAAATTGAAAGAAAATAACGAAACCAAAAACGTATATATTAATCATTACTTGAGCAGGGAAACAATGACTTTGTTAAAATACGCCAAATCTTTGAAAAGTATAGGATATCGATCTGTTTATACAACCGGCGGTAAGGTGTTTGCCAAACGGAGTGAACTGTCTAAGCCAAGACTGTTAAGAAGCGAAGATGAAGTTGATAAATTATTATCTGAAGCAACAACTTTTCAACCAATACATCGTCAGCAAGAGCCTCACGTAGATGTGAATTCTAACATTGATTACGAATCACCAACTTAAACCGCATATCTAATTATAATTATAATAGTTTAACACATTATACACACATTATTCTTATACTTATTTTTATGTTTAATAATCATTATTTTTCAAACTTTAATTTATTTCAAAATCATGCTAATAACACAAAGTTTAATATTATTTTTGTAAATATCAGGAGTATGTCGTCAATTAGGAAATTTAACAAATTTAAAACATTACTGACTAAATTTCATAAGCTACCTGCAATTGTCGCAGTGCAAGAAACATGGTTTAAAAAAGATGTTGTTCAAGTTTATAACATACCAGGGTATAAATCACTACATTGTTGTCGATCTGACGGTTACGGTGGTACATCGGTATTTGTACGGGATACATTAAATTTTAGAGAAGTACAATGTTCAAGTGAAGGTTTTATAGATGCTATAATACTAAAATTGAATGATATTAAGATTGATCGAAAGCCAATTACTATTGTCTCGTTTTATAAATCCCAGAAATGTGATCAGTCGTATTTTTTCGGAAAATTTACTCTTTCGTCATGACAGAAGTCCCTGCATTCTTATTGGTGATGCAAATATCAATGCGCTTGAAGACAGTTTATTTAGTGATACATTAAATCTTCTATTAAACTATGGTTTCGACAACAGCCACAAATTGGTTACACGCCCACGAAGTAATGCCTGTCTGGATCACGTTTATACCAATATTTCAAAACCAATAAATATAATCTCAGTTGAATGTAAACTGTCTGATCACAATATAATAAATTGTGCTATTGATATTGATTTTCAAACGAGCGACTTTATACAAGAACGTTATAAGGTTTGTGATTACGAAAAGCTAAAAGATTACCTATCCACCCAACTTGAATCATTTACACACTCAGGCAATCCGTCAGTTGATACAAAAAACTTATGTCAATGTATAAGCAATTCTATTGAACTCTCAACCGTGTCAAAGGAACATAGAGTTATGTTAAAACGGAAAATAACTCCCTGGATTAATGGTAATCTTTACAAATTAATGGATTATAAAAAAAAGTTGCTAAAACTGAGGAGATTATTTCCTGAAAATGGAGATATTAAAAATCAGCTTAAAAGAATCAGCAAAGTGGTTAATAAAGCATACAAGAACTCCATGAATAATTTCTATGTCAATAGAATGTCAACTATACAAAATGATTCCAGGAAAACTTGGAGGTTCCTTAACGATACCCTTGGACGGAGTTCTGTGAAAGAAGTTAGTATTAATGATTGTCGTGGTGATGCCATTTTAGGAGATCTTAAAAAAGCAACAGTATTAAACAGCTATTTTTTAAAATCGATACAAGATTTGAAACAATCAATTTATGTCGATCCAGCTGATAACTGTAATTTTCTCAGAACACTACGTTTTAGCAACACACGTCTTTTATTTCATGGTACTACTTCCAGCGAAGTTGAAGAAGCAATATTAAATCTTTCTCCTAACAAAAGTTGTGGACATGATATATCGCCCAAAATATATAAAAAGTGCAGCAGCAGTATTATACCACATCTAGTTGAAATTTTTAATAATATTATAAATACAAATATATACCCTGATGTCTTAAAACTGCATAAGGTAGTACCTATACCAAAAACAAAAAACTCTAGCTCAGTTGATCAATATCGTCCAATATCGGTATTGCCAATAATTGACAATATTTTTGGTAAAATTCTGCATAAGCAAATATCAGCGTATTTTGAAGGGAATAATTTGTTTAATGATTGTCAATATGGCTTTCGGAAGGGTTGTGGAACGGAAGAAGCGCTGATAAATGTACAAAATTATATTTGCAAAATGTTAGATGAAGGTAAAAGTGGTGTTGTTGGAGTTTTTTTTTTTTGATCTGTCAAAAGCATTTGATATGATTGATCACAAGATTTTAATGAAAAAACTTCAATATTATGGCGTCTTCGGCCATGAACTTCTATTATTTCAGTCATACTTGGAGAATAGGAAGCAGTTTGTTCAAATTAATAAATGTAAAAGCAGTCTCGGTGATATTGAGTATGGAGTACCTCAAGGAAGTGTATTGGGACCGTTGCTATTTGTTATATATATGAACGATCTTAAGAGCTTGAAACTTACAGGAAAGATGTTTATCTATGCTGATGATATATCTATTTTTTATCCATATAAGTATGAAGAAGCAATAAAACCTTACATAGAACGCGATGCAGCCTTCATACTTGAATACATGCGCATAAATAGACTCTTTATTAATTCTAGTAAAACGAAAATGATACGATTTAGAACACATAGCAGTTTGAATGCAAATTTCAGCGTACATATTGATGGTCAAGTAATACAGGAGTTATCCTCAATAAAGTACTTGGGGCTACAATTACAATCGAATCTTACATGGCAAGAACATATAAGACATTTAAAGTCGAAAATTTCACCTGCTATTGGACTATTATATAAGTTCAAATACAAATTTGACCAAAAAACAAAGTTATTAATTTATCAAAGTTTAATTCAAAGTCATATCAATTATTTGACTATCATATATGCACATAAAAAGAGTGCTGAACTGCGATCTCTGCAGCGACTCCAAAACAGAGCACTAAAAGCTGTTGGAAACTTACCAATGACTTATCCAACAAATATTTTGTACAACGAAACATTTTCATCCATTTTGCCAATATACGGAACTCATATGCTACAAAAACTTTTATATGTCTACAGAAGTCTGCGTGGCATAGGGCACCATACAACGCCTTTTGTTAGGAACCAAACTATATTCAATACACGTAATAACCAGCAATTGCGAATAGCACTTTGCCGCTCAAAGACAACAAAACAGCGAATTGAATTTTCTGGTAGTAGAGAATTTAATAATCTACCACAACATATAAAAACATGTCATACGCTTTCGAGTTTCAAAAAACTTTTAAAGGAATTTTTAAAATCACAAATTGAGAACTTGTTAGGGTGATATTTCCGTGCTGCAACATACATAGATATAATTATCCTTAACTTTATTAAATTAATTTTTTTTTTCATTAAAATTGTAAATATAAAATATTAATATGAGCTTAAATCTGCCAACTAGCCTCTAAAATGCCTACTGGCGTTGAGGCACTAATATTCTTGTAATTTAAATAATTGAATTTATCAATAAAAAAAATAAAAAAAATAGGCCGTTAAATCAATCGTGAAATTGAAATTGCTTACTGTACCAATAATTTGTATATATATATATATATATATATATATATATATATATATATATATAAGTTAACACCGTCACTGCATAACTTGCCATTTAGCGATGTGAACACCACTAATATTATCTTTTAGTAGTTTCATATTACTATTGTATTTTTGTTTTCTATATTTTATTAAACTTGCATTTCTTGCAGTTAAATATAATTGCGAGTTTTGTATTACTTTGCATAAATTTGATTACGTATTTAATAATAAAACAAACAAGCTTCCTATTGGTCAAAACTCTGAAAATTTGTATCAACGGTGCAGACAATATGTCAGCACTTTTTAGTTAAGAATAAACTACCTTTTTAAAATGAATAAAGTTAGTCTGTAATGGAACTCAAAGAAAATCAGTTGTAAATTTATTTAGTGGCGCCCAACGTGGGGCACGAAAAAATTAAATAATAAAAAGAAGTTTCTTAAGGAAAAATAAAAAGCTTGTTTATTAAAAATAATTAAAAAGGATAACAAAAAATTAATTAGTAACGGAAAAACCAAAAATTAAAAAACAAAAGCAGCAAGAAATTATTAAAAACCCTGTTAAAAACGATAAAAAAATTAATTCGTAACAGAAAAACCAAAGAACTTAAAAACAATAGCAACAAGAAATTATTAAAGAAGTTAATACAAATTAACTAGTGACAGTAAACCTAAAAATTGAGGGACAGTGCCAAAGGAAAATTATTGTTTGAAAATAAATTCGCTGAAAAAATTTATCAAAAGGCAAAGACTTAAAGACATTTATTCAAAAGTTTGAAAATCCTTATTTCGCGACAACAACTATTGGAAATCGACTACTAACTCTTTATCACCTGGTGCCTAACGAGGTCAACAACAACCCTACAACTACCGAGTGCCTACTAGAAGTTTAATTAATTTAAATTTATAATAAATAACTATGAAAAAACTGTAAGTAGAGCGTTTGAAAAATATTTCCTTTTTTTTTAAATAAATTGACTGTACTCCGAAAATACGGATAATAAGAATTTAATTTTATTTTTGTCAATAAATAAATGGGAAACTTTTCTTGTAAATCTTTGCACGAGTGAAATTTAATTTGATAGGAGGGTTTCCTTATAAACCTTTTGTCGGGCTAATTGTGATTCTCTTTTGGGATTGAATTTTTTCATAGTGACTGAATTATCCTATATGACTGATAGTGAAACGGAGGCCGACTTCGGTCAGGTGTTAGACAGGCTTAACAAATTAGTGGTAGAAAGAAGGAGAGATAGGGCCGAATCAGCTAAGGACAATTGGTGGGAAGATAAAATGGCGATAAACGCTGAACAATTGCGGGTGTTGGTGGACACTGCTATTAGTGCCGCCCTCCAAGTGCAAAAACAATCATTTGAGGCTCAAATCGACGAACTTAACAGAAAATTGAATAATATTGTTGTCACGACCCCTGAAGTCACACCGTACAGGGATATAGAGATAGTGCCAGGAAGACAGTGTGACGAATCACTGGACATTGTAAAGTCTCTGCCGGACTTTGAAGGGAAACAGGAAACCTATGTCTCCTGGAGACAGGCGGCTTATACCGCCTACAAAATTTTTGAAGAGCATGAAGGTAGTTCCAGACACTACCAGGCGGTTGCCATAATCAGAAATAAAATAAAGGAACGGCTGACATGACACTTGCTTCCTTTAATACTGCCCTGAATTTTAAGGCTATTATTGACCGACTTGACTTTACATACTCAGACAAGAGACCGGTTTATTTAATAGAGCAGGAGCTCTCTACGCTTCGACAAGGGAGCATGACACTCTTGCAGTTTTATGACGAGGTAGAAAAGAAGCTAACACTTCTGACGAACAAGGCTGTGATGACATATGAGAGGGATGTAGCCGCCTCAATGAACGAGAAGTATAGAGCAGATGCACTTCGTGTATTTATCTCAGGCACTAAGAAGAGCTTGAGTGATGTGCTGTTCTCGGCAAGGCCAACTGATTTGCCCTCAGCACTGGCTCTAGCCCAGGAGGTCGAATCGAATCACGAGCGTTATTTATTTGCAACGAACTACGCTAAAAGCATGGAGGATAAAGAGAGGCAGAGAGCTGATCAAGGACAGAGACTTAGGCCTCAACCGGGAAAGAACCCATATTTCTTCAAACGACAACCTCTAAATTGGGAGCGAGAACATGGACAAACGGCAGTCCAGCCAATGGATGTCGACCATTCATCACGATTTAGACAACCGACTGACTACCAATTTAATGGCCTAGCACGTCAAGGTGTCCCAAATCAAGGTCGTCAGTATTTTAATAGAGTCCCGACGCCACAGCATCGTAGTTATGGACAGACAGTAAAAAGGCCAAATAATGAACCCGCTAGTTTCATGGGAGTTAAACAGCAGAGAGTTAATCACCTCACTAAGGAAGGCCCAATGTCGGAGCAGATTCAGGATGAGTATAGAGAAACAGCGGACGCCGAAACATCGGAAATTGATGATGAAAACGACTGCAGTGAAATTAATTTTTTAGGCAAAACTCCCTGCTACCATTCATAGAAAGGGTGGTAGCGGGAAGAACAATAAAGCTGCTGGTAGATACTGGGGCTTCAAAAAATTACATAAAGCCTCTAAGGGGCCTAAAACACATAATTCCTGTAGATAAACCTTTTGCTCTCAAATCCATACATGGATTTAATAATATCCATGAAAAATGCATCATAAATATTTTTGGAACTAATAGTCCTTTTTTTATACTTCCTTCACTGTCAACATTTGACGGTATAGTGGGCCTAGATCTGTTAACACGGGTGAGTGCTACTTTAGACTTTAAGCGTAAAGAAATCCGAACCAACACGGGAACGGAAAAACTGAAATTTTTAAAGTGTGAGAACGTGAGTTTCACACGTGTCGAAGATGTTGAAGTACCCCACCATGTATTGGGTAGATTTCGAAAAATAATGAAAGAGTTATCAGGGGTTTTTGCGAATTCCGATGAGTCGTTGCCTTATAATACGAATATTGTCGCCACTATTCGCACTAATAGTAACGACCCGGTTTACTCCAAGCTATATCCTTACCCTATGGGTGTAGCCGACTTTGTAAATAATGAAATACGTGATTTATTGAGAAACGGTATAATCAGACCTTCTAGGTCTCCCTATAACAATCCCATCTGGGTCGTTGATAAGAAAGGCCGAGATGAGCAGGGGAATATTAAAAAACGGTTAGTCATAGATTTTAGGAAGTTAAATCAAGTTACCGTTGATGATAGGTATCCAATTCCGGACGTGACGGTAATTCTGTCTAACCTGGGTAAGTCCAGATATTTTACGACGCTCGATTTGAAATCAGGCTTCCACCAGATACTACTGGCGGAACAAGATAGGGAAAAAACTGCCTTCTCGGTGGGAAGTGGAAA
Organism: Germaria angustata; assembly: GCA_963681545.1. Taxonomy (NCBI): domain Eukaryota; kingdom Metazoa; phylum Arthropoda; class Insecta; order Diptera; family Tachinidae; genus Germaria; species Germaria angustata. The sequence continues at coordinate 15,316,870 of OY813003.1, read as the reverse complement.
ATACGAGTTCTGCAGGCTCCCTTTTGGTTTAAAGAATGCGCCCAGCATTTTTCAAAGGGCAATTGATGATGTATTAAGGGAGCAGATAGGAAAGTCTTGCTATGTCTATGTCGACGATGTGATTATTTTTTCCGAAAATGAAGAAGATCATGTTAATCACATTTCCTGGGTTCTTAATAGGTTGTACGAAGCCAATATGAGAGTATCTCGAGAAAAATCACACTTTTTTAAGGAAAGTTTTGAATACCTTGGCTTTGTTGTATCTAGGGGTGGAATAAGAACGAGCCCCGATAAAGTTGCGGCAATTCGCAACTACGAACAGCCTTCAACGTTGTTTAACGTAAGGTCCTTTTTGGGGCTAGCAAGTTACTATCGATGTTTTATTAAAGATTTTGCATCGATAGCAAAACCCCTAACTGACATCCTTAAAAATGAAAATGGTAAGGTTAGCGCCACACAATCAAAGAAAATTAAAGTAAAATTTGATGAAAGGCAGGTTCAGGCCTTCAACAAGCTGAAGGAAATTTTAGCTTCTGAGGATGTTATGTTGCGTTATCCGGATTTTAAGAAGCCATTCGATTTAACGACGGATGCTTCATCGCTTGGCTTAGGGGCTGTTCTGTCACAGGATGGGAGACCAATAACGATGATCTCTAGAACTTTGAAGGATAGGGAGTTGAACTTCGCCACTAATGAACGTGAGCTATTGGCTATTGTGTGGGCACTGCAAAAGCTAAGGAACTACTTTTACGGAGTAGGAAACCTAAATATTTATACCGACCATCAACCGCTCACCTTTGCGGTATCGGATAGAAACCCTAACGCCAAGATAAAACGCTGGAAGGCATTTATTGACGAGCATAACGCGAAAATTTTCCATAAACCCGGTAAAGAAAATTATGTAGCCGATGCTCTTTCGCGTCAGAATATTCATATTCTAGAAGAAGCATTTTCAGATGCTGCTACGGTCCATAGCGAAATGTCTATGACTTATACGATCGAATCAACAGACAAACCACTCAACTGCTATAGGAACCAAATTGTTTTAGAGCAAGCGGACTTTGCCCGTAAACGAAATTTCATACTCTTTACTGGAAAAACCAGGCATATAATTAATTTCACAAATAGAGATGACCTTATTGACGAGGTAAAATTTGCCGTTAATCCAGAGGTTGTAAACGCAATAAAATGCGATTTGCCAATACTGGCGTCAATTCAGCATGAATTGGTTAAATGCTTCCCATCAACGAAATTCTGGTATTGTAAGAATATGGTGCTGGATATTATTAACAAAGACGACCAAAGGGAAATAGTGATTACTGAGCACAACCGTGCCCATAGGGCTGCTCAAGAGAATGTAAAACAAATTCTTAGAGACTATTACTTTCCAAATACGACAAAATTGGCAAACGAAACCATAATAAATTGCAAGATTTGCGCAAGATCCAAATATGATCGACACCCGCAAAAGCAGGAAATGGGTACAACACCAACACCATCGTATGTAGGTGAGATGCTTCATATCGACATATTTTCTACAGACAAAAAATATTTTCTCACATGTATAGATAAATTCTCAAAATTCGCCGTGGTTCAGCCTGTCTCCTCTCGCACGATTGTAGATTTGAAGGCAGCAATTGTGCAACTCATTAATTGTTTTCCGCATGCAAAAAGTATCTATTGCGACAATGAACCTTCATTGAAATCCGAGACTATTGTATCTCTGTTGAGAAATGAATTTGGGATCGAAATCTCAAATGCGCCCCCTCTCCACAGCACTTCGAACGGACAGGTCGAGCGCTTTCATAGCACCCTGATGGAAATTGCAAGATGCATGAAGCTCGAAAAAAAGATCAGCGACACAGTTGAGCTTGTTTTGTTGGCAACTGTTAGGTATAACCGGTCAATTCACTCCGTTACCAATAAGAGACCAATCGATATAATTCAGGTTTTGCCACCCGAGCTTGTACAGGAAATATCAGGGAAGATCATGGACGCCCAGCGAACGCAATTGGTACGAAATAATACTTCTAGGCAGAATAGGGTGTATGAGGTAGGAGAAAGGGTGTGGATGAGAAATAATAGGAGATTGGGGAATAATCTAACCCCTTTATACACGGAAAAAAGAGTGGAGGCAGATTTGGGGACCACCGTACTAATTGAGGGAGGGTGGTTCATAAGGACAATCTTAGGTAGCCTAAAGCCCTTTGTGGTTTTTATTGTTTTTCTCGCATTTTTCTTCTTTATTCTCTTTATTACCTTTTTTTATTGTTTATAAATCGTTTTTAGGGTTTCGACTATGGCGGTTCTCATATATGTGACAGCGGAAAGGCTAATGGACTACTCTAAATCAGACTATATCCCAATTACGGACGGAGATGTTATTATTTGGCAAGATTTTAGCTACCTACAGCATACCACGAACTTATTATGAAATAATCGAAAAAACAAGAGAGTTAAAAGGCCGTTTTCCTTTATCACACATGGTAAAGTTACTGGAATCTGATTTGACACATACTGAAACACTCTTAGCAACAGTGGACACGCATCACAAAAACGCTAGAAGCATAAATTTTTTAGGATCAGCCCTTAAGGTGATTGCCGGTACACCAGACTTCGATGATTTTGAAAAAGTAAAATTCAGACAGCAAGAGCTATCTGAATCAGTAAATGAACAAATAATTATAAATACGAAGACACAGGAACAGATAAATAAGCTAACAGAGACGGTTAACGTTATTGTTGGGGATTTAGAAAATAAACAGATTGATACAGGTCACTTATTCGAGACACTGCTCGCTAGGAACAGAATGATAATTTCTGAAATTGAAAATTTGATATTGGCTATAACTCTTGCAAAGATAGGAATTGTTAATCCCGTGATTTTAGATTCCAATGATTTGAATACTATAATAAACAAACGCTCTACAAATGTAACTGTAACTGACCTGATGGAAGTATCATATATTAAAGTTCTATTAGATAAGCATTTTTTAAACTTCCTAATTAAGTATCCTAATCCTAAGTTAGAATGTAAAAAAGTCACATTATTGCCTGTTCAGCATAATGGGTCTATCCTACACTTCGCTGAGGACAACATTGTCGCCGATTGTAAAAATAAGATACTCGCAATTGGGAATTGCAGCGCAGCACTTACGACAACATTCTGTAAAGAGCTACCAGTGCCAACCTGTGCCCAACAGCTCCATTCCGGCAGTCTGGCCCATTGTATCACTAGACCTGGCCACCTCGAACCAGTTGTGGTGGTTGATGATGGCATCATAGTTATTGATGACGATACAGTCGAAATAAAACTTACCGGGGGCTCTGTAAAAAATATTACTGGGACCTATTTAATTACCTTTGAAGAAGAAATCCAAATAAATGGTACCACCTATAAAAATAATAAGGGCATGATCAAGAAACGACCAAGCTCAGCAACGACTACAAGCTTGCATATCATCGGGCATCAAGAGATACTCAGCCTCCCGTACCTTCGAAAGATTACCACTCAGAACCTGCATCATATTGGAGAGATCAAAAATCGACTAATCAAGAATCCAACAGTTTCTGGCGTGGTCACAGGGTTCGTTTTAATCGCCTTTTATGCCATCCTTAAGATATTTCAGATACAAAAAAACAAACGATTGCACAAAGACATCCAAGTTGCCATCGATAGTTATCAGAGGCCCGAGGACGGCCCTCACTTGAGTGGGGGAGGAGTTAACACCGTCACTGCATAACTTGCCATTTAGCGATGTGAACACCACTAATATTATCTTTTAGTAGTTTCATATTACTATTGTATTTTTGTTTTCTATATTTTATTAAACTTGCATTTCTTGCAGTTAAATATAATTGCGAGTTTTGTATTACTTTGCATAAATTTGATTACGTATTTAATAATAAAACAAACAAGCTTCCTATTGGTCAAAACTCTGAAAATTTGTATCAACGGTGCAGACAATATGTCAGCACTTTTTAGTTAAGAATAAACTACCTTTTTAAAATGAATAAAGTTAGTCTGTAATGGAACTCAAAGAAAATCAGTTGTAAATTTATTTAGTTATATATATATATATATATATATATATATATATATATATATATATATATATATATATATATTTATTTATTTTTTATTTATTTATATATTAGTCAATGTATACAATAACAATCCTTACTGACTAGCAGCTTAAAGTAAATGTAGATCTAAAATAAATTATTTAATTGGGATTTAAAAAAAACTATTCGGCAGGACTTGTATATACATATATATATATATATATATATATATATATATATATATATATATATATATATATATATATATATATATATACATATATATATATATATATATATATATATATATATATATATATATATATATATATATATATATATATATATATATATATATAGTATTGTTATTAACCGCGATTGGAATAAATTGCAAAATTAATTTTGTTCATAATTTGTGATGCCTTCTCTAATGATTAAGATTATTTTAGTGATTGTAGATTATCGATTGCGATGAACAAGTGAATATCACAAATTATTTTATTTGCGCTTTCTCGGCAGCTAGGGTACGATATAACAATAATAAAATATAAAGCTTTTATTCACATATGTATGTATATTATATTGAATGTTTTCGGTACATGTTAATAATTATGAGAGCCTGTTTTCAGAGTAATTGCTTGAGAAGAAAATTCATAGTTTTTATTAATGTATATTGCATTTTAACGTGCTTCTTTCACCAGTTAGATTTTTTACAACGTACAATTTCCATCGATCATTTTTAATTACTCAATTTCAAAACTATCGGGTCTTGCAGTAGGGACTTCTAAACTTTGATAGTTGAGTGTCATTTATTTTGTTTTACCCAACGACCATGGATGGCTACAGCGTTCCATAGCAGGTGCAAATTATGAAATTATTTTATCAAAATGGGTGATATATTCGGGAACCGTAACGCCAGTTTCACCCATATAGCGATGAGGCCCATCTGTGGATGAATGGGTACGTCAACAAACAAAATTTGATTTGGGAACTAATCCAATGCATCCCAAAAAGTCACTGTTTTGTGTGAATTTTGTGCTGGCGGCATCATCGGTCCATACTTCCTTAGCCGTTAGCCAGGCCATCGCAGCCAACGGCGAGTGATACCAGATGATGATTACCAACTTATTTTACCAACTATTTGTGGTTTCAACAGGACAGCGCAACGTGCCACACAGCTTATGCCACATTGGAAATTCAGTCTGATCTACTATGTACCAGAGTCATGGATAATTGGACATTTAGGAGGCGCGCCATCTAGCAAAGCCGTGGCGGACATTTGGCCGACGTTATATTCTATACATAATGACATCGACAGGCCTTTCAAAGGAATAAAAAATTGAAATGATATTTCGCACGCGCTCTGAAAGATTGAGTGGAATTAGACGAAATTCTACGATTACGGAACTGCTATTAGTATCACTGTCCATTTCATTTGAAGACGATAATTATAATAGATTCGTAAGATTATTCCATTTTATAACGACAGTATTAAAATGATTTAAAGTTTTGTCAACATATTGTTACAAATTATTCCAAACATGAAACAACACGTCAAAATGTTCGCCGCATCTTCGTTGGGTGATGCACATCCGAAATGTGGTTCGAAAAACCTAAAAAAAGTCTAACAGGGTTAAATTGCACGATCTCAGTGGCCAGTTTACATCACCTCCACTAGCAATGGCCATGCCTTCAGATTACTCGTGCAGAATGTCAAATGTGGCATGAGTAGTGTAGTACGCAGTGCCGTCCTGTTGAAACCACGTGTCGTCAATGTCCATATCATCCAATTCAGGCCCAAAGAAGTTGACAATCATCGACCTAGAGTGCTTGTCGTTGATGACGATGGCTCTCCCAATGGCCTTTTTAAAGAAATACGGACCGATGACGACGCCAGCCCAAAATCAACACTAAACAGTGACTTTTTCCTAAATTCGAGAATTTTGTTTGTTGGCGATTTTTGTTGCATATTAGGCCGAGTTTCTAAATCTGGAGCATTCAGCATTTTCAGTTCCTGTGTCAATTGAGTTTAGTTCCATAAAAATTTCTGTAATAGAATTTTATGTTCTTCAAAACGTTTTTGTTGTTCACAGTACTATAAAGGATGCTTCTAAAATGTCAGAAGCATTTTGAGTCTGAAATATTTTCCAAATAGTATTTGTTTTTCCCTGAAAAAAATTATTACAATTTAACCTTAATTTTGTTCAGTGTGTATGTAACAAGTTAAGCTGAAAGTCCATACCATCCGTTCTATGCGTCGATGCGTTTTATGCGTCTGTCACACAGAATATACACAGAATACCCAACTTTGACGTTTAAAAAGGGTCCAAATCAGACTTTTAACACTTTGTGAAGATAGGAAACAAAATTAATTAGGGTAATGTAATAAAGGCAACAGATATACATCACAATTGCGAACATTTGTTAGAAAAATGAGGATTTTGTTTTATTTTGTGGAGTGGAATTTTATAAAATTACATTAAAAATGTAATTAAATGAATAATACAAAATATATGTGCAACAAAATTTATGTGCAAAGTGGTGTAAGTATGTTTCCAACTATAGCAATAGTGAACAATGTTAATGCAATAGTTGGAAACATAAAAATTCAGGCATATCTGTTTGCATAAAACAATAGCCAGTGAAAAATTGCAATCAATAGTGAAAGTGTACACAAAGTTAAATTAGTTAATTTAAACTTAATACATATTTAAAAAATACTAAATATTGGTTTATGTTTCGTTGTTGGTATTCTATAATTACACCAATTACGGTGGTGGTGAAAAAAACGAAGATGTTTTGCATGGAAATTCGTTGCCCCGGAAGTGGACATTTGCAGAATGGAGGAAAACTGTTACCTAAGGTTCATTTGTGATGACTGTATGCAGTACATACAAAATGTCGACATGGTGTTAAAAGAAATACAAGATGATGTGCACAAGAACAAACAAACCTTGGTGGACTATAAATATGAATTCGAAGCATCTCTTAAACAAAATGAAAATGAAATAAAAAAATTACTAGAAGCTATAGAAAAACGTTATGAAGAACGAATGAATAAAAAGATTAAATACCAAAAATCATGTGAAAAAAATGTCGAAGATGTAAAAAAATTATTTAGTAACATAAACAATGTTGAAAATAGCAACAAAAAATTATGTCAGACAATAGAAGAAAAAAAATGAAAGTATGTATGTGTAAAGAGATAAAGAAAGTAATGCATGAGTCATGCAGTAAAACAACAAAAATATCTTATGCGGAATCAGTTAAAAACAAAATGTTACCAGATGTCAGCAAGAGAGTTCCCCTGATTGTAAAACCCAAAGAAAAACAACCAGTAGAAAAAACAAGAGAAGAATTAAATAAAGTAAATCCAATTCATTTAAAAATAACAAATGTGGAAAGCAGAAGAAATGGAACAGTAGTTATACAAATTGAAAATGGCGAAGAAAGAGAAAAAATAAAAAAATGCTATACCAGAGAAAATATCAAAGGCATATGAAATTAAGGTACCCAACCCAGTAGAATTTAAAATTAAAATAATAGGTATGTCCTTCGACCATGACGAAAAAGAAATTATTGAAAAATTAAGAAAACAAAACCCATGTTTATCTAATGCCAATATTAAAGTTATTGAAAAATACAAGATCAATAGCAGAAAGAGAATTATGCATAACGTCAAATTAAAAATTGATTGCGAATCATATCGGAGAGTAATGGAAGAGGCAAAGGTAAACATTGGTTGGGAAAGGTGCAAGGTTTATGATGGAACAGAGGTAATCCAATGTATGAAATGTAGAGGATATAACCATTTAGCAAAGGAATGCAAAAACCAGGAAGTATGCCTGAGATGTCATGGTGAACATAGGACAACAAGCTGCGAGAGTAGCGAACAAATAATGAAATGTATAAATTGTGCAAAAGTAAACAGCAAACTTAATATGGGCTTAGACGAAAATCATCACACAAATGACAGAAAGTGTCCAGTATTTCAAAACAAACTAAATAACAAAATGAGAAGGATTGGTCTAACGGCATAACAATTAAAAGAAGTTCGTGCTTTATATACCAACGTGCAAGGCCTTATCAACAATTACACTCAAGTTGAAATTCTCCCATAACGGAAAGTCCTGATTTTTTAATACTTTCCGAAACACATATCACAAAAGATATAGAGGATTTTGAAGTTATGTTACGAGGATACGACCATATAATGTCATTATCAACATCGTCAAGAACCGGTGGTGTCATGATATATTTTAAAGAACAATGGAAAATAACAAAAATAATTGAAAGAGTGAATGATATAAAATACTGGATTTTGTTTTGTAAAGCCACATTTGACAACTATAATATTATAATTGGTGCAATATATAGATCGCCTAGTCATAGTGAATATGAGTTTTGTAATATATTTGAAGAAGCTGTGGAAGAAATATGTGATAATAACGTCAACAATTGTGATATTTTAATTACTGGGGACTTTAATATAGACTGGTTAAAAAATTCGACATATAAAAATAAAATTAAATGTATACTTAATGATAACGGTCTTAAACAAGTAGTAAATGAGAGCACTCATGTAACAAAAACCTCTAGAACAATAATTGACTATGTAATAACAAATAACTATCAGTTAAAAATAGTTCAACAAACAAAATTGCTGATCACGAAATGATTAATATAGCGATTGGAAACATAAATAGCAGTAACAAAGAGCAAGGGAAGAAGATGGATATATTTAAATACAATAAACATATATTTAACACAGAATTAATAAATAACTTGAAATTTGATGACAATAAATGTATTGATGAGAACGTAGCATTATTCGATGATTGTTTAAAAAGGGCAGTAAAAAGATGTACGGTGAATAAAACTATAAAACAATATAAAAATGCCAATAGCTGGTTCAATACAGAATTGAGAGAAATGAAACGAGAAAAAATATTAAAATATATGCGGGCTAAAACGATAAACACAACTCAAGCATGGTCAGACTATAAAATAATAAGAAACCGATATAAAGTACAAATTGAAAACGAAAAGAACAATTATATAAATAATAAAATCAATAACTCGGTTGATTCGAAGCAAATGTGGAAACAAATAAAATATCTCGTACTTAATAAAAATCAAAATGTGATTAAATATGTTATATTTGACGAAGATGAACTTAATGACAACTGCGAAATAGCTAATAAATTTAATACATATTTTGTAAACATCATTAAAGATATAAGCGACTCAATAGATGAAGTGCAATACTCGAACCATATAGCATTTAGTACGACCAGTACATTTAGTTTTCGTACAATTAATATTTTAGAACTTAAAAGCACAATAAAGCAAATGAAGAACAAAGCAGACTTTGATAAAATATCAAATAAAATTATTCTTGATAATTGGAATGATAATGGTGATACAATATTAAAAATAATAAATAAGTCACTGGAGACAGGTGTATTTCTTGACAAATGGAAAGAAACAATAGTAACACCAATTGAAAAAGTGGCAAAAACTAAAAAATGTGAAGAGTTTAGACCAATAAATACACTGAAAACGTGTGAAAAAATATTGGAAAAAGTGGTGAAAGATCAGCTAGAAAAATATATTGAGACACATAATATTCTATCCAAATATCAATCAGGATTCCGCAAAAAATACTCTTGCGAAACAACAGTAAACTATGTCATAAGTAAATGGAAAGGTACAGGAAATTCAAAGAAACTAATGGCGATATTTTTAGATTTCAAAAGAGCGTTATAAACAATTGACAGGTGGATAATGCTCAGAAAGCTATATGTATATGGAATAAGAGGAAAAGAGTGGGAATGGTTCCATTCATACTTGAGTAATAGAAAACAAATAACAAATGTTAATGGTTCGTTATCAAATGAAGTAATAAATAGTTTTGGTGTGCCTCAAGGTTCTGTTTTAGGTGCCTTGTTACTTATAATATACATAAATGACATGCCTAGTATTATGGAAAGATATGAAATGGTTTTATATGCTGACGATACTCTTATATTTACGTCTGCAGAAAACGATGAAGAATGTCGATCAAATATGACATATGATATAAATAAAATAAGCAACTGGCTAAAAATGAATAAATTAAAGTTAAATGAAAATAAGACAAAAATAATGGAAATAAACATAAACACAAACGAAATATTTAAAATAAATAACACAATAATAGAAAAAGTTGATCATATCAAATATCTCGGATTTATAAAAGCTCAAATTTAATGAACACATTGATTATACATGCAAAAAAATTGGTAAAAAAAATCGGTTTCCTTAAAAGAATAAGAAGCAAAATATCAAAAACTACCGCAACTAATATTTATAACACAATAATTAAACCTCATTTTGAGTTTGGATCAACAATTTTATATACATGCAGCAACACAATTCAACTAACAAGAATGCAGAAGCTACAAAATAAAGCGATGAGAATAATTCTAAGAGCAAATAGGTATACGCATATATAACGCTCGTATATATTTTTGGACCAAAAACAGTACATTTCACTGAAATTTTTTAAAAAAGCAGTAAATCGATTTGGATAAACAGTACTTTTCGCAGTATATATTTTATTCAATATATAAAACAAATTAACAAGCATTTCCATCATCATTTCCATCAGAATCAGCTTTTGTGGTTGTTTTGTATTTGTCGTTTAAAGCAATTTGAATAAGCAATGCCGTCTTCGTTTTGAGGTAATTGTAGAAATCAACGCACTTGTACTTCAAATTACATTTGACGGTCAGAATCGCCTTCAATGTTTGCACATCTAATCGGGTTTTGTCTGACGTCCAAGTTTTGTTCCACTGATGCTGAAGTTCCTGGAAAACATAAAATATATTCAACGAACGTGGTCATTTCTTTGAATTCGCAATCGGCGTTTTTGAGATGAATAAATATCTCCACCCACCGATCCACAATCGAAACATTGCCTTCTCTCCATTGCATAATTTTGTCACTCGTACACTAGTTTCTGTTATATCGAAATTGGGTGTGTAAATTTACCGCATTTTCATTGGCATTGTACAAATTGTATTCGCTCATTGTTGTTCATAACGGCTTCGACTTTATTCTATGTTGGTGTTTCTTGCAATGCTGCCCACGCAAAAATTTTCGGCTAGCGACGAATCATTATTTTTAAAGTAAACAATAATTTTGCATGAATTCGCTGTTCGCCGTTTTTATTTCTATTATGTATCGAAAAACAGTATTTTGAGGGAGAAAAGCAGTACGCAGTTTTTGATGTCGAAAAACAGTATAATACTGCGAAAAACAGTACATATACGAGCCTTACGCATATACAATCAATGCTGGATAGTCTTAACCCTTTCGAACCGAAAAAAAACTGCTGGAGATACAATATTGGGACTAGATGGACCTTAAAGAATGGGAAAAAGTAAAAATTTCTACCATGCCAGAATTTCGAATTTCACCTCCAGAGGCGCTGGGGGCGCTGGGGGCGCTGGGACATATAATCCCAGTCGGTGGTTTTGATTTGAAATTCGGGATATATAGTCCCAGCAGTGTTCACAATTAAAAATGCTCACTAGTAGAGTTTTATGAATGTTATTATTTTCGCTGTTATTCTTATAGTTTTTTATCAAATTTCACAACACTTGTTCACTTGTTGACTAACTACAAGCAACTGAAGCTTTAAAATGCTTACAAAGCGTCGATATTTTCTACTAAAGATGTATTGAAGGTTATAAACAACGGAAAACGCACATTTTCATGCAAATTCTTCATCAAATATCACCAGTAGGTGTTTTTAAACTTTTTTGGGATATATTGTACCGACCGGGTCGAAAGGGTTAAGTGGATGGCAGTTAAACAAAGACTAGAATTTAACACTTTAAAGTTCATTCGAAAAATGAAGCAGGGAGACGCGCCAGAGTATCTTTGTGAACAAATAAAATGTGTAGGTGGGAGTCAACCATACGGATTGAGAAACGCTGATGACTTTCGTATTACAAGGGCTACAACATTAATAATGCAAAGAACATTATTTTATAAAGGTTTTAAACTTTACAATTCATTACCAAACAATATGAAAAATGAAATAAACAATAACGTATTTATAAGAAAATGTATTAATTTTGTGAAGAGCAAACAATGGTATTGTAAGCATAGCATGAATTTTTTTTTTTTTTTTTTAAACAAACAAAGTATTCTTAATACTAATAATAATAATAAAAAAAATTCCAGGGTTGCCTAGTCTTACATTAGACTTATGCCCCTATTACGAGTTACAACACAACTCTATTTTAGTTGTAATTGTAGTGTTTAGTTGTAATATGGCATTACCGAAAACAACTCAACCTGTCAAAAAATTTTAAGTTGTAATTATAAAGTATTACAACTTTTTTGTGGTATTACCGTTTACAACTCTGTGTTAGTTGAGTTGTCAAAAGTATCAAAAAATTACAACTCTTCATTAGCAGTTGTTTTAAATAAGTAAAATTTTTAACTTGTCTTAAAGTAATTTATTTAGAAACATTTTGAAAATAATTTACAGAAAAAATAAACTTACGACCAAAAAACAGTTCGAAAAACTTGTGGAGCTCATGGAGAAACATCCCGAAACTGGAAGAGGGAAGCCGCAATTTGGAAGCAGCAAGAGTAAAAATAAACTATTGTGGGAAGAATTTGGATACACTACAAGGCAAATTTAAAGCGAAAGCTTGCCAATAACCGCACTAATTACGTTGCTACTGGTGGCGGTCCCTCGCAAGAGGTATCACTAACTCCAATCGAAGAAAGTGTAGTGCACCTTGTACAAATAAGGGAGCAAGTTGCACCCAGTGGTAATGCTTTTGGGGTGAATAATGTGTTACCGACAATGGATAACAATGAAGTGGAAGACACCACTTTCATTGCAGCCTCGCCTGCGCCGAGTGAACCGCATACAGCAAATATAAACGACCGCCCCACTTCATCGGCATCGGCAGTTCAAAATCGGCGCAGAAGTAAAAATTTGGAAAACGAGCGTCTGGAGCTATTAAAAATGAAAGCTCAAACACAAAAAGATTTGTTAAAAAAGATTGAGCAGTTAGAGAACACTATTTATAAAAATTATGCAATAAACAAACAACTGCTTCAAATAAAAAAAAGAAAATTTAAACATATACCAAAGAGAAGCAAAGAAGAGATCTGAACTACACTCATTAAAAATAGAAGTGCAAAAATTAAAAATAGCGAAAATGAGAGATAATGTAAATACATAGTTCTTAAGTAGTTAAATGTTAGATTTATTATTATTTTTCTTTTTTGTTAATTGGAACATATTTTAGTTTAATTTTTTTAGTTTAATTTCATTTAAAATTGAAGTGATAATTTTTTTAAATTTAGTTTTAAGTTTCCTTTTTTATCTTATGAAGAGATATTTCTGTTGAAATTAGTTACATATGTATATCTATTGCATATCTATTTAAAATAAAAACAACAAATGAACTACAAATACATAAACGAAATGGAAATGTTTAATGGAATATATTAAAGGGATAACATGATATTGTTACGAATTCTTCTTGCAGCATCCTCGTCTTCTCTTTCAATGTTTAGGTTTTCATTAATTAGTTCCGGAGTTGAATCTGGTACCATTTCCTCAGAAATTTCCACTCGAAAGTGTTGGCAAATATTGTGCAAAGCACAGCATGCGTTCACAATTTGTGTAGCCTTTTCTGGCGAGTAATGTAAGGCACGCGCAGATAAAAGGCAACGAAATCTGCTCTTCAAAATTCCAATCGTCCGCTCTACAATATTTCGGGCCTTCGAATGTATAGTATTGTAGCGAGCTTGCGGTGAACCAGCTTCTGCCATGCGGAAAGGAGTCATCAAAAATGTTTGTAGGGGGTAACCAGCATCGCCTTTAAGAAATGTTTCAAACAATTTATTTTTGTAGTAAATACAAATAACAATGTTACCTATGATCCACGAATTGCTCGGTAAATTTCTCTGCAAATATGACTTCAAATCACTTGTATTAAACACAAAAGAATCATGATTTGCGCCCGCGTGCCTCGCATCCACATACCGGATAGTCATTTTGTAATCGCAAAGCTGAAATTCAAAAAAGTCATGTACAATATAATAATAATTTATTTTTCTTTTAGCTTACAATCATGACGTTTAAACTATAGTAGCCTTTTCTGTTGAGATACAAATGTTGTTGCTCTTTTTTCGGAGAAATGATGAGAATATGAGTCCCATCGATACATCCCAATATTCCCGGGAACCCACTTTTCAAATAAAATTCAATTTTTGAAGCATTTTGCTTTTCTTCTGACATTTGGGCTTTGATCCATTTGGCACAAATACGCTGCTCAATTAAATTTAAAACTTCTTTAATAACTTTTTTAATATGTTATTGTTTGTTGTTGGCTTAGCTAGGTATATGCCTGCATTTCATTGGCGCTAACCAAATCATCAGTACCCTTTTAGCCAAATCATGATTGAAAGCATTCAAAGCTCGTATACTTATGCAAACAATTACAAATATATATGAGAATTCTATCAGAACTCTATCATATTTTACTATTTGTAATCAACAAAAACAAAAGTATAAATAGCTATAGAAGCTTTTGTACAATCACAACACAACAAACAATTATAATTGACTTGCGTCCTTTTGTTTTTTCTTTTTACGCCTTTATACAATTAATCGCCCGTTGGGTGATAATGAAAGTATTTATAAGGCAATGAAAAAACAAAATTTATAATAACAATATTTATCAAATTTGTTATTCGAGATATTCTCCAAAATAACTATTTTAATATGTTATTGTTTGTTGTTGGCTTAGCTAGGTATATGCCTGCATTTCATTGGCGCTAACCAAATCATCAGTACCCTTTTAGCCAAATCATGATTGAAAGCATTCAAAGCTCGTATACTTATGCAAACAATTACAAATATATATGAGAATTCTATCAGAACTCTATCATATTTTACTATTTGTAATCAACAAAAACAAAAGTATAAATAGCTATAGAAGCTTTTGTACAATCACAACACAACAAACAATTATAATTGACTTGCGTCCTTTTGTTTTTTCTTTTTACGCCTTTATACAATTAATCGCCCGTTGGGTGATAATGAAAGTATTTATAAGGCAATGAAAAAACAAAATTTATAATAACAATATTTATCAAATTTGTTATTCGAGATATTCTCCAAAATAACTATTTTAATATGTTATTGTTTGTTGTTGGCTTAGCTAGGTATATGCCTGCATTTCATTGGCGCTAACCAAATCATCAGTACCCTTTTAGCCAAATCATGATTGAAAGCATTCAAAGCTCGTATACTTATGCAAACAATCATATTTTACTATTTGTAATCAACAAAAACAAAAGTATAGATAGAATTCTCATATATATTTGTAATTGTTTGCATAAGTATACGAGCTTTGAATGCTTTCAATCATGATTTGGCTAAAAGGGTACTGATGATTTGGTTAGCGCCAATGAAATGCAGGCATATACCTAGCTAAGCCAACAACAAACAATTACATATTAAAATAGTTATTTTGGAGAATATCTCGAATAACAAATTTGATAAATATTGTTATTATAAATTTTGTTTTTTCATTGCCTTATAAACACTTTCATTATCACCCAACGGGCGATTAATTGTATAAAGGCGTAAAAAGAAAAAACAAAAGGACGCAAGTCAATTATAATTGTTTGTTGTGTTGTGATTGTACAAAAGCTTCTATAGCTATTTATACTTTTGTTTTTGTTGATTACAAATAGTAAAATATGATAGAGTTCTGATAGAATTCTCATATATATTTGTAATTGTTTGCATAAGTATACGAGCTTTGAATGCTTTCAATCATGATTTGGCTAAAAGGGTACTGATGATTTGGTTAGCGCCAATGAAATGCAGGCATATACCTAGCTAAGCCAACAACAAACAATAACATATTAAAATAGTTATTTTGGAGAATATCTCGAATAACAAATTTGATAAATATTGTTATTATAAATTTTGTTTTTTCATTGCCTTATAAATACTTTCATTATCACCCAACGGGCGATTAATTGTATAAAGGCGAAAAAAGAAAAAACAAAAGGACGCAAGTCAATTATAATTGTTTGTTGTGTTGTGATTGTACAAAAGCTTCTATAGCTATTTATACTTTTGTTTTTGTTGATTACAAATAGTAAAATATGATATAGTTCTGATAGAATTCTCATATATATTTGTAATTGTTTGCATAAGTATACGAGCTTTGAATGCTTTCAATCATGATTTGGCTAAAAGGGTACTGATGATTTGGTTAGCGCCAATGAAATGCAGGCATATACCTAGCTAAGCCAACAACAAACAATAACATATTAAAATAGTTATTTTGGAGAATATCTCGAATAACAAATTTGATAAATATTGTTATTATAAATTTTGTTTTTTCATTGCCTTATAAATACTTTCATTATCACCCAACGGGCGATTAATTGTATAAAGGCGTAAAAAGAAAAAACAAAAGGACGCAAGTCAATTATAATTGTTTGTTGTGTTGTGATTGTACAAAAGCTTCTATAGCTATTTATACTTTTGTTTTTGTTGATTACAAATAGTAAAATATGATAGAGTTCTGATAGAATTCTCATATATTTGTAATTGTTTGCATAAGTATACGAGCTTTGAATGCTTTCAATCATGATTTGGCTAAAAGGGTACTGATGATTTGGTTAGCGCCAATGAAATGCAGGCATATACCTAGCTAAGCCAACAACAAACAATAACATATTAAAATAGTTATTTTGGAGAATATCTCGAATAACAAATTTGATAAATCTTCTTTAATAACTTTAGATACTGTAGGTTGTGCCAGTCCTACATTAAAGTCATTTCCACTGCATTTTTGATAACTGCCGTCAGCAAGAAACCTAAGAGTTGCGCACAATTTCAATATAGGAGGTATAGCCGTACCTCGGACAGTTGTAGGGAAATATTCCTTCAGCTCATTTAATAAAAAGCAAAATGAATTCTTATTTAAACGGAAGAAATTTGTAAACCTGCAAAAAAAAGTATTATAAAACCATTTAATTATCACAAAAACCTTACTTACTTGGTATTTGGAAGTTCTAAGGGATTCGAGTGATCACGGATGCTTTTTCGAATGCGCAGTACATGGCTTTCAGCATCAACACTTTCATCGTTGTAAAAAAAATCTATATTTATATCCATTTTAATATAATTAAAAAAACACAATTTCACAAACATTAATTGAAATTTTTAATTGCTCGCCACAATAGAATCAGCTGTTTAAATATCAGTCAAATCCTCACTTTTTAAGCTGGCAACATCAATACGATTTTAACCAGAATTAGTTGTAATTCGTAATACCAAAACAAAGTTAAGTTGTTTTAAAGTTGAGTTGTTTCAATTTCAATTCAAATGAGTTGAGTTGTAAACCGTAATAGGGGCATTAACAAAGTTTTGGGTAAAATTATTTATTTGTGTATACTATATATACTAAGATTTAATTTTTTTCACTTTTTGAGATTAACGGTTAATTTTATTTATTATTATTTTTATTTTTCAATTAAAATTCACCAATTCACTTTGAAAGACACAATACGACTGATATTACTTAAAAAATTATTTTCATATCAAACCATGAAAACTGACTGAGGGTGTTTAAATTTATTTTTTTTGATAAATAATTGGGAAAAACCAAAAATGTTTTATTGAGGGTATATTCAGAAATGGATCTCCTACAATGCAATTTATTGCAGGTAGTTTTTTAAAGGGAAAAAACCCCTTTAAAAATCTCTGTACATGCAATAAAAGAACAAAGGAAAACATTGGAATATTATAACTACTTTCTATATTTTGAAGGTTTGCAGGCAAAAAAATTGCTTCAATTTATTTTTCAAGGAATTAAGGAAATGCGAAATCGTTTTATTGATGGTGCATTCAAAAGTAGTGTTTCAAACATCAAGTGCTTGTAACTTCCACAATAAGATTACAATGACGAAAAAGACCTACATTGCAGTTTATTGCAGGTAGTTTTTTAAAAGGTTTTTTCCTGACAAAAAGAAAAAAAAACAAACATTGGAATTTTATATTATTTTCTATATTTTTAAGGCTTACAGGTCAACTAGAGAAGTAATTGATACACTTTATAAGGCCACACAAATCAACTTGTGAAACACTAAAACCAAATAAACTTAATTAGGTCATTCTCTTATAATTCATTATCGAAGTTCACATATAATTTAAATTATAAAACATTACGAGCAAAGGCTGCTTAATATATTTTAAATACCTTTTAAAAAAATTGTTTGAGACATTTCATTTACAAAGATAAGAAACCCCTTTAAAAACATTTGCTTTAAATTGTTTAACGCTCGCACAAAGTAAAACTATTGGCAAAATTTAAAAGCAGCGTTGCCGCGCAAGAAATTCTTTTCCCACCAAAATTATTAAAAAAAATCTACCCAAACGCTTTTTTGTCTACGAAAATCGAAATTTTAAAATTTATTTTGTTATTAACAAGAACACTGATCTAATTACACTAGTAAGTAAATATAAAGATATTAATCATACAAGTTAAAAACGCAGCCCTAAATGATTTGTAAATACATAGAATAGGCAACCCTTGCATGGGTTAAACTCCGTCATATAACTGGAAATCATGCGCATGGCGTAATCTATATTTCTATAACTACGTTTATACGCACGTCTTATTTACAAATAAAAAAGAAGAATGTTGCCATATAACTTTTTTATTGTAACTTATTAACTCACTTAAACAAGTCGTGAATAACAACACTATTTGCAAATAAAAAGTAAGACGTTGCCACTTCATGAACGTTTTTTGTGTGTTACTTACCAAACAATCATATTTTCGTCACATGGCATCACTAATAATAACATAAGTTCTGTATGCATTTACCCGTATAAACAGTGAATTAGTAATTGCAAATAGTTCTATTTGCAAATAAGACGTGCGTATAAACGTGGTATATGAGGGTTTTCACACAAGACTATTTTTTAATCCGCACAACTTTTGTTCTTTCATATTCACACTAGACTAATTATGCTGGCATAAAATTGTGTACGTATACAAATCTTTGTGTGTGTTAGTATTTTCTTTGTTTATTTCGCAGAACCTGTTTTCATAAGTGTGTATGTGTTAGTTTTGTTCTGCTTGTGCGGGGTTGAAGCTGGTTGAAAAAATTGTGCCAACCAAAAACCACTCTCTTCCCCGAAAATGCCAACAAACTGCAATTTTATGCCAGCACAATTAGTCTTGTGTGAAAAGGCTCAATCATTCTTGGGCTGTACGTAGGGTTGCCAGACGCCCTTGATTTCGCTTGATTTACAAGAATTTTGGATGCTCGTCAAGAATCAAGATAAAATATGTTTTGTCAAGAATTTTTACAGTCCACCAAGTTTTGTAAAAATCAAACGAACATTTCATTGAAATGTTATGGTGAAGCGTTGTCTCTGCAACACTAATAATTTGACCAAAAGAAACAGCTGGTTTGAAACAGAAGCCCGTATCTACACCAGTATTTGTAACCGATCATGCTCAAAACGGCGGTGCGTCGCTGTCATCTTTTTTTTGGGCCGAGCAGCCACCGACTGATTTTTAATGTTACAATTCTTAACGGCCTTAAAAAACTATCGACACATTTTTTCTTGTTTCCTGCTTCGAAGTATCGAATTTACCAATAATTATTGCCGGCATATACGTTCGTGATTGTTTGCGTTGCCCTTTTTATATATAGCTTCAAAAAACGGCATTTGTCAACCATTACCCTAAACGTGCTATGAATTATGCGTCGTTTGGGCCACTGAAGTCTATATTTAACAACGGCTTCAAACTCTGATCAACAAACATTTAACTCTTATACTCAATTCAGCACTTCAGCTGGAACAACAACAAAACTATAGAAATGTTTTGAGTTTGCAAATATAGAATACAAAGGACTTCTTCGACATGTGCCAACTAGGTGGCTTTCACTCTTGCCTGCTACTGACCGTTTATTATATTCTTGGCCAGCAGTAAAAAGATATTTTTTGCGAAAAGGTTAAAAAACTGCCGAAAAGTTGTTTGGGAGTTTCTAGCAAATAGAACGTCTAATTTAGAATTGGATAATGAAGATGATGAATGCAAAATTTAAGGTTTGTCAGAGGCATATTTATATTTTATTCAAAACGTTATACATGATTTTCACACTGCTACATTAACTTTAGAAAGTGACACCTGTACAATTGTAGAACTACATATCGTAATGACAAATTTAATGAATAGCATTCAAAGCCGCATAATTGATAGTTTTTATGGAAGCAAAGTAGCTGCAATAATGGAAACTCTTTCTCCTGACGAAATAAGTACGTTTCAATTTGAAGCTAACGATTTTTTGAAAAGAGCAATTAATTATTTAGCTCAACGGTATGATTTTGGAGAAGAATCAGTCTTTAAAAAAGTTTTAAGTTTAAATATAAAAAAATTCCTTTTAACTTAGACGACGTTTTCAGAGCTTTCTAAAGTATTAGCGATTTCATATGATATTAATAATGATAGTTTATATAGCGATTACTGCGAACTTCGAGAAGTTTATGATATGCTCACAAAAAATATGCCAAATGGTAAAATATGGTCTAATTTATTCGAAAAATGTGCAGAAAGCAACCTACAAAGTTTAAAAAAACTGATCTCATTTGTATTTTCAGTACCAATAAGCAATGCATTTTGTGAAAAAGCTTTTAGTATTTTAAATAATTTATATTCCAACGATAGGAATCGAATGTCATTTGATTTAATAAGAGCCGAGCTTTTAATAAGAAATAATTCAGATGAAGACTGCGCAAGTTTTCAAAACTTTTTAACTTTGATAGTACGGAATTAGTTAATTCTGTAACAAAATGTATGTGGCAAAAAATCTAGTATATTAACTTATATACCTAAGTATATAAAAAGACTAAAACCATTGAACTGTAAGTGTTACTTTTTGTTTGCTATGTTTTTTTTTATTTATTTTTACTGAATTGTTTTTTATTTTACTTTTTATAAAAAAAATTTACATACGTTTTATAAAAAATTTGTTTTTATAATAAAAATAAATAAAATTGAAATACAACTACTAGAGTATGAGCGTTTTTAATGATCAAGAATTTTTTTCAAAATCAAGAATTTTTTTGCTAAATTTCAAGCATTTAACAAATTTGAATCTGGCAACCCTAGCTGTACGTCATGTACGCAAGTGAAGAAAACAAATTGAGCAACATTTATAATTTTTCCTGTTTGCTAAAAATATGTATGTATATATGCGAACACATTTTTTTCCTGAGAGTGTATGTGTAACACGCGCAGGATGAAAATGTAAACATGTTCTGAATAAAAAATTCCTGAATTAAATGCAGTAATTTTATATGTATAACTCAATTAATTTAAAACAAAAGTATTAATATTTGTAGCAAGCAGGGTCTTAAATCAAATTTTGCAGTTGTCACTAAAATTATTTGAGGAATTCAGTATATATTTAAGATTTACTTAGACTACTTTTATATCGAGTTTTTCATCAATAAGAGAACAAAACTTCCAATTCATATAGTGCTACCTTCGATCGATAGCAAATGACAGTGCACGCAAATCGTAGATTAAGTTTTTGCACGGGAGCCTTTATGGTAAAATTTGTGGACCACGAAATTATGAAAAACGTTGCCGAAAAGTACAAGTTTAGTTTTACGCCCATAACAGGCAGGAACTTCGGTGGCCACACATCACTTGCAATCGAAAGCTGACATTAATACGCGTCGATTGATGTAAAGGGCATATCCCGGGAGACTTTCAGAAAAAAGTTATAGTCCCAGCAATTTTTCAAAAAATAAAAATATTGCTAAAACATTTCTTTTAGTATTACACACAAACGGTTCGGTGGCCACAAACCACGCTACGTGCTGTCAAATGCTGGCAATAATGCGCGTCGATTGATATGTAGGATATACCCCGGGAGATTTTGAGAAAAAAATTATAGATCTAGCAAACTTTCAAAAAATAAAAACAACCGCTGAAAATACTTTTTTTAGTATTTTACATGTTACACACAAACGGTTCGGTGGCCACAATTCACGCTACCTGCTATCAAAAGCTGACAATAATACGCGTCGATTGATATATAGGTTATACCCCGGGAAACTTATCCAAAACGATTTTCAGTTCTCTCTATTTTTTATTTAATAATTACTTTAATTAATGTTGCTACGTACGCCTTATTTGCAAATAAAAATGTCGCGCATTAAATATTTTGATCTGCAAAATCACGAAAACTATTCACGATTAATAAATTTTTTTGCAAATAAAACGCAGAAAGTTGCCACTTTTTTCAATGAATTTAGTATTTTCGTCGATCAGGTAGACAATCAGAATAAATCGATTTTGATGGAAAGAGAGGTTATTCAAAAAGAAATTGTGCTGGAAAAACGAGAAATTCACACTGCCGTTTGTAAACATAAGTGCATGTTTTTCATAACAATGTTACCAATCAAGGTGTCAGCAGAGGTGAAGATTTAATTTCGAATGCATCTGCCATATAAACAGTAAGTTGAGCCTTTACAAACTATTTTTATTTGCAAATAACGCGCATATAAATATATGAAGTAAAAGTTAGATATATATGTCCAAGTTAGTTAATTATATAAACATTATACAAGTTAATATATGTGTGATTGAATGACAGAATGTTTCCAAGCACAGAAAATTCTAGTGAAATTAAAATGTATTAGGCATTAACGAACGTTATAGTATTGTCGCTCCATACTGAAATGCAGAAGTTCAGAGATTTCTAAGCGCAATGAATTTGTTTAAATTTAAGTTTCCTAATATTTATAAAACTACATACAATATGGACTACTAACTTTGATTACTGATGCCGATCATAATGATGAAGCTACATCTGTCAAATTGGCTGTCATTTATTCACTCTGCTTTGCCAAACCACCACGAGCGGACACAGCGTTCAACAACATGTGAAAGTGTTCTATCCGGGTAACGTTCTATGCGCTTCGTCCATTTTAAAATTATTAAAATAAAAGCTGTAAATAAAACAAACAAAAAACATTTTATGTTTAATGCATATTTTGGAAAAAGAAACATGCGCCTTTTCCTCAATTTAAGTGAATTGAAGGTTGATATCGCTGGTTGCAAACGCAACACTCTCATTGCAAAAACTGTACCGTTTTTAGTCTTGCGTAAACAGAGTGGTGTTACAATTGCAAACCTGTGCAAGATGTGTGCACTAAATACCGAGTTTCGCTAATAAATCAGCATTTTGAAAAGAACCATCCGCTGTTCTTTAAGGAAAAACTTTTTTATCAAGAAAAAATATACTGTAAAAACTGTAAAAACATAATGAAATAATCGGGTATGTTCCAGAATCCGAATTCACTCGAAAGTGGATTACTTTAGCATTTTGTGGTGTTCTGCAATTCACACCATGTTTTTATATTTTTCAATTAGAGTAGTAAGGGGTGGGTAAAAGTAAAACGAATCGTACTTTATTCTTATAAATGCTAACATTATTAAGAAAAATAAAAAACTGCCAAAAATTTCAATTTGGTTTTGGCAGATCTCACTTGTGTAAAAAAACATTAAAATTGTGTTCGAAAACACAAAGTTGCCCTACATACTAAAGTTTGATATGTCAACCTTTTTGAACTAAATCTTAATGCATTTAGATCTTATTGAAAAAGAAAAATAAATTTTTTGAAGGAAATTAGAACGTATTTCATATATATATATATATATATATATATATATATATATATATATATATATATATATATATATATATATATATATATATATATATATATATATGTATATATACTTATATCTATTTCAACAATAATTATAATAATACGATTGCATTTAGTTGTAAAATCGCAATGTAATAATCAGGCAATACTTTGTTTTAACAACATATGGTGCCAAGACAACGTAGTCGATATGTCTATAGCCGGTTAACAGTTGTGCTAATAAATAACGCAACTAGAAGCAGAAAAAAGAATAAAACTAATAATCTCTTTTAAAAAATTGCAAAATCAAAGCCAGCTTGTAAGGTCTTTGTACTTGTTGATGTGAATTTAAACTAACAAGAGCATGTTTCATGTTCAAAAGTTGTACGATGTAACGGTGTATCAAATCAAGCAGATCAACTAAAAGCAAATAATATTATTTTCATTCGTTGTCTTTTTTGAGAGTATTGAATAATTTTATTTTCATTCTGTTTCTTTAAGAGTATTAATTTTGTTTTTATTCGCGTAGAAAATTAATTAAAAAATTTGAATATCTTTGTTTATTTTTGTAATTTGTTAATTTTTTTGCCGGCAGCCGTCCATATTTGCGTAGCCGTAGACTTTGACATTTAGATATTTTTTTCGAACATAAACTTCGAATGTGGAAAAACATACTGAATTCAGAACACCAATGTATAAATTATGGGTATTCAAAAATTTTTTCGTTTTCAATCCGAGTGGAAACCCGTAACATACCCGAATATTTGTATTTAAATACTATCTATGATTTTATTTTTTGATAAATTGCATACGCACTTTTAATGCAGGCGTATTTTGATTTGTAACCACAAAAAATATTTACATACATGGGCATGTAAATATTTTTTATTATGTATGTATGTATTCATGAGTGTATGAATGTATTTACATAAAAAATTTAAAACTGATGAGTTTTATGGATGATGCATACGTATGCATGTATCAAAGGCCACACACATACACACATACTATTTTCTTTTGCAGTATAATGGAATGCCCTTTATATACAGTCAAAACTCGGTATAACGAATGACATATACTTATGTACATACATATGTATAGGCGGCAGTGCATGCATTTCAGTCGTGAAACCATGAAATATTTATTTGATAATTTAGCATTATTGCGCAAAAAAATAACGAATTAAAATATTTAAAAACGTTTAAATTAGTAATATCATGAACGCGTTTTTTTTTGGATATTTAAAATTTACGGGTATGTTCTAGAATCCGAATTCACTCGAAAGTGGATTACTTTAGCATTTTTGGTGTTCTGCAATTCACATCCCCATGTTTTTATTCGTTTTCAATTAGAGTAGGAAGGGGTGGGTGAAAGTAAAACGAATCGCACTTTATTCTTATAAATGCTAACATTATTAAAAAAATACAATTTTGGTTTTTAGCTTGAAGTGTTTTTTATTGAACTTCATCAAAAAAAAATTAAATTTTTCACAGAAATATTAATGCAAACAAATTTTTTTAAACTTTGCCAAAAATTTCAATTTGGTTTTGGCAGATCTCACTTGTGTAAAAAAACATGAAAAAAATGCAACAATTTTGTTTATGTTCGAAAACACAAAGTTGCCCTACATAATAAAGTTTGATATGTCAATCTTTTTTGAACTAAATCTCAATGCATTTAGATCTTATTGATAAAGAAAAATAAATTTCTTAAAGGAAATTAAAACTAATTTCATATATATAAATCTATTTAAACAATAATTATAATAATTCGATTGCATTTAGTTGTAAAATCGCAATGTAATAATCAGGCAATACTTTGTTTTAACAACATATGGTGCCAAGACAACGTAGTCGGTATGCCTATAGCCAGCAAACAGCCGCTCTGATAAATAACGCAACTAGAAGAAGAAAAGAGAACAAAATAATAATCTCTTTTAAAAAATTGTAAAATCAAAGCCAGCTTGTAAGGTGTTTGTATTTGTTGATGTGAATTTAAACTACTTGTTTTTTATCAAAAATACAAAAATTTGTTGCTTTGTTTTGAATATTTTCCCCAATAAATTAAATTTCAGTGTATTTATATAGAAAATGGTGATTCGATTTGCGTCGTGTTTCTCCGGTCCCCATTAACGACGCAAGTCGGGGCTCGAGTGTATTAATTTTGTTTTTATTCGCGTAGAAAATTAATTTAAAAATTTGAATATCTTTGTTTTCATATTCTGTAAATTGTATTACTTGTGTAATTTGTTAATTTTTTTGCAACTTTTTTGCCGACCGCCGTCGATTTTTGCGTAGCTGTAGCCGTTGACATTTAGATTTTTTTTTCGAACATAAACTTCGAATGTGTAAAAACGTGCTGAATTCAGAACACCAATTTATAAATTATGGGGATTCAAAAAATTTTTCGTTTTCAATTCGAGTCGAAACCTGAAACATACCCGTTAATTTTCCAAAAATTATTTTCGTCATGCATAACCACATGTCTTATCACTAGGGCGACAATTTCAATGCAAATGCATATTTATTGTCGACACTTTAAAAACTATTCTGAACAATTTTCTTTGCATTTCACAAGATTTCCTGTAAAATGGCATCAATTTGTTTTTGCATATTTTGCATATTTTAACAAAAAACTATGTTCTGTGCATATTTTTGTAATAAGTGCATATTTATTTGCATATTTTCCAAGTTTTTCACACCTATAACAATATTAAAAATATCCTCCATTCTCTCAAACTTGCACTGATATCATCTCTGAAATATACGTCATTTGATACAGGATACAACGTGCATACTATGTACATACATACATACATATGTACATATTTAAATGTTATTCATTATACCAGCTGATGTGTCAGTGCCGGTGAAAATTTATATAGCCCCTTGTTAAACACAACGAAATCGCATTTTTACAGCTGCCGCTATAAAAACCAAGCGCCATAGCCCAAGATGTATGTAGTCTACATACATCTTGCCATAGCCGTCTAAAGTTTCCCCTTAATTAATCTTCAAACTACAGTTTCCTTGGCGAATCCATAATAAAATTAGAGGGATTCGGATCTTTGAATGATCATATTAATTTGATTGACGATGCTGTTACCAAAATTTTTGATGTGGAAGGTGATATTGCAGAAATGATAAAACAAAAATTTCAAAATCTACTACAGAAATATAAAGGATTCGACCAAATTAAGAAAATTGCCAAAACGTTCAAACTAAATTTAGATGTACCTATTTCTTTAGAAAATTACTCCTCAAATGAGTATGGTCCAATAACATCCGTCGATGTAGAGCGAACATTTTCGATGTACAAAAACTTTCTGCGCCGGAACAGACACTTTACATTTGGAAATTAAAAAAAAATATTTATTTATACAAACAAAAATTTATGTTTGTAGTACTCGTTTAAATGTACAGATTCTATGGACTGATTTTATTTTTATATTTGAATTTTTTATTTGATTGTGTAGACACAATTTCAACGAACTGATTTTTATTTTTTGTTATGTTATATTATTTTGTTATGTTTTAATAAATGTGGTTAAAATGAATTGTTTTTTGTTGCATATTTTTATTTATTTCCGCATATTTTTCATTATTTTGGTGCATATTTTGACTTCTATGGTGCATATTATATGCGCATATTTTTAATTTTATAGTGCATGAAATTTGTCGCCCTACTTATCACGCATCAGCAATGGCAGCTATTCCGTCAAGTTGGATTTACCCATTCGTTCAAAACGAAATTTTTGTTGTGAAACAAATTTAGTTTACTGAGAGTTTGCTCACAAAACATTCAAACACATCGAACAAATGTTCTGCAGAAACAAAGCTACCATATGGAACAACTCTGTAAATGATGTGTGTTACTTTTACAAGCAGGCAGCACAGTGACAATTGATTGCAATTTGCTGTGTTCTAAATTAAACAAATTTTTATAAAATAAAAAATATACAAATGAATAAAAGTTGAGTGCATGTTCTAATAGCTATTCTGTTAAATAAATATAAAAAATTTACAAATATACTCTGTATATTATTGAACATACATATGAACATATAATATGATGTGGCAGCTCATTTTAATTGTGCATAAAAAATGCATATATCTGGCAGCTCAGTTCAATTCGTTCGGGACGATAATTAAAATCAATGCTAGAGTTAATAACGACGTCGTCGACGGCGTCAAATGTCAAAAAAAAAAAATTGAAACATATGAAATTATATGAGAGCAGTTAATCTCAACGACGTAAGAAATTTGACGCCGAAAAAGTTCAATCTGTTTCAACTTTTTCGGCGTTGAGAGGTGAAAAAGCCTGAAGGCCGTGTCAGATAAAACTTTGTAGCGTTGCGTGACGTTATTAACTTTGGCAGAAAAGCGTAACACAAACGGTGTATGACACATTGAAAACTTTAACACAACGCGCGCATTGTGTGTTTACCAAAAAGGTGGTTATGAATTTTGCTAGTTATTTTTTATTATAAAAATGAAAGTCAAAATATTTGCTTTTGTGTGTTTATTTTGTTATTACCTATTGTAGTTTATTGAAAATACACCACTATACAGTATAAATGTTTTTTTTTTGGATTTTCAAATACATACATACATACATATTCATATAAAAAGGTAAAATCTTATTAATAATAGGCTGCCACTGATTTTTTACAATAAAATAATCTTATGCTATATACTTACATATAGCATGCAAATACATAGGTACTATTTTATAAATTAGTTAAAAAAACAAGCTCATATTCTTCAACAGGAAATAAATTTTAAAAATAAAAAAATGAGTATTTTTCATATCACATCACATTTTCATATTCTATCATATTCTAACATACCATAAACTACACATAGACCCGACAACTTTGAAAACGTGCATAAAGTTTGTGTGAAAGGGAGAGCTAATCTAGTTGTTTTTACATAGGTATCCCTTCACACAAACTTTATGCACGTTATACAAAGTATATGCAAAATATGATTCGGACCCTTTTTAAACGTCAAGGTTGGGTATTCTGTGTATATTCTGTGTAACATACATACATAACTTTGATTGTCAAAGCACGCAAAAAGTTGAGAGTTGCCGAACTTTTTGCGTCACGCTGCGTTAAAAGTGTTTTATGTGGCATGTTTCGTATAAGTATGTACATTTCAACTTAAATGTCAAAGCGAAGCTGTAACGCAACGCGAAGCAAAAGTTGTATGTGACATGGCCTTGAGAGTGGAAAAGCTGAGAGATAAGTATACGCGGAGAAAAAGTCAAAGGAGTGTTCTCTGTATATTCAATGCAGTAGTAAATAGATGTGTTAACGTCGTCGACGACGTTTACATTAACAGCAAAATGAAATTTTGCGTCGAACATCACAATTTTGACGTTAAGACGCCGTCAACGACGTCGACATTAACTCTAGCATAAACCAATTCAAGAAAAAATTGTTCCGCATTAAATTTACTCTCTTTCTCTCACTCTCTCAAAAATAGAGGCGTCAAACTACATATAAAAAAGAACGTTCGGAACGAAAGGGTGAATTCACCTTTAGGTGTGCGAACTCACGGTCAACTAAAATTGTCTTACCACAGAATATACACAGAATACCCAACTTTGACGTATAAAAAGGGTCCGAATCATATTTTGCATAAACTTTGTATAACGTGCATAAAGTTTGTGTGAAGAGATACCTATATAAAAACAAATAGCTTTGCTATCTCTTTTACACAAACTTTATGCACGTTTTCAAACACGCAATTTAGACGATGATTTAAAATCATGAGTAAACATCGCGACTTTTTTTTTGGTAAATGAACGGGGTAGAGAAGAAAGCGGGGTAGTAAAAACATCACGATTTCTGTTTTCCGTGATGTTTTTTGTAATTCCTTTTACATTTATTTTCGTTATTGTCTGTCATGTTTTATTCACGAAATATTTAAAGTAATTATAATATATGTACATTTGTACATTAAATAACAACATTAAAAAACTCATGTACATATGTATGTAACAAAACATACTACATGTATAGAAATACTGCCGCTTCATTTCACTGTTCAAACACTTTGACAATAGAAGAAGAATAAAACATGACAGACAATAACGAAAATAAATGTAAAAGGAATTACAAAAAACATCACGGAAAACAGAAATCGTGATGTTTTTACTACCCCGCTTTCTTCTCTACCCCGTTCATTTACCAAAAAAAAAGTCGCGATGTTTACTCATGATTTTAAATCATCGTCTAAATTGCGTGTTTGAAAACGTGCATAAAGTTTGTGTAAAAGAGATAGCAAAGCTATTTGTTTTTATATAGGTATCTCTTCACACAAACTTTATGCACGTTATACAAAGTTTATGCAAAATATGATTCGGACCCTTTTTATACGTCAAAGTTGGGTATTCTGTGTATATTCTGTGGTAAGACAATTTTAGTTGACCGTGAGTTCGCACACCTAAAGGTGAATTCACCCGTTCGTTCCGAACGTTTTTTTTTATATGTAGTTTGACGCCTCTATTTTTGAGAGAGTGAGAGAAAGAGAGTAAATTTAATGCGGAACAATTTTTTCTTGAATTGGTTTATGCTAGAGTTAATGTCGACGTCGTTGACGGCGTCTTAACGTCAAAATTGTGATGTTCGACGCAAAATTTCATTTTGCTGTTAATGTAAACGTCGTCGACGACGTTAACACATCTTTTTACTACTGCATTGAATATACAGAGAACACTCCTTTGACTTTTTCTCCGCGTATACTTATCTCTCAGCTTTTCCACTCTCAAGGCCATGTCACATACAACTTTTGCTTCGCGTTGCGTTACAGCTTCGCTTTGACATTTAAGTTGAAATGTACATACTTATACGAAACATGCCACATAAAACACTTTTAACGCAGCGTGACGCAAAAAGTTCGGCAACTCTCAACTTTTTGCGTGCTTTGACAATCAAAGTTATGTATGTATGTTACACAGAATATACACAGAATACCCAACTTTGACGTTTAAAAAGGGTCCGAATCATATTTTGCATATACTTTGTATAACGTGCATAAAGTTTGTGTGAAGGGATACCTATGTAAAAACAACTAGATTAGCTCTCCCTTTCACACAAACTTTATGCACGTTTTCAAAGTTGTCGGGTCTATGTGTAGTTTATGGTATGTTAGAATATGATAGAATATGAAAATGTGGTGTGATATGAAAAATACTCATTTTTTTATTTTTAAAATTTATTTCCTGTTGAAGAATATGAGCTTGTTTTTTTAACTAATTTATAAAATAGTACCTATGTATTTGCATGCTATATGTAAGTATATAGCATAAGATTATTTTATTGTAAAAAATCAGTGGCAGCCTATTATTAATAAGATTTTACATTTTTATATGAATATGTACGTATGTATGTATTTGAAAATCCAAAAAAAAACATTTATACTGTATAGTGGTGTATTTTCAATAAACTACAATAGGTAATAACAAAATAAACACACAAAAGCAAATATTTTGACTTTCATTTTTATAATAAAAAATAACTAGCAAAATTCATAACCACCTTTTTGGTAAACACACAATGCGCGCGTTGTGTTAAAGTTTTCAATGTGTCATACACCGTTTGCGTTACGCTGTTCTGCCAAAGTTAATAACGTCACGCAACGCTACAAAGTTTTATCTGACACGGCCTTCAGGCTTTTTCACCTCTCAACGCCGAAAAAGTTGAAACAGATTGAACTTTTTCGGCGTCAAATTTCTTACGTCGTTGAGATTAACTGCTCTCATATAATTTCATATGTTTCAATTTTTTTTTGACATTTGACGCCGTCGACGACGTCGTTATTAACTCTAGCATTGATTTTAATTATCGTCCCGAACGAATTGAACTGAGCTGCCAGATATATGCATTTTTTATGCACAATTAAAATGAGCTGCCACATCATATTATATGTTCATATGTATGTTCAATAATATACAGAGTATATTTGTAAATTTTTTATATTTATTTAACAGAATAGCTATTAGAACATGCACTCAACTTTTATTCATTTGTATATTTTTTATTTTATAAAAATTTGTTAAACTTAAAACAAAGCAAATTGCAATCAACTGCCACTGTGCTATTGAGGGTTTTCATACAAGACTAATTTTTAATCCGTACAACTTTTGTTCTTTCGTATTCACACTAGACTAATTAAGCTAGCATAAAGTTGTGTACGTATACAAAGCTTTGTGTGTGTTAGTATTTTCTTTGTTTATTTCGCAGAACCTGTTTTCATAAGTGTGTATGTGTTAGTTTTGTTCTGCTTGTGCGGGGTTGAAGCTGGTTGAAAAAATTGTGCCAACCAAAAACCACTCTCTTCCCCGAAAATGCCTACAAACTGCAATTTTATGCCAGCACAATTAGTCTTGTGTGAAAAGGCTCAATCATTCTTGGGCTGTACGTCATGTACGCAAGTGAAGAAAACAAATTGAGCAACATTTATAATTTTTCCTGTTTGCTAAAAATATGTATGTATATATGCGAACACATTTTTTTCCTGAGAGTGTATGTGTAACACGCGCAGGATGAAAATGTAAACATGTTCTGAATAAAAAATTCCTGAATTAAATGCAGTAATTTTATATGTATAACTCAATTAATTTAAAACAAAAGTATTAATATTTGTAGCAAGCAAGTATTTGAGGAATTCAGTATATATTTAAGATTTACTTAGACTACTTTTATATCGAGTTTTTCATCAATA
This sequence comes from Germaria angustata, assembly GCA_963681545.1. NCBI lineage: Eukaryota > Metazoa > Arthropoda > Insecta > Diptera > Tachinidae > Germaria > Germaria angustata. Next base: position 15,284,287 of record OY813003.1, on the reverse strand, counting down.
AGAGAACAAAACTTCCAATTCATATAGTGCTACCTTCGATTGATAGCAAATGACAGTGCACGCAAATCGTAGATTAAGTTTTTGCACGGGAGCCTTTATGGTAAAATTTGTGGACCACGAAATTATGAAAAACGTTGCCGAAAAGTACAAGTTTAGTTTTACGCCCATAACAGGCAGGAACTTCGGTGGCCACACATCACTTGCAATCGAAAGCTGACATTAATACGCGTCGATTGATGTAAAGGGCATATCCCGGGAGACTTTCAGAAAAAAGTTATAGTCCCAGCAATTTTTCAAAAAATAAAAATATTGCTAAAACATTTCTTTTAGTATTACACACAAACGGTTCGGTGGCCACAAACCACGCTACGTGCTCTCAAATGCTGGCAATAATGCGCGTCGATTGATATGTAGGATATACCCCGGGAGATTTTTAGAAAAAAATTATAGATCTAGCAAACTTTCAAAAAATAAAAACAACCGCTGAAAATACTTTTTTTAGTATTTTACATGTTACACACAAACGGTTCGGTGGCCACAATTCACGCTACCTGCTATCAAAAGCTGACAATAATACGCGTCGATTGATATATAGGTTATACCCCGGGAAACTTATCCAAAACGATTTTCAGTTCTCTCTATTTTTTATTTAATAATTACTTTAATTAATGTTGCTACGTACGCCTCATTTGCAAATAAAAATGTCGCGCATTAAATATTTTGATCTGCAAAATCACGAAAACTATTCACGATTAATAAATTTTTTTGCAAATAAAACGCAGAAAGTTGCCACTTTTTTCAATGAATTTAGTATTTTCGTCGATCAGGTAGACAATCAGAATAAATCGATTTTGATGGAAAGAGAGGTTATTCAAAAAGAAATTGTGCTGGAAAAACGAGAAATTCACACTGCCGTTTGTAAACATAAGTGCATGTTTTTCATAACAATGTTACCAATCAAGGTGTCAGCAGAGGTGAAGATTTAATTTCGAATGCATCTGCCATATAAACAGTAAGTTGAGCCTTTACAAACTATTTTTATTTGCAAATAACGCGCATATAAATATATGAAGTAAAAGTTAGATATATATGTCCAAGTTAGTTAATTATATAAACATTATACAAGTTAATATATGTGTGATTGAATGACAGAATGTTTCCAAGCACAGAAAATTCTAGTGAAATTAAAATGTATTAGGCATTAACGAACGTTATAGTATTGTCGCTCCATACTGAAATGCAGAAGTTCAGAGATTTCTAAGCGCAATGAATTTGTTTAAATTTAAGTTTCCTAATATTTATAAAACTACATACAATATGGACTACTAACTTTGATTACTGATGCCGATCATAATGATGAAGCTACATCTGTCAAATTGGCTGTCATTTATTCACTCTGCTTTGCCAAACCACCACGAGCGGACACAGCGTTCAACAACATGTGAAAGTGTTCTATCCGGGTAACGTTCTATGCGCTTCGTCCATTTTAAAATTATTAAAATAAAAGCTGTAAATAAAACAAACAAAAAACATTTTATGTTTAATGCATATTTTGGAAAAAGAAACATGCGCCTTTTCCTCAATTTAAGTGAATTGAAGGTTGATATCGCTGGTTGCAAACGCAACACTCTCATTGCAAAAACTGTACCGTTTTTAGTCTTGCGTAAACAGAGTGGTGTTACAATTGCAAACCTGTGCAAGATGTGTGCACTAAATACCGAGTTTCGCTAATAAATCAGCATTTTGAAAAGAACCATCCGCTGTTCTTTAAGGAAAAACTTTTTTATCAAGAAAAAATATACTGTAAAAACTGTAAAAACATAATGAAATAATCGGGTATGTTCCAGAATCCGAATTCACTCGAAAGTGGATTACTTTAGCATTTTGTGGTGTTCTGCAATTCACACCATGTTTTTATATTTTTCAATTAGAGTAGTAAGGGGTGGGTAAAAGTAAAACGAATCGTACTTTATTCTTATAAATGCTAACATTATTAAGAAAAATAAAAAACTGCCAAAAATTTCAATTTGGTTTTGGCAGATCTCACTTGTGTAAAAAAACATTAAAATTGTGTTCGAAAACACAAAGTTGCCCTACATACTAAAGTTTGATATGTCAACCTTTTTGAACTAAATCTTAATGCATTTAGATCTTATTGAAAAAGAAAAATAAATTTTTTGAAGGAAATTAGAACGTATTTCATATATATATATATATATATATATATATATATATATATATATATATATATATATATATATATATATATATATATATATATATATATATATATATATATATATATGTATATATACTTATATCTATTTCAACAATAATTATAATAATACGATTGCATTTAGTTGTAAAATCGCAATGTAATAATCAGGCAATACTTTGTTTTAACAACATATGGTGCCAAGACAACGTAGTCGATATGTCTATAGCCGGTTAACAGTTGTGCTAATAAATAACGCAACTAGAAGCAGAAAAAAGAATAAAACTAATAATCTCTTTTAAAAAATTGCAAAATCAAAGCCAGCTTGTAAGGTCTTTGTACTTGTTGATGTGAATTTAAACTAACAAGAGCATGTTTCATGTTCAAAAGTTGTACGATGTAACGGTGTATCAAATCAAGCAGATCAACTAAAAGCAAATAATATTATTTTCATTCGTTGTCTTTTTTGAGAGTATTGAATAATTTTATTTTCATTCTGTTTCTTTAAGAGTATTAATTTTGTTTTTATTCGCGTAGAAAATTAATTAAAAAATTTGAATATCTTTGTTTATTTTTGTAATTTGTTAATTTTTTTGCCGGCAGCCGTCCATTTTTGCGTAGCCGTAGACTTTGACATTTAGATATTTTTTTCGAACATAAACTTCGAATGTGGAAAAACATACTGAATTCAGAACACCAATGTATAAATTATGGGTATTCAAAAATTTTTTCGTTTTCAATCCGAGTGGAAACCCGTAACATACCCGAATATTTGTATTTAAATACTATCTATGATTTTATTTTTTGATAAATTGCATACGCACTTTTAATGCAGGCGTATTTTGATTTGTAACCACAAAAAATATTTACATACATGGGCATGTAAATATTTTTTATTATGTATGTATGTATTCATGAGTGTATGAATGTATTTACATAAAAAATTTAAAACTGATGAGTTTTATGGATGATGCATACGTATGCATGTATCAAAGGCCACACACATACACACATACTATTTTCTTTTGCAGTATAATGGAATGCCCTTTATATACAGTCAAAACTCGGTATAACGAATGACATATACTTATGTACATACATATGTATAGGCGGCAGTGCATGCATTTCAGTCGTGAAACCATGAAATATTTATTTGATAATTTAGCATTATTGCGCAAAAAAATAACGAATTAAAATATTTAAAAACGTTTAAATTAGTAATATCATGAACGCGTTTTTTTTGGATATTTAAAATTTACGGGTATGTTCTAGAATCCGAATTCACTCGAAAGTGGATTACTTTAGCATTTTTGGTGTTCTGCAATTCACATCCCCATGTTTTTATTCGTTTTCAATTAGAGTAGGAAGGGGTGGGTGAAAGTAAAACGAATCGCACTTTATTCTTATAAATGCTAACATTATTAAAAAAAATACAATTTGGTTTTTAGTTTGAAGTGTTTTTTATTGAACTTCATCAAAAAAAATTAAATTTTTCACAGAAATATTAATGCAAACAAATTTTTTTAAACTTTGCCAAAAATTTCAATTTGGTTTTGGCAGATCTCACTTGTGTAAAAAAACATGAAAAAAATGCAACAATTTTGTTTATGTTCGAAAACACAAAGTTGCCCTACATAATAAAGTTTGATATGTCAATCTTTTTTGAACTAAATCTCAATGCATTTAGATCTTATTGATAAAGAAAAATAAATTTCTTAAAGGAAATTAAAACTAATTTCATATATATAAATCTATTTAAACAATAATTATAATAATTCGATTGCATTTAGTTGTAAAATCGCAATGTAATAATCAGGCAATACTTTGTTTTAACAACATATGGTGCCAAGACAACGTAGTCGGTATGCCTATAGCCAGCAAACAGCCGCTCTGATAAATAACGCAACTAGAAGAAGAAAAGAGAACAAAATAATAATCTCTTTTAAAAAATTGTAAAATCAAAGCCAGCTTGTAAGGTGTTTGTATTTGTTGATGTGAATTTAAACTACTTGTTTTTTATCAAAAATACAAAAATTTTTTGCTTTGTTTTGAATATTTTCCCCAATAAATTAAATTTCAGTGTATTTATATAGAAAATGGTGATTCGATTTGCGTCGTGTTTCTCCGGTCCCCATTAACGACGCAAGTCGGGGCTCGAGTGTATTAATTTTGTTTTTATTCGCGTAGAAAATTAATTTAAAAATTTGAATATCTTTGTTTTCATATTCTGTAAATTGTATTACTTGTGTAATTTGTTAATTTTTTTGCAACTTTTTTGCCGACCGCCGTCGATTTTTGCGTAGCTGTAGCCGTTGACATTTAGATTTTTTTTTCGAACATAAACTTCGAATGTGTAAAAACGTGCTGAATTCAGAACACCAATTTATAAATTATGGGGATTCAAAAAATTTTTCGTTTTCAATTCGAGTCGAAACCTGAAACATACCCGTTAATTTTCCAAAAATTATTTTCGTCATGCATAACCACATGTCTTATCACTAGGGCGACAATTTCAATGCAAATGCATATTTATTGTCGACACTTTAAAAACTATTCTGAACAATTTTCTTTGCATTTCACAAGATTTCCTGTAAAATGGCATCAATTTGTTTTTGCATATTTTGCATATTTTAACAAAAAACTATGTTCTGTGCATATTTTTGTAATAAGTGCATATTTATTTGCATATTTTCCAAGTTTTTCACACCTATAACAATATTAAAAATATCCTCCATTCTCTCAAACTTGCACTGATATCATCTCTGAAATATACGTCATTTGATACAGGATACAACGTGCATACTATGTACATACATACATACATATGTACATATTTAAATGTTATTCATTATACCAGCTGATGTGTCAGTGCCGGTGAAAATTTATATAGCCCCTTGTTAAACACAACGAAATCGCATTTTTACAGCTGCCGCTATAAAAACCAAGCGCCATAGCCCAAGATGTATGTAGTCTACATACATCTTGCCATAGCCGTCTAAAGTTTCCCCTTAATTAATCTTCAAACTACAGTTTCCTTGGCGAATCCATAATAAAATTAGAGGGATTCGGATCTTTGAATGATCATATTAATTTGATTGACGATGCTGTTACCAAAATTTTTGATGTGGAAGGTGATATTGCAGAAATGATAAAACAAAAATTTCAAAATCTACTACAGAAATATAAAGGATTCGACCAAATTAAGAAAATTGCCAAAACGTTCAAACTAAATTTAGATGTACCTATTTCTTTAGAAAATTACTCCTCAAATGAGTATGGTCCAATAACATCCGTCGATGTAGAGCGAACATTTTCGATGTACAAAAACTTTCTGCGCCGGAACAGACACTTTACATTTGGAAATTAAAAAAAAATATTTATTTATACAAACAAAAATTTATGTTTGTAGTACTCGTTTAAATGTACAGATTCTATGGACTGATTTTATTTTTATATTTGAATTTTTTATTTGATTGTGTAGACACAATTTCAACGAACTGATTTTTATTTTTTGTTATGTTATATTATTTTGTTATGTTTTAATAAATGTGGTTAAAATGAATTGTTTTTTGTTGCATATTTTTATTTATTTCCGCATATTTTTCATTATTTTGGTGCATATTTTGACTTCTATGGTGCATATTATATGCGCATATTTTTAATTTTATAGTGCATGAAATTTGTCGCCCTACTTATCACGCATCAGCAATGGCAGCTATTCCGTCAAGTTGGATTTACCCATTCGTTCAAAACGAAATTTTTGTTGTGAAACAAATTTAGTTTACTGAGAGTTTGCTCACAAAACATTCAAACACATCGAACAAATGTTCTGCAGAAACAAAGCTACCATATGGAACAACTCTGTAAATGATGTGTGTTACTTTTACAAGCAGGCAGCACAGTGACAATTGATTGCAATTTGCTGTGTTCTAAATTAAACAAATTTTTATAAAATAAAAAATATACAAATGAATAAAAGTTGAGTGCATGTTCTAATAGCTATTCTGTTAAATAAATATAAAAAATTTACAAATATACTCTGTATATTATTGAACATACATATGAACATATAATATGATGTGGCAGCTCATTTTAATTGTGCATAAAAAATGCATATATCTGGCAGCTCAGTTCAATTCGTTCGGGACGATAATTAAAATCAATGCTAGAGTTAATAACGACGTCGTCGACGGCGTCAAATGTCAAAAAAAAAATTGAAACATATGAAATTATATGAGAGCAGTTAATCTCAACGACGTAAGAAATTTGACGCCGAAAAAGTTCAATCTGTTTCAACTTTTTCGGCGTTGAGAGGTGAAAAAGCCTGAAGGCCGTGTCAGATAAAACTTTGTAGCGTTGCGTGACGTTATTAACTTTGGCAGAAAAGCGTAACGCAAACGGTGTATGACACATTGAAAACTTTAACACAACGCGCGCATTGTGTGTTTACCAAAAAGGTGGTTATGAATTTTGCTAGTTATTTTTTATTATAAAAATGAAAGTCAAAATATTTGCTTTTGTGTGTTTATTTTGTTATTACCTATTGTAGTTTATTGAAAATACACCACTATACAGTATAAATGTTTTTTTTTTGGATTTTCAAATACATACATACATACATATTCATATAAAAAGGTAAAATCTTATTAATAATAGGCTGCCACTGATTTTTTACAATAAAATAATCTTATGCTATATACTTACATATAGCATGCAAATACATAGGTACTATTTTATAAATTAGTTAAAAAAACAAGCTCATATTCTTCAACAGGAAATAAATTTTAAAAATAAAAAAATGAGTATTTTTCATATCACATCACATTTTCATATTCTATCATATTCTAACATACCATAAACTACACATAGACCCGACAACTTTGAAAACGTGCATAAAGTTTGTGTGAAAGGGAGAGCTAATCTAGTTGTTTTTACATAGGTATCCCTTCACACAAACTTTATGCACGTTATACAAAGTATATGCAAAATATGATTCGGACCCTTTTTAAACGTCAAAGTTGGGTATTCTGTGTATATTCTGTGTAACATACATACATAACTTTGATTGTCAAAGCACGCAAAAAGTTGAGAGTTGCCGAACTTTTTGCGTCACGCTGCGTTAAAAGTGTTTTATGTGGCATGTTTCGTATAAGTATGTACATTTCAACTTAAATGTCAAAGCGAAGCTGTAACGCAACGCGAAGCAAAAGTTGTATGTGACATGGCCTTGAGAGTGGAAAAGCTGAGAGATAAGTATACGCGGAGAAAAAGTCAAAGGAGTGTTCTCTGTATATTCAATGCAGTAGTAAATAGATGTGTTAACGTCGTCGACGACGTTTACATTAACAGCAAAATGAAATTTTGCGTCGAACATCACAATTTTGACGTTAAGACGCCGTCAACGACGTCGACATTAACTCTAGCATAAACCAATTCAAGAAAAAATTGTTTCGCATTAAATTTACTCTCTTTCTCTCACTCTCTCAAAAATAGAGGCGTCAAACTACATATAAAAAAAAACGTTCGGAACGAACGGGTGAATTCACCTTTAGGTGTGCGAACTCACGGTCAACTAAAATTGTCTTACCACAGAATATACACAGAATACCCAACTTTGACGTATAAAAAGGGTCCGAATCATATTTTGCATAAACTTTGTATAACGTGCATAAAGTTTGTGTGAAGAGATACCTATATAAAAACAAATAGCTTTGCTATCTCTTTTACAGAAACTTTATGCACGTTTTCAAACACGCAATTTAGACGATGATTTAAAATCATGAGTAAACATCGCGACTTTTTTTTGGTAGATGAACGGGGTAGAGAAGAAAGCGGGGTAGTAAAAACATCACGATTTCTGTTTTCCGTGATGTTTTTTGTAATTCCTTTTACATTTATTTTCGTTATTGTCTGTCATGTTTTATTCTTCTTCTATTGTCAAAGTGTTTGAACAGTGAAATGAAGCGGCAGTATTTCTATACATGTAGTATGTTTTGTTACATACATATGTACATGAGTTTTTTAATGTTGTTATTTAATGTACAAATGTACATATATTATAATTACTTTAAATATTTCGTGAATAAAACATGACAGACAATAACGAAAATAAATGTAAAAGGAATTACAAAAAACATCACGGAAAACAGAAATCGTGATGTTTTTACTACCCCGCTTTCTTCTCTACCCCGTTCATCTACCAAAAAAAAAGTCGCGATGTTTACTCATGATTTTAAATCATCGTCTAAATTGCGTGTTTGAAAACGTGCATAAAGTTTGTGTAAAAGAGATAGCAAAGCTATTTGTTTTTATATAGGTATCTCTTCACACAAACTTTATGCACGTTATACAAAGTTTATGCAAAATATGATTCGGACCCTTTTTATACGTCAAAGTTGGGTATTCTGTGTATATTCTGTGGTAAGACAATTTTAGTTGACCGTGAGTTCGCACACCTAAAGGTGAATTCACCCGTTCGTTCCGAACGTTCTTTTTTATATGTAGTTTGACGCCTCTATTTTTGAGAGAGTGAGAGAAAGAGAGTAAATTTAATGCGGAACAATTTTTTCTTGAATTGGTTTATGCTAGAGTTAATGTCGACGTCGTTGACGGCGTCTTAACGTCAAAATTGTGATGTTCGACGCAAAATTTCATTTTGCTGTTAATGTAAACGTCGTCGACGACGTTAACACATCTTTTTACTACTGCATTGAATATACAGAGAACACTCCTTTGACTTTTTCTCCGCGTATACTTATCTCTCAGCTTTTCCACTCTCAAGGCCATGTCACATACAACTTTTGCTTCGCGTTGCGTTACAGCTTCGCTTTGACATTTAAGTTGAAATGTACATACTTATACGAAACATGCCACATAAAACACTTTTAACGCAGCGTGACGCAAAAAGTTCGGCAACTCTCAACTTTTTGCGTGCTTTGACAATCAAAGTTATGTATGTATGTTACACAGAATATACACAGAATACCCAACTTTGACGTTTAAAAAGGGTCCGAATCATATTTTGCATATACTTTGTATAACGTGCATAAAGTTTGTGTGAAGGGATACCTATGTAAAAACAACTAGATTAGCTCTCCCTTTCACACAAACTTTATGCACGTTTTCAAAGTTGTCGGGTCTATGTGTAGTTTATGGTATGTTAGAATATGATAGAATATGAAAATGTGATGTGATATGAAAAATACTCATTTTTTTATTTTTAAAATTTATTTCCTGTTGAAGAATATGAGCTTGTTTTTTTAACTAATTTATAAAATAGTACCTATGTATTTGCATGCTATATGTAAGTATATAGCATAAGATTATTTTATTGTAAAAAATCAGTGGCAGCCTATTATTAATAAGATTTTACCTTTTTATATGAATATGTATGTATGTATGTATTTGAAAATCCAAAAAAAAACATTTATACTGTATAGTGGTGTATTTTCAATAAACTACAATAGGTAATAACAAAATAAACACACAAAAGCAAATATTTTGACTTTCATTTTTATAATAAAAAATAACTAGCAAAATTCATAACCACCTTTTTGGTAAACACACAATGCGCGCGTTGTGTTAAAGTTTTCAATGTGTCATACACCGTTTGCGTTACGCTTTTCTGCCAAAGTTAATAACGTCACGCAACGCTACAAAGTTTTATCTGACACGGCCTTCAGGCTTTTTCACCTCTCAACGCCGAAAAAGTTGAAACAGATTGAACTTTTTCGGCGTCAAATTTCTTACGTCGTTGAGATTAACTGCTCTCATATAATTTCATATGTTTCAATTTTTTTTTGACATTTGACGCCGTCGACGACGTCGTTATTAACTCTAGCATTGATTTTAATTATCGTCCCGAACGAATTGAACTGAGCTGCCAGATATATGCATTTTTTATGCACAATTAAAATGAGCTGCCACATCATATTATATGTTCATATGTATGTTCAATAATATACAGAGTATATTTGTAAATTTTTTATATTTATTTAACAGAATAGCTATTAGAACATGCACTCAACTTTTATTCATTTGTATATTTTTTATTTTATAAAAATTTGTTAAACTTAAAACAAAGCAAATTGCAATCAACTGCCACTGTGCTATTGAGGGTTTTCATACAAGACTAATTTTTAATCCGTACAACTTTTGTTCTTTCGTATTCACACTAGACTAATTAAGCTAGCATAAAGTTGTGTACGTATACAAAGCTTTGTGTGTGTTAGTATTTTCTTTGTTTATTTCGCAGAACCTGTTTTCATAAGTGTGTATGTGTTAGTTTTGTTCTGCTTGTGCGGGGTTGAAGCTGGTTGAAAAAATTGTGCCAACCAAAAACCACTCTCTTCACCGAAAATGCCTACAAACTGCGATTTTATGCCAGCACAATTAGTCTTGTGTGACAACCCTCATTGGCTTGTAAAAGTAACACACAACATTTACAGAGTTGTTGCATATGGTAGCTTTGTTTCTACAGAATATTTGTTCGACGCGGGTGAATCTTCTGTGAGCAAACTCTCAGTAAATTAAAATTGTCTCACAACGAAAATTTTCTGCAGAACGAAGGGGTTAATATACAGAGTATATTTGTAAATTTTTTATATTTATTTAACAGAATAGCTATTAGAACATGCAATCAACTTTTATTCATTTGTATATTTTTTATTTTATAAAAATTTGTTAAACTTAAAACAAAGCAAATTGCAATCAACTGCCACTGTGCTATTGAGGGTTTTCATACAAGACTAATTTTTAATCCGTACAACTTTTGTTCTTTCGTATTCACACTAGACTAATTAAGCTAGCATAAAGTTGTGTACGTATACAAAGCTTTGTGTGTGTTAGTATTTTCTTTGTTTATTTCGCAGAACCTGTTTTCATAAGTGTGTATGTGTTAGTTTTGTTCTGCTTGTGCGGGGTTGAAGCTGGTTGAAAAAATTGTGCCAACCAAAAACCACTCTCTTCACCGAAAATGCCTACAAACTGCGATTTTATGCCAGCACAATTAGTCTTGTGTGACAACCCTCATTGGCTTGTAAAAGTAACACACAACATTTACAGAGTTGTTGCATATGGTAGCTTTGTTTCTACAGAATATTTGTTCGACGCGGGTGAATCTTCTGTGAGCAAACTCTCAGTAAATTAAAATTGTCTCACAACGAAAATTTTCTGCAGAACGAAGGGGTGAATTCACCTTAAGATTCACCCACAAGGAAGAAATGTTTTGGAGAAGCAAAGCTACCATATGGAACAACTCTGTAAATGTTACTTTTACAAGCAGGCAGCACAGTGACAATTGATTGCAATTTGCTGTGTTCTAAATTAAACAAATTTTTATAAAATAAAAAATATACAAATGAATAAAAGTCGAGTGCATGTTCTAATAGACAGTTTGTTAAATAAATATAAAAAATTTACAAATATAATCTGTATATTATTATACATACATATGCACATAGAATATGATGTGGCAGCTCATTTCTAGTTTGCATAAAAAATGTATCTATCTGGCAGCACAGTTCAATTCCTTCGGTACGAAAATTGTCCTTCACACACGAGAACAATTATGCTGGCATAACATCGTACTTTGTTGGCAAGAGAGACGAGGGGAATGGTTTTTTTCGTTTGCACAATTTTTCAACCAGGCATAGGAACGGTGCAGAATGTATTTTTTATTTTACATTTTTATGACTAACAAAGTTAAAAACAGTTAAAAATATTAGCCAATCATAAAGCCATGATCTCTCTTTCTCTCTTAATTTGCTAAAAAATTTCAACAAAAAACTCAAAATTAACTAAATTAAATTTGGCTTGGCAACTCCATAAACATACTGAATTGTTGTTATTCTTATGGGTCTTTCACACACGAGAACAATTATGCTGGCATAACATCATCGAGGGGAATGGTTTTTTCGTTGGCACAATTTTTCAGACAGGCATAACCCCGCATTAGCAGCACAAAACCAATACATATGCATTTATGAAAAAACAGGTTCAATTGTTTTGTTTTTTACGGAACGTATTTATTCATCCTTCGACCGTCGTGGTGTAAACATGAATTTAAAAGAAGGTGGCTGGTCGCTCAAGCAACATGCATACATATAGTCTTAAGGCTTTGCATATATAAGTACATACATAGATTAGTAAATGTTGTACCATATGAACTGTCAATTCCAACACATAGCTAAGTTACGTTTTTTATACTTTATATATCAACTCTGTACACACATACTTATATTGTGATATTCTTATTCTTATTCTTTATTGATATCCTTTTTATACACTCACTCCAGTAAATGAATTGAAACGAAACGGTCGTGTTTTTTTATTCCATTGCTTAATAATTTGCTACAAAGGTTATGGGCCTTCGCCATACACGTGATTAAGATTAGTAAAAAAAGGGAATTCGAAAATTAAAATATGTCGGTCAACGTAAACCAAGTGGAAAAACTAAATGGCGAGAATTACGCTACTTGGTCGGTGCAAATAAAAAGTTTGCTAATAACGTTGGACTACTGGGATGCGGTTAGTGCGACGTGTCCGACTGGAGTCGATGAAAAAGCACTATGGAACTTCGCCGATCAAAAAGCTCTCGCAACGATAATGTTAAGTGTAAAACCTTCGGAGCTAATACATATTAAAAACGCAAAAACTGCCCAAGAGGCATGGAACTCATTGAATGTGATATATAAAGCTCAAGGTCCAGCTCGCAAGGTTTCGCTTTTCAAAAGTCTAGTGCGGTTTAAATTCGATAAAAATATTAAATTTGCAGATCAACTTAATAAATTCTGTTTAATAATTGAAGAGCTTAAAGAAATTGATGTAGAATTAAAAGATGATTTATTGTCAATTATGCTTTTATGTAGTTTGCCCGAAGAGATGGAGAGTTTTGTTGTTGCTGTAGAGGCGCGTGACACATTGCCAACAGTGAAACAGTTAGTCTCGAAAATTCTAGATGAGGAAAGACGACAAAATGAAAAAGTTGATAATGAAAGAGAAACAGTGCTGGCAATTACATCGCGTAATAGAGAAAACAATAAAAACAACAGTGATCACCGTAAGTCGAAAAATAGAAAAACCATCAAATGTTATGAATGCGGCAAACGTGGGCACATTCGTGCACAATGTGGTAAAAAGCACAGATTAGAAAATAATTCATCGCAAGTCGTTTTTAATATGAGTGAAATAACTAGTCAAACAACAAAAACAAATAATTGGATTCTCGACAGTGGTGCCACGTCACACATGTGCAAAGAGAAAAGATATTTCACATCATTTAAAAAATGCCACGAAAAGATATTATTGGCTTCTGGTGATGCAGTACAAGCACAGGGCATTGGTACAGTAAAAATAGTAACGAATGATCGTGAAATCGAACTAAAAGACATTTTGTACGTGCCATGCTTGCACTCGAATTTCTTGTCGGTGTCAAAAATACTGAAATACGGCTTCGACATAAAGTTTTCCGAAAATTATGCGAAAGTAGTAACAAAATACAATGAAACAATATTTACCGCTATTGAAAAAAATGGAACCTTTTATGTTGAAGTGTCTGCAAAAGCTGGAGAAAGTGTAAATGCAGTTGCTAAGGCTGATAAAAACTTTATTTCTTGGCATAAAAGATTCGGACATTTAAACAACAAAGATTTACATAAATTGTCAAAAACAGAAATGGTGCATGGTCTGAAAATTAATACGGCAATGGACTTTAAGTGCACTACATGTGCAATATGTAAGATAAATAGTATACCATATCACGAAAATTCGGGTATTTCGTCGAAAAAACTACTTGAGCTAATTCATACGGACATTTGTGGACCGATGAAGATAACCTCACAGGGTGGAAGTGTCTACTTCATAACTTTCATAGACGATTTTTCGAGATATACAACAATAAAATTTTTGCGAAAAAAGTCAGACGCATTCGATGCTTTTAAAAACTACAAGACGTATGTGGAAAAACAAACAGGAGAAAAAATAAAAGCGATCCGCAGTGACAATGGCCGTGAATATGTAAATACAACTTTTAAGAAATTTTTAAATGAAAATGGCATAATGCATCAAACCACAGTAAGCTACTCTCCGCAGCAAAATGGTGTTGCGGAACGTGCTAATAGAACATTAGTGGAAATGGCACGATGTTTATTGCATGAGTCCGATCTGCCTCAGAGTCTATGGTCTGAAGCTGTGAATACGGCAGCTTATATTAGAAACCGTTCTCCCACAAAGATGTTAAATTGCGTTACTCCATTTGAAAAATGGGTTGGCAGAAAACCATCTGTGGCACATTGGCGCACTTTTGGCTGTAAGGCTATTGTTCTCCAGAAAGGGCCGAGGTATAGCAAATTTGTTCCAAAGGGGGTGCAACATACGTTTGTTGGATACGCAGAATTTACAAAAGGATATCGCTTGTATAACACGGAAACAAGGAAAATCTCGATTGCGAGAGATGTAGTTTTCTTTGAAGATATTATGAATCAAACTGTTACCAGAACACAAAGTGATGAAGATAAAGGTTCGTTCTTTGAAGTGGCAGTACCCGTCGAGATGCAACCAAAATTGACATATGGAGAAAATAACGAGGAAGAACTGCAAGAAGACGAATTCTTTCCCAAGGACGATGGAAGCGACCTTCAAAGTGATGTGAAACAAAAGTACGTACATAGCGATTCCGAGCAGCTGCTTGAGAAACAATTACGTGGTCGGAAAATTGTTGCAAAAACAAACGAAAATAAACAGGGTTTTCGTAAAACTGAGATGTTGAATGCTGTTAGTGAAAATCCAAAGACATGAAAAGAAGCATTAAACTCGGAAGAAGCTGAGTACTGGCAGAATGCTATGGAAGCTGAATACAATGCGTTGATCAAAAATGGTACTTGGGATCTAGTTGATAGACCACTAAATAAAAATATTATTGGCTGTAAGTGGGTTTTCGCTGTCAAACGTAACTCTTACGGAACCATCGAGCGTTATAAAGCAAGACTTGTCGCTCTTGGTTGCGCACAAAAGTTTAATGTCGATTATTCAGAAACTTTTACACCGGTTGTCAGACATTCTACCATACGTCTACTACTAGCGTTGGCAGCCAAACACAAATTGTTTGTAAATCATATAGATATAACAGCAGCATACTTGAACGGTGAGCTACAAGATGAAGTATACATGAAGCAGCCGCCAATGTTTGAGGACAAAATAAACAGCGGGAAAGTATGCAAACTTAAAAAATCACTCTACGGGCTTAAACAAGCAGGTAGAGAATGGAACAAAAAGGTGACAGAAATATTGCTGAACATTGGTTTTATACGATGTAAAACTGATAGCTGTGTCTACGTAAGGCGATCCAAAAAGGAAATTAGTTTAATCGGACTCTACGTTGATGACATGCTCCTGGTGTGCTCATCAAAAAATATAATGAATGCCATAATTGAAAAACTAAAGCAACATGTAGAAGCTGTGGATCGCGGACCTGCATCATTCTATTTGGGAATGCAAATCGAAAGGGAGAGCGATTGTGGTGCGATTTCCATTCATCAATCAACATACGTCAAAAATCTGTTAGAAAAATGGAACATGTCGAATTGTAAGGCAGCATCTACACCTATGGCTGGCGGAACTGTACTCAGTAAATGTGTGGGCGACTGTACCGAACCAATTTGTGAAGAATATCAATCACTTATTGGAGAATTAATGTATCTGTCCGTCATCTCAAGACCGGACATTGCACATGTCATCGCGAGATTGTCGCAGTTCAACACCCATGCACACAAAGATCACTTTTTGGCAGCGAAGCATGTTTTGAGATACCTAAAAGGCTGTCCAAGAGGTATAATTAAATTTTGTCCACATAAAGAAACTTTGGTATGTTTTTCAGATGCCGACTGGGGTTCAGACAATACGGACCGTAGATCCTACAGTGGCTCTGTGTTATTTTTGAGTGGTGGTCCTGTTGCTTGGGAGTCCCAGAAGCAGAATGTCGTGGCGCTCAGTTCGATGGAAGCGGAGTACATTGCCATGTGTCAAGGTGCGAAAGAAGTTTCCTTTCATCGTAGCTTACTACAGGAATTGGGTTTCACTTATCTGGTATCTGAGCCAACAACCATATGGTGCGACAATCAAAGTGCACAATTTCTGGTAAATAACCCAATGGTCCACAAACGTAGCAAACATATTGATATACGGTTCCACTACATACGGGATAAGTGTTTGAAGAAGGAAATAGCCGTAAGTTACGTGACCTCTTCAGAAAATGCTGCTGATATACTTACTAAACCTTTGGAAAGAGAAAAGCATGGCATTTGCTGCAATCTATTAAAAATGAATTTCGATTAAAATAATCTTATTAGATTTTTTGTGTGTTTGAATTGAGGTAGAGTTTGTTGTACCATATGAACTGTCAATTCCAACACATAGCTAAGTTACGTTTTTTATACTTTATATATCAACTCTGTACACACATACTTATATTGTGATATTCTTATTCTTATTCTTTATTGATATCTTTTTTATACACTCACTCCAGTAAATGAATTGAAACGAAACGGTCGTGTTTTTTTATTCCATTGCTTAATAATTTGCTACAGTAAAAAATAGGTAGCAAATTTATTTTATTTTGTTTGTTCTCTATTTTTGTGAATTCCTTGTGTATGACGGGTTTTTACACTTCTTGTTAGCTGCGAAAAAACATGTATAGTACGATCACGAAATGTAATCATTAAAAAGTAATTAAAAAATTCGAGGTAAAAAATTAAATAGATACATCCTTAAGAATGTACTTATGTATGTTTATATGAAGTTTATACACCTTTATTGCATTATTTACAGGTGTCCTAAAGTTTTATAAAAATCACACATGTTTCATACACATTTAACTCTTTAACCAAATATATACAAAATTAACTTACTTTCTTTTTTACCGTTTTCAATAAATTATACTAAAATAGCTTGAGTTTCTATTCAATATTTATTGATTTTTTATATAAATAATACACAATTGTATAGTTTTCTAAAATATACATATTTGATAGTTTCCCTTTATTACAAAAATATTCAGTAAATTCGGTTCCTACCCAATTGCGGTACACACTTCCATTACAGCAGAGTTTAAATACGATGCAGATAATTTGGAATTTTATGAACGAATTACACGCTTCTTCATCGTCAAACAGGTTGTACTCTTGCAGGAGGAACTGAATATTACCACCAGAATCACGAGACACCCTCCGTGGCTTAAACCAACAAGATCTGGATTTCTCTTCTGTCTCTGCTTCCAAGAGTAAAGCTGCAGCTTCCAAATCGTAGGCACTTGAAATTGCTCCTAATATAATTGCCAAATCATCATTATTTAACTCCGCCATATTTCTGTCAACTTTTAATAATTCACTACTATTTGATTATGCGCCGAAGTGTGCATGACGAAAACCATAAACTACCTAGACCCGACAACTTTGAAAACGTGCATAAAGTTTGTGTAAAAGAGATAGCAAAGCTATTTGTTTTTATATAGATATCTCTTCACACAAACTTTATGCACGTTATACAAAATATGCAAAATATGATTCGGACCCTTTTTATACGTCAAAGTTGGGTATTCTGTGTATATTCTGTGACGAAAACAATAATCAAATGAATGTAAAACACTAACTGCCTGTTTCACGATGTCGAACGACATCGTTCGTTCGCATAAATACATTAAAACCAAAAACAACATTTTAAAATTTGTTGCTGTTTCAAATGTATTTATGCGAACGAACGATGTCGTTCGACATCGTGAAACAGGCAGTAATACACACAAAGCCATGTATACGTATACATGTTATACCAGATGAATTAAGCTGAAAGTGCATACCATCCGTTCTATGCGTATGCGTTCTGTGCGTTTGCTGTGCGTTCTATGCGTTCTATCCGTGAAGTTACATACAATGCGTTTCATGCGTCAACTTTTTTATTTTTATCAGCTGTAGTGTAAATATTTTTATCAAATAGGACAAATTTAGGCAAAAATGGAATGTGAAGTTGTGGCTTTAAAAGAATTTATGGAAGTCATTGAGTTTATATACATAATATTTTGGGACTACGGAAAGCTGCAAAAGAACACGGAATGAGAATTGAGTTGTATTTTTGTAGCTTCAATAACATTATTTTCCCTTGTAGTTGATTAAAAAATAATAAATAAAACAGAGATGGCACTCGGTTCATAAAAGTAATCGATAACTAGAACGCAAATTTTCTTAATGAAAAAAATATGTTGAAAATTGATTTTAATATATATTATTACTAAAAGTAGTTGTAAACTTTAGTGCGAAAGGTTTTTCTTTTATTAAAAACCTTTTTTAATGCAAAAAAAGAGAAAATTAAAATCCACCACACAAATTTTTAATCGATATCATTGGAAGTAAAATATAATTTGTCATCCTTGGTTAACAAAAACAGCTGGCATTTTTTCACCTTTTTCCCATGACGCATGAGACGCATTTAAAAGTAGAAAGTAAACCTACTTCATGCGTTCTATACGTTCTATGCGTTTTGCTGTGTAACTTGTTACCATAAACTAGAACTAGACTCGACAACTTTGTAAACATGCATAAAGTTTGTGTGAAAGGGAGAGCTAATCTAGTTGTTTTTATATAGATATCTCTTCACACAAACTTTATGCACGTTATACATTTTATGCAAAATATGATTCGGACACTTTTTATACGTCAAAGTTGAGTACTCTGGTTGAGTACTCTGTGCTTGTTACATACAATTACACAGAATCTACTTTTTTGACAGACGCATGAAACGCATCGACGCATAGAACGGATGGTATGGACTTTCAGCTTTAGACTCGTGTGCAGTGTTGCCACAACCAAAAATTTTTACAACCAAAATTCGTTAAAAAAGTTACCAAAACGTTTTGAAATTTCTTTTAATAGTTCTATATAAAAAGATTGCATATTTTTTAGTTCATATTTTTCCAAGTGTGAGTACTTATTATGTTCCATCCATAGCTTTTCGTCCGAAAAAGATGTTTTCCGCGTTTAGATAGTTATTTTCGTCTAACAATTTTAAATTTTCTAATAAATTTAAACTTTTAACGAATTCAATTTTAGTAAAATTGCTCAAAATTAATTTAAAATTTGATTCAAGTTGAATATACACGTATGAAAGGCGTTCTGACTGGAATTCCTTATTTAAATTATTAATCACATTTATAACATACGAAAGAAATAAAAAGTATATTTTCAAACTTGGTTCACACATTAGTTCCCCCAATTCACAAGCTTTTATGCCGTTTACCTCAAAGAATGTTGATATAAAATATAACTGCAAGGCGGGCCGCTGTTCAAAAAAATTTTCACATCTCCAAAAAAATATTCACATCTCCACATTAAAGAAAAAATAACCACTTTTGGTTAGAAATAACCAAAAACGGCAGCCCTGCTCGTGTGTGCTCAGAAGAACAAAATTGTGCCAGATTTAAAATTGTTCTCGTGTGTGAAGGGCCATTAAAATTAAACCATTTCAAGCAGCGCTGTGGAAAAATCGTCAATTTGCTGAGAAAAAAATTAAATAATCGTCTTTTTCGTGTTTGAAAATCGTAAAAAAATCGGGCAACTTGTAAAAATGTAATTTTTAAACACTTTTTTTATTATTATTAAAAAAAAACAATAGGGCAAAAAACATAAATCAATCATTTTAGGTTTAAGATTTCTCTTTATTTATGAACATTTTTCTTGTTTGTAATCCTTTTTATTTAAATTTAAATAGGCTACTTAGTTCAATCGTATTTTATAAGCCAAATTACATGTGATAGTTATCAAAGAACAAATTACACCAAAGACACACGTGTAAATCATTCTGACAAACACTAGCAGAACAGAACAACATGCTGTTTTCGAAAGCCGCTACAAATCAATCATACTTATTGCCTCTTTCTGATTTAAGAACGTTTTCTTTTGTTCCCATAATAACATTGAAATCTAAACTCAAAATTTTGTTCTTGTTTTAAATGTATGTAACTGTACGAATGAACGAAAACGATGTCTGCAAAAGGCTATTAAATATTTTTATACACTTTTATTTTTATTAAAAAGCAATACAAAAACTTGACAATTCAATCCTACATATCCACAAATATTTAATTGTAATGTATAGATACAAACATATGTACAAAAATAAAAATTTATGATGTACTTAAAAGGGTTACAAATAAATATCTGAACTTAACATTTGTATTAAGTCAGGTTTAATTACAATTTTATAACAATTTGAATTATATATTTTTAAATACACATACATACATTTATGTAAACTCGCAAAAGAAAAACGACCGTGAACTTTTTCGCCTTGCCTTTTTTCTTTACTTTTGTATGGTTGAATTTTTTGAAGCAATATGGTAGTAAATGCCCATAACATACCAAATGATAAACACTTTATTAACATAAAGAAATGCTTTAAAGCTGCCACTGTTCAAAGGACTAAAATCGTCAAATTTAAAAAAAATCGTCAAATTATCAATTATTCAATTTTGAAAGAAAAATCGTCAAAATGATAAATCGTCAAATCTGGCAGCCGTGATTTAAAGCAAAAATTGTACGGCATTAAAATTACTCTATTTCTCTCTCTCTCTCTCACTCAAAAATAGAGACGTCAAACTATATGTAAAAAAAGCGTTCCGAACGAAATTTTTGTTGTAAGACACATAAACTACCTAGACCCGACAAATTTGCCTCAATTTATACCATGATGTAAAAATCGGTGATGTTTTTTATTTACTTTTGAAAACATCTTCTGAAATCTTCTTGCATTTATACCATGATTTTTGCGTCGCGTATTTTTTCCTTACAAGGTTGATTTTTAATCGGTAAATTCTTTTTAATTGTTCTATCGCATTTTTATGTCAGTGATTTGTATACCACAAAATATAAACAAAATTTATATGTTCTATTTTTTACCGTTTTTGTTTAAACTTTATTTTATTTTTAATTAAGCTTAAGGTCTTAAATTTTTATTTTAAATTATTATCAATATTTCGGTACTCATCAAGTACCATCTTCAGGATATTTATTATTTGTTTGTTTTATATAAATTGAAAAAATTTTTACATTTGAAAAATAATAATAAAAAAATTTTTGTCATTTTATTTAATACTAATCACATATTCACGAAATATTTAAAGTAATTATAATATATGTACATTTGTACATTAAATTACAACATTAAAAAACTCATGTACATATGTATGTAACAAAACATACTACATGTATAGAAATACTGCCGCTTCATTTCACTGTTCAAACACTTTGACAATAGAAGAAGAATAAAACATGACAGACAATAACGAAAATAAATGTAAAAGGAATTACAAAAAACATCACGGAAAACAGAAATCGTGATGTTTTTACTACCCCGCTTTCTTCTCTACCCCGTTCATCTACCAAAAAAAAAGTCGCGATGTTTACTCATGATTTTAAATCATCGTCTAAATTGCGTGTTTGAAAACGTGCATAAAGTTTGTGTAAAAGAGATAGCAAAGCTATTTGTTTTTATATAGGTATCTCTTCACACAAACTTTATGCACGTTATACAAAGTTTATGCAAAATATGATTCGAACCCTTTTTATACGTCAAAGTTGTGTATTCTGTGTATATTCTGTGGTAAGACAATTTTAGTTGACCGTGAGTTCGCATACCTAAAGGTGAATTCACCCGTTCGTTCCGAACGTTTTTTTTTATATGTAGTTTGACGCCTCTATTTTTGAGAGAGTGAGAGAAAGAGAGTAAATTTAATGCGGAACAATTTTTTCTTGAATTGGTTTATGCTAGAGTTAATGTCGACGTCGTTGACGGCGTCTTAACGCCAAAATTGTGATGTTCGACGCAAAATTTCATTTTGCTGTTAATGTAAACGTCGTCGACGACGTTAACACATCTATTTACTACTGCATTGAATATACAGAGAACACTCCTTTGACTTTTTCTCCGCGTATACTTATCTCTCAGCATTTCCACTCACAAGGCAATGTCACATACAACTTTTGCTTCGCGTTGCGTTACAGCTTCGCTTTGACATTTAAGTTGAAATGTACATACTTATACGAAACATGCCACATAAAACACCTTTAACGCAGCGTGACGCAAAAAGTTCGGCAACTCTCAACTTTTTGCGTGCTTTGACAATCAAAGTTATGTATGTATGTTACACAGAATATACACAGAATACCCAACTTTGACGTTTAAAAAGGGCCCGAATCATATTTTGCATATACTTTGTATAACGTGCATAAAGTTTGTGTGAAGGGATACCTATGTAAAAACAACTAGATTAGCTCTCCCTTTCACACAAACTTTATGCACGTTTTCAAAGTTGTCGGGTCTATGTGTAGTTTATGGTATGTTAGAATATGAAAATGTGATGTGATATGAAAAATACTCATTTTTTTATTTTTAAAATGTATTTCCTGTTGAAGAATATGAGCTTGTTTTTTAACTAATTTATAAAATAGTACCTATGTATTTGCATGCTATATGTAAGTATATAGCATAAGATTATTTTATTGTAAAAAATCAGTGGCAGCCTATTATTAATAAGATTTTACCTTTTTATATGAATATGTATGTATGTATGTATTTGAAAATCCAAAAAAAAAACATTTATACTGTATAGTGGTGTATTTTCAATAAACTACAATAGGTAATAACAAAATAAACACACAAAAGCAAATATTTTGACTTTCATTTTTATAATAAAAAATAACTAGCAAAATTCATAACCACCTTTTTGGTAAACACACAATGCGCGCGTTGTGTTAAAGTTTTCAATGTGTCATACACCGTTTGCGTTACGCTTTTCTGCCAAAGTTAATAACGTCACGCAACGCTACAAAGTTTTATCTGACACGGCCTTCAGGCTTTTTCACCTCTCAACGCCGAAAAAGTTGAAACAGATTGAACTTTTTCGGCGTCAAATTTCTTACGTCGTTGAGATTAACTGCTCTCATTTAGACTGTGTTCAGACAGATCATGTCTTATTGACATGATTGCTATTTTATAGGCGAGATCGACGAGGGGAAAAGAAACGAGTACGCATGTTTATGTACTCTGTCAGTACGTTTTGCTTTCTCATTCGTAATGCCAAAAATGCTCAAACAACGTTTTTTATGTACACATATATAAAAACAACTCGTCAACAAGACATTACTTGTGTGAACGCCAGAGAAAGTTCAAAGAAGAAAAAGGAAGAATCATGTCAATAAGACATGATGTGTCTGAACACAGTCTAGGCGAGATCGACGAGGGGAAAAGAAACGAGTACGCATGTTTATGTATTATGTCAGTACGTTTTGCTTTCTCGTTCGTAATGTCAAAAATGCTCAAACAACGTTTTTAATGTACACATACATAAAAACAACTCGTCAACATGACATGACTTGTGTGAACGCCAAAGAAAGTTCAAAGAAGAAAAAGGAAGAATCATGTCAATAAGACATGATGTGTCTGAACGTAGACATAATTTCATACGTTTCAATTTTTTTTTGACATTTGACGCCGTCGACGACGTCGTCATTAATCTAGCATTGATTTTAATTATCGTCCCGAACGAATTGAACTGAGCTGCCAGATACATGCATTTTTTATGCACAATTAAAATGAGCTGCCACATCATATTATATGTTCATATGTATGTTCAATAATATACAGAGTATATTTGTAAATTTTTTATATTTATTTAACAAAATAGCTATTAGATTATGCACTCAACTTTTATTCATTTGTATATTTTTTATTTTATAAAAATTTGTTAAACTTAAAACAAAGAAAATTGCAATCAACTGCCACTGTGCTATTGAGGGTTTTCACACAAGACTAATTTTTAATCCGCACAACTTTTGTTCTTTCGTATTCACACTAGACTAATTAAGCTAGCATAAAGTTGTGTACGTATACAAAGCTTTGTGTGTGTTAGTATTTTCTTTGTTTATTTCGCAGAACCTGTTTTCATAAGTGTGTATGTGTTAGTTTTGTTCTGCTTGTGCGGGGTTGAAGCTGGTTGAAAAAATTGTGCCAACCAAAAACCACTCTCTTCACCGAAAATGCCTACAAACTGCGATTTTATGCCAGCACAATTAGTCTTGTGTGAAAACCCTCATTGGCTTGTAAAAGTAACACACAACATTTACAGAGTTGTTGCATATGGTAGCTTTGTTTCTACAGAATATTTGTTCGACGCGGGTGAATCTTCTGTGAGCAAACTCTCAGTAAATTAAAATTGTCCCACAACGAAAATTTTCTGCAGAACGAAGGGGTGAATTCACCTTAAGATTCACCCACAAGAAAGAAATGTTTTGGAGAAGCAAAGCTACCATATGGAACAACTCTGTAAATGTTACTTTTACAAGCAGGCAGCACATTGGCTGCTGATTGCACTTTGATGTGTTCTAAATGCAACAAATTTTTATAAAATATAAAATATACAAGTGAATAAAAGTCGAGTGTTTATCCTAATAGCTATTGAGTTAATTATATATAAAAAAATTACAAACATGATTGTATATTACAATACATACATATGTACACATAATATGATGTGGCAGCTCAGTTCAATTTTTGAATAAAAAATGTACGTAGCTGGCAGCACAGTTCAATTCGTTCCGGTCCATTAGCCGTTTTCTGTGTTCAGATCGAAATTAAAATTAAACCAATTCAAGCTAAAATTGTTTCCCATACAATTTACTCTCTTTCTCTCTCTCTTTCAAAAATAGAGACGTCAAACTACATATAAAAAAAGCGTTCGTATCGAAAATTTCGTTCAAAATGAATTGGTGTATCCACCTTTGGCATGCGCCTCCTCGTTAAATCCATTTTTCTTCTGGCAGTACTGCTATTTAGATATTTTTCTGAGTGTATGATTTTTGTTTGGCAATACTAATGCTGCTTAAATGGCGTTTTGTATTTAGTATACACAGAATACATAAATAGTTCTCTATAAATGTTTATTTTTTAGGCAAAATTACAATAAAACATTTTTTGTGAGCCATTAATCAGTGAAAATTGTTTAA
This sequence comes from Germaria angustata, assembly GCA_963681545.1. Classification (NCBI taxonomy): domain Eukaryota; kingdom Metazoa; phylum Arthropoda; class Insecta; order Diptera; family Tachinidae; genus Germaria; species Germaria angustata. The sequence goes on along the minus strand of OY813003.1, from coordinate 15,259,030 downwards.
ACGAATATTTTTATATTATAAAGAAAATAATGAATAGCTTGTGAGATTGAAATATGATATTTGAAATGTACATATATGCGGGAAGACAACAATATAATAAACTAAGAAAGTAAATTTAGTTCAAATTTATCATGTTAGTGGCAACGAACACAAATGGGCAGCAACAACTAGGAAAAACGCCAACATTATCATTACCCACTACAAGTTGTCTACCTTCTGGTAGTGCATGTGTTAAATCAAACACCATTTCATCAAGCAACAACGAGAGTGTTTCATCAAAGAACTTGGTCATTATGTCATCTTCCATCGACGTGTCTACTCCAACAACAACTGCAACTGTTTCGCCTAATAGCAACAATAACAATACGAATGGAAACAATATTCAGTGCAACAGCAGCAATAACAATTCAAACCAAAAGTATGAGACAGCATCATATTCTGGAAATGATACTTCTCCCGGTAATAGTGGTAAGAATACCTCAAAAATTTGATTCTAAGGACCATCATGTTTTTTATTTTTTAATTTTAAAGTTTTGCCTTATTACAATTCAAATAATTCTTGTAACGCAAATTCAACGAAAATTGTGTTCATTGAATTTAATATTTCAGATATTTTACAAAATATTTATTATCTGGCTTAGCTGAATGCTTATCAAACATGATTTGGTTTAAGTGTACTGATGAATTGAAATGCAGTCGTATGCATTGGCAAAAGAACACCTAAGCCTGCAACAAAAAAAAAACTTTTTGGAAGAAAATTGAGCGGAATTAAGAAAAAAATATATATGCGATTACGTTAAATATGTAAATATCAATTGTTATTTATTTTGACAATCTCTCCTCATTTCGCAAATAAACCTATTTTATTCCGTTCCAGAAAAAATATGCAAATTTCTTAAGTTGTTTACATAGAAACCATATACATATATACATATGTCCTAAAAGAAAATTTCTTAATAGTTGTTCAGCTTGTCGCTTACAAAATTAATGTTCGGCTTGAAAATATAAACAGCAAGTCAAAATATTATCTTTTGAAAGCTTTTACTATTTAATTTTCATTGAAGAATTAGAACAATAACTTAATTAATATTGAAATTTATTATTCGGGAGAATATCCCCACTAATCGTTAGAAACAATTAGTTTTTTTGCAAAATGCATTGAAAAAATGTTTGTTGTGGCTTTAGCTCTTCATATGCCGACATTTCATTGGTTGCTAAAACCAAATCGTCAGTGAAGTTTAAGCAGTTTGATAACATTCAACCTCGTATGTTTATGCCACATAAAACAAATACAATATGAGAATTTCAATATTGCATATGAATTACAACAAATACATAATCATAGTAGGCGTTTAATTGTATGGATGTTGAGAGAAAAATAAAATAGACTCACGTTGAGTATAATTGTTTGTTGTGTTGTTTGCATAAAAACATTCTAAGCCTACTATGATTATGTATTTGTTGTAACACCCAATTTTCACGATGATTTTTTAAGACATGTCTTTTTCTTATTTTCTTTTAAAGTTGCTCCCAAAATCATGTCACATTTTCATGATGATTTTTAAAACATGTCTTTTTCTTCACTGTTGTTGTAACAAAATATGTAAAATATGTATGTATGTATGTGTAATAGCAAAACTGCGAATGAGAGCAATAAGAAGAGATGTATTTTTCTTCATTGTTGTTGTTAAAAAATCACGAAAACAGAAACCATGACTTTTTTGCTACCCCCCTTGCTTATCTACCTAATATGCCAACAAACAAAAAAGACATGTTTTAAAGACAAGTAAAAAAATCATCGTGAAAATTGGGTGTAATTCATATGCAATATTGAAATTCTCATATTGTATTTGTTTTATGTGGCATAAACATACGAGGTTGAATGTTATCAAACTGCTTAAACTTCACTGACGATTTGGTTTTAGCAACCAATGAAATGTCGGCATATGAAGAGCTAAAGCAACAACAAACATTTTTTCAATACAATAACTTAATGTTATTTAATCTACACTATAGGCTAATGTTCGTAACGTATTTTAATTAAGGAGGAAGTCCGCAAGGAGAAATTCAACTCTAAATATAACCGAGACAGCAGACCGCTACATGTGCATTTCATGCCAGCTTTTCAGCAGTTAAGAACCCGGTTGTTGCTTTTAAATGAATTACTCTGGTGATAAATCTAACGAAAATACATACATATATATATATATATATATATATATATATATATATATATATATATATATATATATACATATATATATAATATAATATATATATATATATATATATATATATATATATATATATATACATATATATATAATATAATATATATATATATATATATATATATATAATGTATATATATATATATATATATATATATATATATAATGTATATATATATATATATATATATATATATATATATATAATGTATATATATATATATATATATATATATATATATATATATATATATATATATATATATGTACCTTTCAGTCATTATAGAGGCTGATAAATCTGTTTAAACTATATAGACTAGCAAAATCCACTTCGGTGGTAGTAAAAGGTCGATCTAAGATAAAACACTTTGGAGGCAAAGCCCGCACTAAGACATTTAGTCGTGGAAATTAATATTTAATGCGAATAATTCGCATCCATTAATGGATTTACTGACTAAGGAACTCTTTCATGAAATACATACGTTTCTTTAATAATATAAATTTAGTTTTATGCAAAACTTGCGCTGAAGTTGGAGAAAAAACATGAAGTTTAGATGGAGTACAAGGCGCGTATTGTACTTATCGTTGTATCTGAGTGCTACTAACTTACATATGTAGAAATTTACAAAATTTTCCCACTTACATTCCGGTGAAGCGATCAGACAAACATCCCAATGTCACCACGCCAAATTCTCTGCATTATAATCTTCTAGTCAACCCATGGGATCAAATAATCTAGCTATCGTAGACAAACCCCTAAGTTCTTGTAATTCAATTTATCAAAAAAAGGCTCTACTTTAAGATAAAGTGAGTCCAATCGAGAATTTCATTGTTTACCTAATGCTTTAGAGCTATTGGAGCATTCCATTGAATATCCATTATTTTCGAGCTACTTGATTCAATAAATGCTAAAAGATTTGCATTAGAAGAAGACCGTTCCAAATTTTAAGAGGATGATGAAGCGTTGGGGTTGTTTTAAAGATTTTTTTGTTTTATTACGAAAATCACAAATGTAGCTGAAATAGTGCAACACCTCTTCTTGGTTAAATACAAAATTATACCTTAAATTTTACTGACAGTTTACTGACAATTTTACTGACCGCAAGATGGTACAAATGTTGTTTGAAAGTTTAAGAAAAATATGCCCGGACCTCGACCAAGAGTATGTGAGTTTTTGAGGTCATAAACACATTCTAAAGTTTGAACCATACTTTAAAACCTTCATTACATAGTGAGCATCCTGACATTATATCCACATTACTTACTCAGACACGAACTATTTACATATGATTATTGCATTGAAAAGACACTAAATGCATCTTGAAATATTTTAACATCAAAAGGGCGCGATTTTAGATTATGATCATAGTACTAGCATTCGAATTTTTTGTACTCTCAATTCGGCATAGCTTAGGTTTCTCATTAATTGAGCTGAAGTTACTGTCGCACCATTAGGATCTGCCTTTTCATTACTCTTTACAACATATAAGTAATTCTCATATACGATCTTTTTAACACCAATTCTTTAAATTTTTCTCGGTAAGTTGCAAAAAGTATATTATTAAAGTTTGTTTTAAATTTCATATCGTATCCGATACTCTGAAAAACATTTTGACTTGGAAAATATTGGCCTCCACCGGTTTTTTTAATGATTTTTTCTACAATGTTCTAATAAAATCAGGGAACTCGTTCCCAAAACTTACTCTTTTTTGCGAACAACACGTTGAGCACATTAAACGTGAATCATACTGCGATTTATTCCTTAGTCGAACATTTAATATGTATTACTCTGCAGACGTCTTTTTTGCTACATTCAACGAGGAAAAGTTTAAATCAAATGTTCATAAACATTTCCCCCTCTATCCCCATTTCCATAAACTATTTTCCTAGTTCCAGCACAATGTATATCACAGTGTTTTTTCAAGCAAAAAATAATTACAATTAAATTAATTAAAAAATAATTAAATTAACCTCGTCAAATATAATTTAACAAACGTGAACAAATTTGTGTGGCCTTGTGGTTCGTTCAAGTGCTGACATCGTGGCTCTAATACCTGGTTCACACATCTGAATTTTTTTTTGCTCAAGTTTCAATTCAGCTAGGAGAGAGATAGAGAAAGTATGTATACATGTTCCTATCTATCTTCCAGCTGAATTAAAGCTTGATTAAAGGTGAATTCACCCATTCGTTCTGAACGAAATTTTTGTTGTTGTTCCGCATTAAATTTACTCTCTTTCTCTCACTCTCAAAAAATAGAGACGTCAAACTACATATAAAAAACAAGCGTTCGGAACGTTCAGAACGAATGGGTGAATTCACCTTAAGAAAATTTTGTGAACTAGGTATAACATATGTATGTTGGAACAGCCATGTTTGCCACGTAGAAGAAAACTTATAAAAACATACACACAAATCAGAGTATAAAACTACATACAGCCATGGACAAAAGTCACTGTCATTTAGTGCCCAGAATGTTTGAAGGACAGTTACTCCCAGCAAATAGTTGAAATACAAAATTTATTATGTTCAACAAAAAGTATAATTAATTCAAACTTTATTTCAGTTAAAGCTACTGCTCTCTCTTTAGCCTTATTTACGAAATCAAATTTTTATTATTTATAATGCATATTTCTTGTAGACAAAAGTCACCGTCAAATAAATATGTGTGATGATTAGTTATTTAATGTTGCCACATTTTCATAAGCTTCCATACAATCATCAATTACAGCCGCATAATTTATGGAACGCTTTCTTGCTGATTGAGTTAAAACTTTATGAGATTTTACATTATGTGTTACTTAATTTTTATATATAAAATCTAATTAACCAGAAATTATTTATTAAATCCGTTATTCAAGATATTTTCCAAAATAATTATTAAAAAATTTAATTTAATGTATTCAATAAATTGTTTAAATAATTACTCTGGAGAATGTCTGGAATAATGATTAATAAATATTCGGGTATGCTCTAGAATCCGAATTCACTCGAAAGTGGATTACTTTAGCATTTTTGGTGTTCTGCAATTCACATTCCCATTTTTTTATTCGTTTTCAATTAGAGTAGTAAGTAGTAAAACGAATCGTACTTTATTCTTATAAATGTTAACATTATTAAAAAAAATACAATTTTGGTTTTTAGTTTGAAGTGTTTTTTATTGAACTTCATCAAAGCGATTTAATTTTTCACAGAAATATTAATGCAAACAAATTTTTTTTTTAAACTTTGCCAAAAATTTCAATTTGGTTTTGGCAGATCTCACTTGTGTAAAAAAACATGAAAAAGTACAACAATTTTGTTTATGTTCGAAAACACAAAGTTGCCCTACATACTAAAGTTTGATTTGTCAATCTTTTTTGAACTAAATCTTAATGCATTTAGATCTTATTGAAAAAGAAAAATAAATTTTTTGAAGGAAACTAAAACTAATTTCATTATATATATATATATATATATATATATATATATATATATATATATATATATATACATATATATATATATATATATATATATATATATATATATATATATATATATATATATATATATATATATATAAAACAAGCAGAGTCTAATCTTAATCTTAATGCATTTAGATCTTATTGAAAAAGAAAAATAAATTTTTTGAAGGAAACTAAAACTAATTTCATTTATATATATATATATATATATATATATATATATATATATATATATATATATATATATATATATATATATATACATACATATACATACATATATATATATATATATATATATATATATATATATATATATCAGTGATGGACAAAATTGTTTTGCACTTGTGTTAGTGAGATAATTTGAGGGTACAGTGACAAGCAAAACGAACCACATTAAAACACATCACGAAACACATCATTATATTTATTCATATCAGATTGGAAAGAATCATAAGGCCTCTTAATAACATTTTCTCTATACCTTTTAAATATTTGGTGACATAAAAGGCATTGTACATTTCCAAAAGCATTGTTTATCATAAAAAAATCTTTTAAATGCATTGCCATTTATATTAAACACTGTAATTGAGAAAAAATGTGCACTCGCCAAAGTCTCTTGAACGATTAAACTAAAGAGCATAAGAAAAAAAGAGGCGTTTCTTATAAACAATTGTTTGATAAAAAGTCCACCGCTGTTTTAAACACTTTATACACGGTTTTTATAATAAAGATTATTTTTTTTTTATAAAATAAAACTAAATTTAATTAAAAAATCCTGATTTTTATCGAAATATAATATATATTTGTTTCGACCAATCAAAACTAATCTTGAACTCCAGGGTTGCCAAGTCTCACATTAGACTTAACAAAGTTTCGGGCAAAATTATTTATTTGTGTATACTATATATACTAAGATTTAGATTTTTTTTCACTTTTTGAGATAAACGGTTTGTTTTATTTATTATTATCTTTATTTTTGAATTAAAATTCACCAATTCGCTTTGAAAGACACAACACGACTGATATTACTTAAAAAATTATTTTCATATCAAACCATGAAAACTGACTGAGGGTGTTTAAATTTATTTTTTTATAAATAATTGGGAAAAACCAAAAATGTTTTATTGAGAGTATATTCAGAAATAGATTTCCTACATTGCAGTTTATTGCAGGTAGTTTTTTAAAGGGCGAAAAACCCTTTAAAAATCTCTATACATGCAATAAAAAAAACAAAGGAAAACATTGGAAAGTTACAACTATTTTTTTTATATTTTAAAGGTTTGCAGGCAAAAAAATTGCTTAAATTTATTTTTCCAGGAATTAAGAAATTGCGAAATCGTTTTATTGAGGGTGCATTCAAAAACAGTGTTTCAAACATCAAGCCCTTGTAACTTCCACAATAAGATTACAATGATGAAAAAGACCTACATTGCAGTTTATTGCAGCTGGTTTTTTTAAAGGTTTTTTCCTGACAAAAAGAAAAAGAAAACATTGGAATTTTATATTATTTTTTATATTTTTAAGGCTTACAGGTCAACTAGAGAAGTAATTAATATATTTTATAAGGCCACACAAATCAACTTGTGAAACATTAAAACCAAATAAAGTTAATTAAGTCATTCTCTTATAATTCATTATCGAAGTTCACATATAAATTTAAATTATAAAACATTACGAGTAAAGACTGCTTAATATATTTTAAATACCTTTTACAAACAATTTTTTAAGACATTTCATTTTCAAAAATAAGAAAACCCTTTAAAATTGTTTAAACCCTTTAAAATTGCTTTAAATTGTTTAACGCTCCCACAAAGTAAAACTATTGGCAAAATTTAAAAGCAGCGTTGCCGCGCAAGAAATTCTTTTCCCACCAAAATTAGAAAAAAAATCTATAAAAACGCTTTTATGTCTACGAAAATCGAAATTTTAAAATTTATTTGGTTATTAAAAAGAACACTGATCCAATTACACTAGTAAGTAAATATAAAGATATTCATCATACAAGATAAAAATACAGCCTTAAATGATTTTTAAATACATAGAATAGGCAACCCTTGCATGGGTTAAACTACGTCATCACTGAGTTCACCTTAAAGAGAGTAAGAAACAAAGAGGCGTTGATTTTAAACAATTGTTTCAAGAAATGTCCATCAATGATATATATATATATATATATATATATATATATATATATATATATATATATATATATATATATATATATGTATATATATATATATATATATATATATATATATATATATATATATATATATATATATATATATATACATATATATATATATATATATAAATGAAATTAGTTTTAGTTTTCTTCAAAAAATTTATTTTTCTTTTTCAATAAGATCTAAATGCATTAAGATTAAGATTAGACTGCTTGTTTTCTGGTTTCTGTTTTCTTTACTTTTCTCTTATATATATATATATATATATATATATATATATATATATATATATATATATATATATATATATATATATATATATATGTTCCCATCGATCCTATAAGGAGCATAGGGCCTCACTTACTCTCACACTCACTTACTTTTCTCTTCCCAATTTTCTATTCTCTATCTATTACGGTCATCACAAAAAGTATGAAATTATGGACTAAAGTCAGCGAAAACTGACTAACTTAATATAATTATTTTTTTTGACGGGCGAGGTAGGGTTGAAAATGCCTTCGCACTTACAGTGACCGTCGTCGACTGCGTTGAGTGGTGTTTTCCACTAAAAAACTTCCTCCTCCGTTTCTGGTGGGATGCCTTCCCGGGACTGTTTTCTACATTACTTCAAGAAGGCCCAGAAACTTCATCCTCCTAAGAAGGACTTTGCTCGTAACACCCACGTCTGGGTCCGTCATTTTCATGTTGCTGGCTCATTCTTGCTGAGTCTCCGATGATGGGGACTCATTTTGCCGTGCGTCGAGGTCTCTTTTCTTTCTTCTTAAGACATACTCGATGTAGTTACTCACAGCATTCCATGCGTTTTCGCATTCGAGCATTCTGTCAACTATGTTGGCAGGGGTGAAAACGCCAATCTGCTCTCTTAATGCGATTCGCTCTGTATTCCATCTGATGCAGTTGAAAAAAGTGTCGTTTGTTGCATCGCAGTAGATGCAACAGGAATTACCTATTTTGCCCATACGGTGTAGATACTTCCGGAAGTATCCATGATCTGAAAGGAACTGGGTCAGGGAGTAGTTAATCTCCCCAAATTTCCTTTGAGTCCACCTTTCTATGTTAGGAATGAGCCTCTTCGTCCATCTACCGGACGTTTCTGCGTTCCATCTGTTTTGCCATCGCTGGATGGTTTCAGATCTCCGCTCTGCAGCACTAATAGTAATTTCCGCCCCCCCTAGAGTCCCATGCCTCTTTCCGTTCGCGCGCCAGGAGATCAACCGGAATCTCTCCACTTATTACGAAGACCGCCGCGCCTGAAACTGTACGGTTTCCCCAAATTTCGCTGCCATATAGCAGTATAGAATTTGTGGTTGCCATAATCAGCCTCCTCTTGCTCTGTGTGGGCCCGCCAATGTTTGCCATTAGCCTGCTCAACATGCCTGAAACTTTTGCTGCCTTTGCAGCCGCATGTTTTATCTGGGCCCAATAAGTGAGCCTACTATCGATTTTTACGCCCAGATATTTTATCGCCCTTTTCGTCACCAGGAGCATGTCATCTATCTGCATGCTAATTTCTAGTGGCATATGCCCTCGCGTCATCATGATTAATTCAGTTTTGTTCACCGCAAGTTCGAGCCCATGGTCCTCGAGCCATGCTCGAGTCCTTGTCATTACCTGATTCAATTTTCTTTTAGCGTCGTCCGCGTCCCGTGCCGAAATGACCTCCGCTATGTCGTCCGCGTACCCTACAAGGTGTGTGCCTTCTGGCATATCTATTCCTAATATCTCGTCATAGCTTAGATTCCAGAGGTCAGGACCCAGGACGGATCCCTGGGCTGTCTCCGATGTAATCGTTCTAACTATCTGGCCGTCTGGTGTGTCGTATATAAGTTTACGGTCCCTAAAATAGCTCTGGAGAATTCTCATAAGATATATAGGTATGCGGAATCTTTCCCGCAATTCCTTGATAACATTTGCCCATCGTAAGCTATTAAAAGCGTTGCGTACATCAAGTGTAGCTAGGACGATTATACGTTTCGGGTAGGAGCGTCCGTTCTGTGCGTTTTCGAAACTTCTCACTACATCCTCAATGGCACCAAGAGTCGATCTTCCGGGTCGAAAGCCGTGCTGCCTCTCCGATAGTTCTCCGGCTGCCTCGATGGATTCTGCTAATCTGCGTTGCAGAAGCTTCTCCAATAGTTTGCCTGTGCTATCTAACATGCATAGAGGGCGGTAAACTGATGGTTGCGTTTGGTCGCCTCTTCCCTTGCTAATCAGTATGAGCTTTTGTATTTTCCACTCTTTGGGAAAAGTGCCTTGGGCAATACAAGCGTTGTACACTTCGAGCAGAGCGTCTAGCCGATTTTCGGCTAAAAGTATGAGTGTCTCCGCTGGTATTCCGTCAGGCCCGGGTGCTTTACCCCCGGCTTAAGGCTTCTAGCTGCGATTTTTAGCTCTTCTTCAGTGAAGGGCGTGTGCATCCCATCAGCAAGGACTTCGCGTTCATCGTGCAGTGGAGGGTGCATGGGAAACAAGTTATCCACGATGTGGTTGATATCGTTCCCTATGTGCGGAGCAGCATGGTTCGCGTTTAGCTTCCTCGTAACGATCTTATAGCCGAGTCCCCAGGGGTTGCTGTTCAGATCGTTCCGAAGTTCTTCCCATTTCAACTTCTTGCTTCTAATAATCGCCCATTTCAGTGCTTTTCGGCATTGTCTGAATTCTTCGGCCTCCATGGATGCCTCGCCATTTCGCCGGGCTCTGGTGCATCTCCTTCTGTTGCGAAGGTAGATTCGTCTGAGCTCAGCTATTTCTGGCGTCCACCAGTACGCAGCCTGTCTTCTAGAATGTTGCGTTACACGGGGCATGGATGCCTCACAGCTTTGAACTATGCGCTGCCTCAATGCTGTTGCCATGGAGTCAGCATCACTAATGGTGTGCGCAGCTGAGACCCCGTCGAAATTGCTTAGAAATCTTTCGTGGTTCAGCTTAGTTGCATTCCACTTGCGTGTGCCTCTCCTTCTTTGCGTCCGGTCAGAGTCCGTTCGCTCCGTGGTCTGGAAGGTAATATACTGGTGATCGCTACCAGTGAAGTCTTCCAATACTCTCCACCCTTCAACTCTTGTAGCCAAGCTTTCGGACACCAAAGTGATGTCTGGGGTGGTGTCTTCACATCCCGGTCTTCTGAAAGTAGTGGTATTACCGGTATTTGCCACTATCAAACCTAACCCAGCAGCCATGTCTGAAATGTTTCTTCCGCGTGAGTTCGTTGTCCGGTCCCCCCATTCTACAGCCCTGGCATTGAAATCACCCGCTACTATAAACGGTCCGCCTATTTCCCTAACCCTATCCTCGATCAGGTCTAGTTTTGTCCTGAACTGGCCTATGCTATCACTAGGGGTAAGGTAGCAGCTCATTAGCGTGTATTGTCTCGTCCGAACGTACGTGTAACAGTGGCCTCCCCCGAGCTGCGTGACCGCGAGCTTACTGCCGCTAGGTAGCCACAGATCAGCCGTGCCTGTTTCATCTTCGTACCAGGACCCTCGGGGTATTCGTCTATATTGTTCGCAAATAATGACGGCGTCTACCATATTTTCAGCGGCAATTTGCTCGATCAGAGCCTCTGCCGTCCGACTTCTGTGCATATTTGCTTGAAGCACATTCATCGTTTCCTGACCAGTGGGCATCTTTTCGATCCCGGAAGATGGTCAGTCCGGTCGCGTTTTGCATCCGCGCAGTGGACACATTTGGGGGTTTCGTTACAGTCCTTCATTTTGTGTCCCGACCCCCCACACCTAATACAAGTGTTCCTCCTGTCTAAACCTGAACAATTGCCTGTACGTGTCCCGTTCCAAGACATCGATAACATCTCCTAACGTCCTCGCACAATCGCATCCTCGCTCGGACCCACCCAATCTTTATATAGCCAACCTCAAGGAGTTTTGCCGCGCTTTCAGCTGACAGGGTGAGGAAGGCTCGTACCTGCTCTCTCACATTGGGTGCGGTGATCCTTATCTGGATCTGCTCCCCTGGGTTGCTGAGCAGCTTCTGGGCTGCTGTTTCTACCTCCTCCTTAAGTGTAAGCGAATCGAGATCTCTTATCTCGATAGTCGCCTTTGGCTTTAGTTCCACGACGGAGGCTGTATCTCTTATGGTACTCCTCAACTGTTGAACGAAATCCGGCCTAACCTGTTGCCCTTTTCCGAGTTCAAGGAGGATGGCTCCGGTCTGCGTTTTCCTAACCGTCTTTATGCTAACCGAGTCGTCCGTCTTTATTTTATCGCGCAGATCTTTTAGAACTTCCGCGTAGCTGTGACCCGCCGCGGGTTTAATTATTACCGCTTCCGACTTCCCTCGCTGTTGCCGCTCGTTCTTCTTTTTGTTCGGTTCGACCGGTTTCTTTTTCGTCTTATTTTTCTCCCCCTTTTAGTGACGGTTCGCCAATTTTCTTCTCCCCCTTGAGGGAGCTCAACTGTGTCCGCACTGGGCTCTTTCGATCTAGCCTTCTTGCTTTTTTCGGGCATTGCAGGGCTAGTGGCTGTTCTTTTGGGGTTCGCCGTCACAGGGGTTGAATCGCGTTCAGTCTGCCGTGTAACGCCCACCTCGCGTCGATTCGAAAACGACCGTTCCTCTTCCGCCTTCTTCCACGCGCGCCTATAATTTAGCGTGACATCCAGCAGCTCGGACATTTTGGCAACCCCGGTCTTGACATCAATGCTGATGTTCTTCTGCCGGTTGAAGACTTGTTGCATGTTGCTTATTAGCGATTTGCATTGCATAATCGCTTCTTCTTCCATCTTTTACATCTTCTGGATTAGCTCCAGTCGAGGCGAGCTGCCTGTTGAATTACCTGTCACGCCCCCCTTTTGGACTGCACGTGCTGTGCGAAGGGTGTCCTCATCTGCTGGAGTGACAGCAGTTAGAGCCGCTCGTGCTGCGTAGGTGCTGGTCGGTGTGATTCGCACCGTCTCTTTGGGATCTCCGGAGTTGGCATTGGGAGTACTTCCCTTATCGGTGCCGGTGTTCGTCCGGAGTCGAGCAGGTGCATTGGATGAAGTTTCAGCATCCATCCTAATAGCACGCGTCGCATTGCCCGGTGCTGTGTTCACAGGCGTTGCGCATTTTGCAGGTGGCGATCTAGACAACAGACTGCTTCTTCGGAAGGCTGCATCGGGTGCCGCGCCGCGCTTAATTTTTTCTTCGGTCTTCTCTTCGTTCGTTTTTTCATTTACCTTTTCATTCATTTTCCCAGTTGTTCGTTTAAATATGCTATTATTATTGTTATTTGAAATCATCTTTGTTGGGTCCCCGCTCTGAGCCGCTATTCTTACGTGTTTGTACAGTCGCCTCAAGCGGTCCCCGTGGGTCCCTTTGAAAGCAGTGAGGTCCACGCAAGGGTTGACACAGGTCCTTATGAGTACCTGTGTTCAGAGCCAGGATCTCGGCGCAAAAACGCAGGAGTCATTTCAACTGCACCTGTACTGCCACCTCGGCGGCGACGCATGTAGAACGTACTCAGAGCCTCGCCACAGTTTTAACGGGACGGTGGCGGCTGCAGCATTAGCCCACCAGCCGTTTCAGCGGATGTCACTCCTACATAATAAGGTGATGGAATACTGCAGCCGCCAGCCCAAGGCAGTCGGATCAGGATCGCGAGACATATTCGTAGGCCACAAACGTTCCATTTTCCGTCATCTTCAGCCGCACCAGGCGTGGTGAAACAGCTGTCCAGGATTTTGGTCCGCGGGTGGTATTTTAATTGCCACCTTCCCTGCAGATTTGAAGATCAGCCGAGAGTTCCCCTATCCGCCACCTGGGGACGCGTCTGATGGGAGACTGAAATAACTCCACACGGATCATTATAATTTTTTTTTTTTTTTGGGGAAGGGTAGGAAAAAATGCGTTACGCATCTAACGAGAATCGTCATTCATAGTCGTATGCCGGACTCCTAAAAAGTTTACCGGCTAAAAAACCCCCCTTATATCTCTTGGGATATGTTTACCACCTCGGTACCGCTCTCGCATTGCTTCAAGGTGGATCCCTTTTTTCTGTTCTCAGAACATACATATCTGCTGTGCCTGCGTCCAGGCCCCCGTTTTTTGTTACCCCTTTGGGTCTATCTTTTTTATTTTTATTTTTATTTTGCTTCTCTCGTCATCGTTGCACGCTATGCCAGATCAATGTCACGCTTTTTTGTGCGTAGTACGTATTCAACGAACCTTGCCGCTGCCTTCCAGTTTTCTTCGCTCTCGACCATTTTATCTACAATGTTTTCGGCTGTAATTTCTCCTATTTGGGTTTCTACTTGCCTCCGAGCCTCAGACCAGTGGCAACATTTAAAAAACGTGTGCTCGGCATCATCTATCTTCTCTTCTGCCTCATAAATGCAAAAGGGTGAATTACACTTTCCCATTTTATGCAGATACTTCCGGAAGTAGCCGTGTCCAGATAACATCTGTGTTATGTAGTAATTTACATCTCCATTTCGCCTGTTCACCCATTTTTCTATGTGTGGGATGAGTCTGAAAGTCCATCTGCCATGTGTGTCATTTCTCCAGCGTGTTTGCCACTTCTCTTGTGTTTCTCGTTTTATGGCGTCTATTGCTAACGCTGCTTGAGAGTTGTTTTCCCTAGTATTAAATATTCTCATCCGCTCTATCGCTTGCAGATCTATGCCGTAGTGCCGCCATTCTCTGCACTGACAATAGTGTGTTTGCCCTGCGTTTGGTTTCCAATGTCTTAGCCCATATTTCGTTTCCGTATAAGAGGACGCTGTTACAGGCCTCCATTAGAAGTTTCCGTTTGCTTGTCAGTGCTCCACCGATATTTGCCATTAGTCGGCTGAGTTGTGATGTTATTCTCGCTGCTTTTGTTGTCGTGTATTGGATTTGACTGGAGTATGTCAGTTTTGAATCCAATCTTACTCCCAGATAGTTGACCCACCTTTTTGTGAGTAGTGTTACGTCTTCTATCCGCATTTCTATTTCGAGGGGAATTTGTCGTTTAGTGAGTAACAGCAGCTCTGTTTTGTGCATTGCCAGTTGCAGACCGTGTGAGTCCAACCAGCTCGTGGTTCTTATCATTACTTGCCGCAATCTGCGTTCTGCAATTTCCGTGCTTCTTGCTTTTATAACGGCTGCAATGTCGTCTGCATATCCGACAAGGAAAGTGTCCTCAGGCATTTCTATTTTGAATATTTCATCGTAGCTAGCGTTCCAGAGATCAGGTCCTAGTATGGATCCTTGAACGGCTCCGGAGGTGACCCTCATTTTCCTAGTGCCCCTGCTTGTATTGTAAACAAGTACTCTATCCTTCAGGTAGTTCCTGATCATTCTCATGAGATACTGTGGTAAATTAAAATTTCTCTCAAGAGCGTGTAGAACATCTATCCATCTAAGGCTGTTAAATGCATTTTTTACGTCCAGAGTAGCTAGGAGTACCACTGGCCTGCTGACGTGGTTCCTTTGTTGGGCGGCTGCGAAAACTTCTACAACGTCTTTTAGAGCTCCTATTGTAGATTTTCCTGACTGGAAACCGTGTTGCCTCTTTGATAGACCTCCCGCGATGGTAATGGATTCATTAAGTCGGGGCTTTATGAGTCTCTCAAGCAACTTCCCAGCGGTGTCCAGCATACAAAGTGGTCTGTATGAGGATGGCAACCCTGGATCTCCCTTCCCTTTATCGATAAGTACTAATCTTTGTTCTTTCCAGGGATTTGGGAATACACCTTCTCTTAAGCAGCTGTTATACATCTTCAGTAGTAGCTGAGGTCGGTTTTCCGCTATCTCTTTTATTACTTCGGCTGGGATGCCGTCTGGCCCAGGCGCTTTTTTGTTTTTTAGACCGCGAGCGGCTATTTGAATTTCTTCATATGTGAATGGAGGGACGTTGATAGTTCGTTCAACTTCTGCCTCATCTTCACTGGCGTCGTGCTTTGGAAAGAGCGTCTTTACTATGTTTAGCATAGTTTCGTCGTCCATATCCTGCACAGAGTTCTTCATGTCAAGCTTCTTCATAACTATCTTGTAACCGAGACCCCAGGGATTTCGATTTATATCCTCTCTCAGTTCCTCCCATTTCTCCTTCTTACTCTTATTTATAGCATTTCGAAGCCTCTTTTTTGCGTCCCTATAGTCCCTATGTTCCATTTCCGCTGCGCCACTACGTTTGGCTCTTGTATATATTCGTCTTTGAACATGAAACATGCTCTTGTTAGTTTAAATTCACATCAACAAATACAAAGACCTTACATGCTGGCTTTAATTTTACAATTTTTTAAAAGAGATTATTAATTGTATTCTCTTTGCTTCTTCTAGTTGCGTTATTATCAGCGCGGCTGTTAGCCGGGTATAGGTATATCGACTACGTTGTCTTGGCACCATATGTTGTTAAAACAAAGTATTGCCTGATTATTACATTGCGATTTTACAACTAAATGCAATTGTATTATAATAATTATTGTTAAAATATATATATATATATATATATATATATATATATATATATATATATATATATATATATATATATATATATGTATATCTGTGTCGTTTTATCATAACATCGTAAGTCCTATCTTAATATATTAGACTTAAGATGTTATGATAAAACGACACAGATATATATATATATATATATATATATATATATATATATATATATATATATATATATATATATATATATATATATATGTATATATATATATATGTATATATATATATATATATATATATATATATATATATATATATATATATATATATATATATATATATATATATACAGTTGAACTTCTATAATTTGAATCACCATTATCCAAACAAATAACTTCAAGTTAGAGAGACTTCAAGTTATGGAGTAAGTTTCGAAAGTTTTGCATATAATCCAACAGAGGGTGTGAAGATAAATTCGTAAGTTAAATACGTCCCACAGCTATGTTAACTATATTCCACACCACTGTTAAGAAAATTAATTTTTTAATATACATATTTTTTAAACAAATTAACAAAATAATGAATTTTTTAATACAATTTTAAAGAAAACACTTGACTATTGTGATTTTTTAACAGAACTAATATAATATTGCATCATCTTAAGTGTTGTAGGCGTCTCAATATCGACATTTTCGGGACAGGATACGAACTATTTTTAAAGGACCTGCAAGGACTTGCTACATATTTCCTGAAGGCTTAAAGGTAGACCATTCCAAAAATGTCACTAGCATATTCAGTTGTTTCTCAGGGAAGCGGCTATAGTAGATTCATTGTTGGGTGAATTCTCACTCGTACAAATACTAGTATGTTCTGAACACAAAATTAGCCATTTGGAATAGAAGCGAAGAAAATTTTTAGACAAAAATCAAAACATTATTGAAAGAAGGTTCTAAAACCGTTAATAGTGACTTCATACTTTTCTCAGGAGAGGTGCTGCAACAAGTTGAAAATAGGGGAAAATTTCTCTGGTATGTAACATGTTCAGAGCGTTATAGGAGCATTTCGGGAATACCTGCTTGAACTCGCAATACATCCCTAAAGAGCTCTAAGGAAGCCAAATTTAAATTTACATAGCAAACATTCGATTGTTTCTCAGGGAATATTTTATAGGATGTGGACTGCAAGTATATGATAGAAAATATGAGTATTACTGCAAAAATTTGTATTTTGCGCACATTAGAAAGGACCTACATGTAGTTTTGACACAGCACGCGAAAGCTATGAGGAAGTAGACCTCAAATATGTGCTTACCATATATAACAGCTTCTCAGGAAACATGTTATAGAGGGTGGAATATGGGTGAAGTATAGAATATGCGCACATCTCTATTGAAATTAATAAAATGTGCAAAATTAAAAACTTTTAACAAACCTGCTTGGGGTAGCGATATACCACATAAAATCTCTTAAGATAGTAGAGTTCAAATATGAATAGAGCATATTTGATTGTTTCTCAGGAAACATGATATAGAGGGTGGGATGCGGGTGGAACATAGAAAATGTGCATATTGAAATTAAAATGCGCTAAATGGGAAACTTTTAACATACCTGCTTAGGGTAGCGATATACCATATAAAAGCGCTCAGATACTAGAGCTCAAATATGAATAGAGCATATTTGATTGTTTCTCAGGAAACATGATATAGAGGGTGGGATGCGGGTGGAACATAGAAAATTTGCATATTGAAATTATAATGCGCTAAATGGGAAACTTTTAGCATACCTGCTTAGGGTAGCGATATACCATATAAAAGCTCTAAGGCAGTAGAAATCAAATATGAATAGAGCATATTTGATTGTTTCTCAGGAAACATGATATAGAGGGTGGGATGCGGGTGGAACATAGAAAATTTGCATATTGAAATTAAAATGCGCTAAATGGGAAACTTTTAACATATCTGCTTACGGTAGCGATATACTATATAAAAGCTCTAAGGCAGTAGAAATCAAATTTTAATAGAGCATATTTGATTGTTTCTCAGGAAACATGATATAGAGGGTGGGATGCGGGTGGAACATAGAAAATTTGCATATTGAAATTATAATGCGCTAAATGGGAAATTTTTAGCATACCTGCTTAGGGTAGCGATATACCATATAAAAGCTCTAAGGCAGTAGAAATCAAATATGAATAGAGCATATTTGATTGTTTCTCAGGAAACATGATATAGAGGGTGGGATGCGGGTGGAACATAGAAAATGTGCATATTGAAATTAAAATGCGCTAAATGGGAAACTTTTAACATACCTGCTTAGGGTAGCGATACACTATATAAAAGCTCTAAGGCAGTAGAAATCAAATATGAATAGAGCATATATGATTGTTTCTCAGGAAACATGATATAGAGGGTGGGATGCGGGTGGAACATAGAAAATGTGCATATTGAAATTAAAATGCGCTAAATGGGAAACTTTTAACATACCTGCTTAGGGTAGCGATATACCATATAAAAGCGCTCAGATACTAGAGCTCAAATATGAATAGAGCATATTTGATTGTTTCTCAGGAAACATGATATAGAGGGTGGAATGCGGGTGGAACATAGAAAATTTGAATATTGAAATTAAAATGCGCTAAATGGGAAACTTTTAGCATACCTGCTTAGGGTAGCGATATACCGTATAAAAGCTCTAAGGCAGTAGAAATCAAATATGAATAGAGCATATTTGATTGTTTCTCAGGAAACATGATATAGAGGGTGGGATGCGGGTGGAACATAGAAAATTTGCATATTGAAATTAAAATGCGCTAAATGGGAAACTTTTACCATACCTGCTTACGGTAGCGATATACTATATAAAAGCTCTAAGGCAGTAGAAATCAAATATGAATAGAGCATATTTGATTGTTTCTCAGGAAACATGATATAGAGGGTGGGATGCGGGTGGAACATAGAAAATTTGCATAACATATCGAGCCTTTGCTGCAATAACGCAATAATTCGAAAAAAAGTTGTTTTGCAGAAATTCAGTTTAAAGTTTTGAATTTACACACAAGTGAATGGTAAAAGAAAATTTGGTTCTTTTCTCAAGAGCTGAGTACACAAAATATTTTTATGAAACTTTTGCAGAATATAAAAAACGACAAATTTTGAGTTACTACGGTATTGCACCAAAGGCTCGATATGTATAGTCTTTAATTAAAGAATACCAAAGAATTTTTTATTTTCCTCAATACTAACACAAACGCACATACATATCTAAAGGGGAATGATGAAGTGTCTATCGCAGGGAAGGAAAATAGGACTTTTAAAATTCCACCAACTGTGAAAAGAATCATCATAAAGGTATCATGTTATTATATTGACCTAAAACCAAACACGCCTGCAAAAAGGTTCGCTAATATATGTACATACAACAAACTATTAAAAATAATTCATAGAAATAACACATTTTCAGCTCAGTTAAAAAACAAAATATTTGTAGATATTGACCACAGTCTGGTGTGTATCAAATTTAAAACTGTAGAAACTTTGTATTCCATTTCTTTTATTTTGCTCTAATAATGTTTGGAACGTAAAAGGGTGGAATAGACTGAGTTCCTGCTACAACTCTTGTAATGTCTTAACGAAAGTCATGGTTAAACAAAATTGCCACAACTACCATCTCTGGTCTGGCAGCTAGTCAAGTCGGGGAACCCCAGAACATACTTTTGCATGCGAACGTCAATATTAAAAACAATACTAGAGAAAGGTAGAATAAGAAAATACAGTGGATATTTGATATTTGATTTCTACTGCCTTAGAGCTTTTATATGGTATATCGCTACCCTAAGCAGGTATGTTAGAAGTTTCCCATTTAGCGCATTTTAATTTCAATGTTGTAATTTTCTGTGTTCCACCCGCATTCCACCCTCTATATCATGTTTCCTGAGAAACAATCAAATTTTCCCCTATTTTCAACTTGTTGCAGCACCTCTCCTGAGAAAAGTATGAAGTCACTATTAACGGTTTTAGAACCTTCTTTCAATAATGTTTTGATTTTTGTCTAAAAATCTTCTTCGCTTCTATTCCAAATGGCTAATTTTGTGTTCAGAACATACTAGTATTTGTACGAGTGAGAATTCACCCAACAATGAATCTACTATAGCCGCTTCCCTGAGAAACAACTGAATATGCTAGTGACATTTTTGGAATGGTCTACCTTTAAGCCTTCAGGAAATATGTAGCAAGTCCTTGCAGGTCCTTTAAAAATAGTTCGTATCCTGTCCCGAAAATGTCGATATTGAGACGCCTACAACACTTAAGATGATGCAATATTATATTAGTTCTGTTAAAAAATCACAATAGTCAAGTGTTTTCTTTAAAATTGTATTAAAAAAAATTCATTATTTTGTTAATTTGTTTAAAAAATATGTATATTAAAAAATTAATTTTCTTAACAGTGGTGTGGAATATAGTTAACATAGCTGTGGGACGTATAACTTACGAATTTATCTTCACACCCTCAATCCAACAATATTTTTTATTAACTTCTATATAATTTATTATATATTTATTAAAGTAATGAGTAGTTTTTGGCTGAATTTGTTTATTTTTGTTTAGTATAAAAAGTGTCTCCAATTTGTGTAGCGCTTTGTAGTGGTCGTCAGTCGTATTTTCATTTGTGTGTAAATATAAATTCAAATTTTTCAACGCATCCTTCATAGCTTTAACTGAAACTTTTCTTCAATTGACAAATTTTTATGAACACGTTTTGACGCCATATTAATTTCCTTTTTATTGTGCTGTTTTTTTTTTTTTTTTGAATTGTGTAAAAGTCAATCCTAACAACTTGTATGCAGTAATTCTATTGTCATTTCGGGACTTTACCCAACTTTAAACAAATCAAATTGCCACCAAGGCGAATTCGCCTTGATTGCCACATACATCACGACAGTGTTGTTAATTTAGCTATATATTTGCCCATTAAAACTATCGTTTATAAAGCAAATTAGAAAAAAGATATACGCTGACTGTTAGTGGCAGATCTGGAAATTTTTCCTTAACTAAAAATTAATATCAACACGAAAAATTTGCAAGGCTTTGTACCATTGTTTTTCTTCAAGTTAGAGAGAAATTCAAGTTATGGAAGTTCAAGTAATAGGAAAAAAATTTAAAGGAATTTAGCTGCTTGCCACTGTTGCCATAAAATTTGCTTCAACTTATAGAAACTTCAATTTATAGAAGTTCAAGTTATAGAAGTTCAACTGTATATATATATATATATATATATATATATATATATATATATATATATATATATATATATATATATATATATATATATATATATGTATATATATATGTATATGTATATATATATATATATATATATATATATATATATATGTATATATATATATATATGTATATATATATATATATATATATATATATATATATATATATATATATATATATATATATATAAGGATATTTAATATAAGACGGAGGCAGATTCGGAATTGTACAACAATTACAAAAACCAAACTGTGTTTCTCTGTAATTAAAGATTTTATCATTTTATTATTTATTACAATACAATACATTTCATTACAATACAATATATTTAACAATAATTTTTTTGTATATTCACCTGTAATTAAAGAAACGACATTTAAAGTTTATAAATCAATGTCAATTCCTGAATTAAATTTCTGTAAAATTATTTAATAGCTTCTTTTCTCAAACAGCTGTTCCTTTTTCAGAATTCCAATTCCATGCCTTCTTATCATATGTCAGATGTTTAAATAAAGGAATTCATTATTAATTAATAATTAATAATTAATAATTAATAATTTCTTTACATCTCCCCCTCTAAGAAAAAATTTTAAATTTTTATTTATTTATTTCTTTTATCTTACTTTGACTTTTTTCTTCTTTTTCGTTTTCAGGATATTCAAAAACTGGAGTAGGAATTAATTTTGTGATGTGGAAGTAGTTGAGTTCCGACTCTTTATGCCCCGTGTTTATTTTGTATATCGAATTTGAAATTTTTTCTACTATTTTATATGGTCCAACTCGCAGTTCATCCATTTTTCTTCTATTCAATTTATTACCACTCTCTATATAAACCAAGTCTCCTATCTGAAAATCAACATATTTTCTGTGTTTATCAAATATCTGCTTATTATAATTGTGAGACCTAGTTGTGTTTTTTAAAGCTCTTTCCCTGTCTCGTATCCAGATTTCATATGTTGTTGTTTGTTTTAATTCTTTAGGTAAGAGTGCACTATTGGTGCCTTCCAAAAGATATTTCGGTGAAAATCCTGTTACTGTATGTTCAGTTTCATTATACGCTTCTACACACTCCATAGCTATTGTTGTCCATGCTCGTTTTTTATTACTTTCATTAATCCTACATCTGATTTTATTAACCAGAGTTTGGTTCAGCCTTTCGTTGAGACCATTTGAAAAAGGTGCATCCACTGCCGTAAAAATGATGGGTATAGATTTCTCTGCTAAATAGTTTTTGAACTCTCTTGAATTAATTCCAGGATACTGATCAGATAGTACGGTACCAATGTTGTAAGCTTTTATTTTTTCCATGAGATTTATGAAATCCTTTGCGGTCTGCGTTTTAGATGTCAGTATGTACGCATACCTTGTGAAGTGATCAATCAGCAGATGCAAATATTTTTTTGTGGATCTCGAACCTCCAAAACCACCAATAGTATCTATTGAAACTATTTCAAAAGGGTTTTTAGCCGGGCCTAGATGTGACAGCAAGCCAATTTTTTTCCTTCTTGATTTATTTTTTATACATATTTCACAGTTCTTGCAATTTTTTTTTATATTGTTAGTTAAATTTTCCGCTGTGTAAAAGGGACTAATCTTGTTGTGTGTTTGTTTTATTCCTATATGACAAAATTGTTTATGAACTTTTTTAATTAGCTCTGTGCTAAATTTTTCGGATAGAATAATTTTTTCTTTTTTTCTGATCTTCTTGTGATATACATTTTCTTTCAATATGAATTTATTTTTGTTAGCTTGTACTTTTTTATTTTCTTTCTGGTCTAGTACAATTTCTTTCAGGCTGATAAAATTTATTACTTTAAGCTGTTCATCTTCATTTTCATGCGGTTCTAAGACTGGGTTTCTACTCAAACAATCAGCTTCTAGGTTTTGCTTTCCTGGTGCATATTTAATATCAAAATCGTATTGAGATAAGTAATAAATTAGATCTCCTAGCTCTTCATCAGTCCTAGCCTTGATATTCATATTTTCAAGCGGCTTATGATCACAGAAAACTGTAAACTTTGTTCCTAAAAGCCTATATTGCCAGTATTTAATAGCTTCCTTTATCGCTAAGCATTCTAAATAAACAGCTTTCTTCCTTTTTTGATTAGCATTTAATTTTTTTGAAAAATAAGCAACAGATTTAATTTCACCATTTTCCTGTGGTTGCTTTAAAATTGCACCGACACCTTCAATGCTAGCATCTGTGTAAATGTATATTGGCAAATTTTTGTCGAAAATTGTTAAGATTGGTTTTTCACAAAGCAATCTTTTCACATGTTCAAACGACTCATTACATTCCTTTGACCAATTAAATTTTGTTCCTTTTCTTAATAAATTGTGCAGTGGATCTAAGATTATTGAGCTCCTTTCTATGTATTTATTATAAAAATTAATTTTTCCTAGAAATTGCCGAACTTGCTTTGAGGTAGTCGGAACAGGAAAATTTTTTATTGAAATCAAATTATCTTTTAACGGGCTTATAGAGTTATTTTCTATAATATGGCCTAAATACTTCACGGAATTTGCAGCAAAATTGCATTTTGATAACTTTAATCTGAAGCCTTCTTCCATAATAGAATATAATAGTTTCTCCAAGTGTATGATATGTTCTTCGAAAGAGTTTGAAAAAATCAAAATATCATCTATATAATTGACCGCAAAATCTGCAAGTTTGTGTTTCCTCATAATATTGCTCAATATTCGTTGAAAAATTGCTGGCGATGTTTTCAAACCAAAAGGTAAGCAAGTCCATTGAAATTGACCTTCTTGGGTTACAAATGCTGTTTTTTGTCTATCTTCAATTCTTAGTGGAATTGCCCAAAATGCGGAGTTAATATCCAGTGTTGTAAAATATTTACAATTCCTTGTTTTATCCACGAGGTCCTCAATTAGGGGAAAAGGTTGTGACTGAGGAATTACAATCTTATTCAATTCTCTGAAATCTATACAAAGTCTTGTTCTTTTACCATCTTCTTTCTTATAAGCTAAAGTTACTGGTGCCGCAAATGGACTGTACGACTCCTCAATAAGATTATTCTTCAACAGTTCTGAGACTTGTTTTTCTATTTCTTTTCTATCCTCTATTGAGCATTTATAAGGTCTCTTACTGCAGTATTTGTCTACTTTTAAGTCAATACGTGCTTCAAACTGTCTTACCGTCCCTGTATCATATTTATCTTTAGCAAATATATTTTTATAATTTTCAATAAGTTTTCTTATCTTTAACTGACGTTCTTTGCTTAAGTGGTTTATATTCAATTCAAAACTTTCTATATTTATATGTTCATCAAGATTTACTTTATATTCATTAAATACATTTCTATTTCGCTCATAATTCTTAGTTGCAGCTATATTTTTTTTCTTATGATTATCCATTTTTTGTATAATTTTTAGGTTCTCATCTTGCTGTAATCTAAATTTCTTTATCATATTCAGTCCAATTAAAATATCATATTTAAAATTTTCTTCATCGATGATAAATAATTCTATTTCTTCCTCTATTTCGAATACTTTAATTCTTAATTTAATCATTCCTTTTGTTTTTTTCTCACCATTAATAGTCCGTAGATTTGTACTATGTGCATTTATTTTTTTATTTTTTAATTTTAAAAGTTTTGAGCTTATTAAAGAAACGTTGGAGCCTGAATCGTATATTCCAACTGTTTCTATTGTATTCTCCAGCAATAGTTTTACTTTAATTAATGGTGGTATATCTAGTTTTTTTGGGTTTATATCATTAAGTTCTGCCTCTATCTCTGAATTATGAACATACCTTACTTCATTCTTTCTTTCCTGATGATTTTTTTCATTTACTTTGAACCAGCATACTTGCTCAGAATGATAGCGAAGCTTCTTTCCCATTTTTTTCACATATTTTGCAGGGTGTTTTTTCTTGAGGCCTTTCTTTAGAATTTATGTACGTACTTTTCTTCTTTTCGCGGTAACTACTTCTCATTAAAGGTTCCAGGCTTCTTAAGTTGTTAAAAAGGTCTTCAGTTGTCTTCAGGCTTTCTCTATTTATTCTATCTGTTACCAGGTCCGACAACCCCGTCGCAATTAAGTCAATAAGTGTTTTTGTATCAATTGATTTATTCAATTCCAGTAGAATTCTCTCTTTTTTGAGAGCATATTCCAACAGAGCTCCACTATTATACTTGAAAGATAATGCATACTTCACCGACAGCCATACCTTATCAGCATATGTTTCGCAAAAGCTACTTTTCCACTCTATCCACTGTGAATCTAATGTGTGTTTTATGAGCATAGAACTATACCAATCTACAGAGCATCCTTCCATAAAAAATTTTAATATTTCTATTTTTTTACTATCTGTTTCTATTTTCAATCGATCACATTCATTTTCGAAAAACTCCATCCACTGTCTTACATTGGAATTTCCATTTTTAAATTTTTCTAAAACAAATTTTTCAGACAAATCTTTCATACTATTTTTACAATCGTTGCTTTGAATATTTTCCTTATATGTTCCCTCTGCAGTAGTTAATTTCATTTCGTGGTTTTGTTCTTCTAGATAAAAGTCTCTGAATTGAAAATTTTCTTCTTCATCTAAATAAATTTCTGATAGTTTTTCATCCATTTTTATCCATACCCTTCTTGTTTGGTGTCTCTGTTTGATTGAGTTTCTTACTTTTTTAAGCGCAGTGGTGTTCGACAATTCTGTATGGTATTTCATAATATCTTGATATTGCTCTGGCATAATGAAAGTTCTTCCTTCAATTGTCAAGATTGAGGTTAAGGCCAAAAAATTTGATTTACCATCGGCCGCTGCTTTTACCACAAATTCAAATTTCAGCTTCTCCATTTTCCGTAAACAAAAATGTCGTTTTATAAGGATATTTAATATAAGACGGAGGCAGATTCGGAATTGTACAACAATTACAAAAACCAAACTGTGTTTCTCTGTAATTAAAGATTTTATCATTTTATTATTTATAACAATACAATTACATTTCATTACAATACAATATATTTAACTATAACTTTTTTTTATATTCACCTGTAATTAAAGAAACGACATTTAAAGTTTATAAATCAATGTCAATTCCTGAATTAAATTTCTGTAAAATTATTTAATAGCTTCTTTTCTCAAACAGCTGTTCCTTTTTCCAGAATTCCAATTCCATGCCTTCTTATCATATGTCAGATGTTTAAATAAAGGAATTCATTATTAAATTTCTTTACATATATATATATATATATATATATATATATATATATATATATATATATATATATATATATATATATATATATATATGTATATATATATATATATATATATATATATATATGTATATATATATATATATATATATATATATATATATATATATATATATATATATATATATATATATATATATATATAATCTTAATCTAATAAACAATAAACAATAAATCTTTTATATATAATAAAACACGATACTTCATGTACGAGTATAATCCCCCACATACGAAAAGTTGTATCGAAAAATAGTCTTCGTCGATATGAGTTTAAGGCTTGTTTATGAATTATTAGTACAAATCTTATCGTTTAAAAATTTGAAAACAAGAAAACTAATTATTATCATCAATATTATTATTATCATTATTATCATTATAATTATCATTATTATCATTATAATTATCATTATTATTATTATTATTGTTATCATTATTATAATTATCATTTCTACCATTATTATTATTATTAATGTTATTATGATTATTATTATAATGATTATATTAAGTTAGTCAGTTTTCGCTGACTTTAGTCCATAATTTCATACTTTTTGTGATGCCCGTAATAGATAGAGAATAGAAAATTGGGAAGAGAAAAGCAAAGAAAACAGAAACCAGAAAACAAGCAGAGTCTACAGCAGGAATAGAACTTGCTAACTTCTGAGCCACTAGTCTACGAGGGCACCCATTATGATTGTTGTTATTACTGTTAGAATTATTCATAATGAAAATTGGTTGGGTATTAATAAAAAATCGGATGGAAAATGTTTTTCAAGTGTTTTGTGTTAATTCTACTCATGTATATAATGTTCACTTGGCACATGGTGGGAAAAAGCACAAAAAATTGATGTTTTAAATATATATATGATTGGTAGATATGATATAATTAAAAATCAAATTTTTGTTAATTCTACTTATGTATATAATGTTCACTTAGTACATAATAGAAGAAAAATATTGATTATTTTCCAATTGATGGAGTATTTTTCTTTCCATTATTTATTAAAAATTCTTGAAATATTTGTAAAATTTCTATATTTCCTAGATGGCAATAATAGTCAGAACTTAGATGATTCAAATGGTAATAATAAAATTAAAAATAAAAATAGCAATGGCGTCAATTTAGGACCTTTGGATTCAACAAGTCGTGGTGAACGAGACTCTTTATCTAATATTTCATCTAATTCTCTCATAAGACAAAGTTCGACCAGTACCAACAGCTGTTCTGTACAATTTAACGAATCTTCTCCCAATATTGGCGATTCTTCAAGCAACAGCAGTAACGCTTCACATATAAACAATGATAATAAATCCAACGAGGAAGAAAAATTAAGTAATAACCACACGGCAAAAAATAGTACACGAGCTAAAGAGGAAGAAAGAGGTAAGTAGCACGATACTTTTTTTTAAATTAATTTTTTGCTTTCGTGTAAATCGAGAGATTTTGAAGTTTAATCGATGTGAAGGATCTTTAAATTGTGTTTGTAAAACAAACTAAACTTGCTGATTTTCAAAATATCACTTAAATATTTTCTATTGATAAGTTATTTCTCGAGTTTCTGAAAAGATTAACTTCGTTTACCTTCACCATGCTTCTGTTTGCTTTCAGCGATTGTGACGTTGACGTCTTCTTGGTGCGTGTAAAAGCGGCCGTCTATTCCTACCACCGCTGACCTAGCAGTCTAATTGAAAATCTATTTCAATGTGACGGACCTCCATCCTTCAAGCTATCCTGTTGTTAATCTCTAACAGCTGTCACTTAGGACCGTCAAAAGAAGCATGGGGAGTGGTGATTTCTATAAGTTATGCGGAAACTATTTATGCCAAATTATGGACGACAATTCGCCCTTGTGTTGGGAATTGGCTGGCTCGACCTAGCGTGTTCAAAGCCCATTCGGCTACTCGTCAATTGGAAAAATTCTTGCTAGGGTTGCGTGCCTTTCCGAGTGATTTTTGCTTTTTGATGCGTAAGGTATAGCTTAGGAATGCGAATTTTGGTTCTCTTACCATAGCTAAGAGAAGCTAGATGCGCAACTGCAGAACACGAATGCTTATTCGCAGTTCCTTTGCTAGCGAAAGTAGGACGGAAATATGAGTTTTCCATACCCACAGTTGGCACATGGGGCACTGCTTCGTTTGAATTCCTCTGATCAGCAATTTTTCCGCGAACGGTAATTTTGGGTTTACTCGCTACCCTCCTGCAATGCATTTGTTTCAAGTTTTTTTTCGGATTAGCCTATCATTGTCATTATCCTTGTTTATACTTAGATTTGTTATTTTAATTTAAGTGATTGTTGTAGAGTCTATTCGCAGTAGGCAGAATAATAAAAACGCTTGTAAGCAATTCAACGACAGTTGCAGAACAGAACAATTTATTAATTCAATATGGTATATAAGAAAAAAGGAGATAAACCAAAAAAAAAAAAAAAACAGTGATAGATAGTTATTAATTATTATCAGTGTTTGATAGTTATTAATTTTCAACACTTTCCCTGAAAAACTATTAAATTTTATCGAGATTAAATTCAAGGTAATTGAATTTGTATTAAAGAAAAGTTATACTAAAGGTAGCAGATCAAATTTGTATTAAAGAAAAGTTATACTAATCCTAATGCATTCGTGAATGAAGTATGTTTACTCCTTTGGTCAAAACATCGGCAATCATTTGATCGGTGGCGAGGTAGTTGGGTTTTATTTGTTTTGACTGAATTTTTTCACGGATGAATTTGGCCTTAATATCCACATGTTTGGTTCGTGTTGAATACGAGTTGTTTGTTGCTATATGGATCGCGCTCTTGTTGTCACAATTGAGTATCATTTCGTTTGATGCATTCGGAACAAGTTCGCGTTCTAATCGCTTGAGCCACACAGATTCTTGAATCGCTGCGACAACCGACATAAGTTCGGATTCTGTGGATGAAAGCGCAACCGTGTGTTGCCGCTTCGAAGACCATGAAACCGCTGCGTTCTGGAAAGTAAACACATAGCCAGTTGTTGAACGCCTATCGTCGATGTCGCCGGCCCAGTCTGCGTCGCAGTAGCCAGTTATATCAGCAGACTTTTTCTGATACACAAGCCCTTTATTTAACGTTCCTTTTAGGTACCGCATTACACGTTTCACAGCGGCCCAATGTGCTTTCCCTGGATTTGTGCCGAAACGACTAAGCATATTTACTGCATATATAAGGACGTGTAATTTGCGAAGCAAAAAGTAAATACCCTATAGCCTGCATATAGGGAACTTCCGATATATCTTGCGTTTGATCATCGCTTGTTGGACTCATTTTTGTTGTTAATTTTTGATTGACGTCGACAGGTGTAGCAATCGGATTGCATTCGTGCATGTTGAAGCGTTGCAAAACATCAGCGATGTATTGTGATTGGTCAATGGTTATTGAGCCATTCGCCTTGTTTCGAGTTATGCGAATGCCCAATATAGACGACGCCTCTCCCATATCCTTCATTTTGAATTTGTTTGCCAACTGCTGTTTCATGCGAGTGACCAAAACCATGTCATTTGAAAATAGCAACACATCGTCTATATAAATTGCGACAAAAAGTAACTGTGTATTTTGCACAGAATAATAAATACACTGGTCAACCTCACTACGCTGCAAGCCGAGACTAATAAGGACTTCATTAAATCTTTCATTCCACACTCTGCTAGACTGTTTAAGCCCATATAGTGACTTTTGCAGTTTGCATACACGCCCTGAGCCATCATTGAAACCACTAGGTTGGGCCATGTAAATTTCCTCTTGGAGCTCGCCGTTAAGAAACGCAGTAACAGCATCCATCTGGTGCACGATCAGTTCATATTTTGCTGCCAGGGCAAGCAAGAGACGAATGGACGTATATCGAGCTACGGGAGCAAACGTTTCCTCGTAGTCAACGCCCTTTTGCTGGGAAAAACCTTTTACCACTAACCTTACTTTGTAACGTTTCAGCTCACCGTCAGCACTCGTTTTGGTTTTAAAAACCCACTTCGAACCGATTGGCTTCTTTCCAGGTGGCAATTCAGTTAAACTCCAAGTATTATTTACTTTCAGCGAAGATAATTCATCATTCATGGCTGCTTTCAATTGTTCAGCATCAGAACACGATAGCGCATCTTCAACGGTAACTGGATCACTTGAAAGTGCGTCTACGGCACAGAAATTATAGCTTGGTGTTGGCTTATCACGAATGCGTTCTGAACGACGGACTTTGTCCTCTTCAATGCATGTTATATCGACTTCGGGAACAAATGTTGGATCGTCATCGGCTTCTAATTCTGTTGTGGATTCGTCATCGGCTTCTAACTCTGTTATGGACTCGAGCAACGTTGGACACACAGCTTCGGATTTTGTAGAAGTTGTCAATTCCAGCGAATTTTCTCCAGCCAGCTGTTCGAGGGACGCTTCCTCCCCTGAATTGGCAACGTCTGCATTCAAATCAGCAACGAGTGACGGCAAAAGGTTGTCGGTGATTTCTGTTGCCTTCAGCTCATCTTCAACAAAAACTACATCACGGCTTATGACGATTTTTTTTTTGTGTCGGGTTGAATAATCGGTATGCTTTTGACTCGCTGCTATACACAACCAAAATACACTCCATCGATTTTGCGTCCAATTTAGTGCGTTTCTCCTTTGGCACGTGTGCCATCGCTTTGCACCCAAAAACGCGCAGGTGTTTTAAATTTGGCTTCTCGTTTGACCATATTTTGTGTGGACTGCGGGCTTCACCTTTGCATGGTACAAGATTCAGCAAATGCGCGGCAGTTACAGCAGCTTCAGCCCAAAATTTTGCTCCCAAACCAGCATCTAACAGCATGCAGCGCGTTCGTTCTACAATCGTGCAATTCATTCGTTCAGCGACGCCATTTTGTTCGGGCGTATATGGCGCTGTTTTCTGATGCAATATTCCATTAGTTTTCATCAAATTTTTAAGGTGCTTATTCACATATTCCGTGCCATTATCAGTGCGAAGAATTGTTATTTTTCGCGAACACTGATTCTCAACAAGAGTTTTAAACGCTACAAATTCGGTGAAAACGTCTGATTTATTTTTAATTGGCACTGCAAATACTTTTCGGGAATAGTCATCAACGAATGTTAGCAAATAAACCGCGCCGGAAAATGATTTTGTCTTTAGCGGGCCCATTACGTCCTAATGGATTAGATCAAGCACATTTTCTGCTCGTTTTCCAGTGTCTTTAAACGAGGCTCTTGTTTGTTTGCCTTTGATGCACACAACACACTTGTCGCGATTACCTGCCTTAAATTCAATACCGTCTGATGATTTTTCTTAACTATTTGTAGATTTTCGTCACAAATATGGCCAAACCGGCGATGCCATAAGTCATAAGAATTCGCGACAGACATTGCATTTTCTGTGTTCAAAGTAGGTTCACGAGCTATGCAGTTTAAACGATATAAGTCATTGACAACATTCGCGGTTGCTATTAATTCTGAGTCATTCAGGCATGTTCTGCAAATCACAAGATTTCAAAATCACTTGTGATTTTAAAATCACAAATGTGATTTTGTGGTGTTGTGAAAATCACAAGAAATTTAACTTTTCGGTGTGATTTTACCTTTTCGAAAACACAAGAAAAAGGCTGATGTTTTGCTTTGATTTGATGACAATTTTTTATGTATTAAAAATTAATAAAGGTTTAGTCAAAATAATAAGTGAACGTAAACTAAAATTTTTTTATAATAAAAATTTAGTTGATATGCCTGGGGCTTTATTGTTGTCAGTAATATATTTGAAAATAAATTTATTAATTTAACAAAAGAAAGTAGTTTCAAGAATACACACGAAGTTGCCACCACAGATATATTTAGTAATCTGTGGTTGCCACTGTTCTTAATATATAATTATTGTTGCCATTTGCTACTACTTTATAAGTAATTATTTTTAAAATTAGCCAAAGAATTGATAGTTAATAAATATTTTGAATATAACTTAACAAAAATAATTAAATTTTATTGGAAATAGCTTGTTTAGTTAAAAAAAATAAATATATTTCTCGTCGAAAGCAATATTTATCTACTCTGGCAAGCATCGGTGTATTTTCGAAGAACAAAAACACCTGACAACTAAAAAGTAAATGCAAATCACAAGAAGAAAATGCCAAATCACAAAAGCAAATTTTTTTTTCACACTAATTTTTATTTATTGTATCTTCAGAACTGAACTAACAATAAGTATTCAAATCTTAAATATAGATATAATAATTAGGACCAACCAGTGTCGGACGTAAACTTAGTGATAATAATTAATAATACATAAAATTCATGTTAAGCACAAAAATATTCAAAGAATTCCATCTGAAGTGTGGCGCATTAAGGCCGTAGTATACCTCTTTTTTAAGCGGATGTGTCCAGGAAAGTTCAAGATGTTACGAGCAAGGGGATTAGGATGGAACTCGAGTTTTGTTAAATATTTGCCTGCATATTTTGCAATTTCAGCGGTCATAAGTGGTATATTTAAATCACGATGTAAAATTGAATTTTTCATGTACCATGGAGCCGATGTTATTAACCTTAATATTTTGTTTTGCATTCGTTGGATTCTCTCTACATTGGAAGCTGAAGCAGTGCCCCATAGCTGAATTCCGTAACACCATATTCGTTTCAAAAGCGACTTGTATATTAAAAGTTTACAATCTAAACTGAGGGTAGAATTTCTACCAATCAGCCAGTGTATTTGGGTTAATTTAAGCTTCATTTGTGTCAGCTTAGAGTCAATGTGGTGTTTCCATGTAAGCCGTCGGTCAAGGTGTATACCAAGGTATTTCACCTGTGAATGTTGAGGAACAACTTGATTGTTGATTCGATTGGGGGAACAAGTGTCTCTTCGTAGGGTAAATGTGACATGAACACACTTTTGTTCATTTACTTTTATTCTCCATAAGTTCAACCACAGCTCCAACAGGTTCATATGTTCCTGAAGATATCGGGATGCCTCGTGAGGGTTTTCATGCATACTAAGGCAGGCTGTATCATCGGCAAATGTAGAGGTGAGGATATTACTGCTTAAAGGCATATCACAGGTATAAATCAAATACAAAACTGGCCCCATTATACTCCCCTGTGGTACACCGGATGAGATAGTTTCGGGCACACTCATGAAGTCTCCTTCCAAAACAGTGAACTTCCGGGCAAGAATGTAACTTTCTAAAAGATTTACGATGTTTATTGGCAGATATGTCTTCAATTTTAAAATTAGGCCTTCATGCCACACTTTATCAAATGCCTGAGAAACATCAATAAAGAGGGAAGAACAATACTTCTTTTCTTCAAATGTTCTTCTTATAAAATGAACCAATCTATGAGTTTTTTTAATGGTGCTATGCTGACTTCTAAAACCAAATTGATGGTCCGGTATGCATCCATTATCAGCTAGAATTGGGGACAATTTTGTCATGAGCAGTTTTTCGAAGAGCTTTGAAATTGTTGACAGTAAACTTATTGGAGGGTGTGAAGATAAATTCGTAAGTTAAATACGTCCCACAGCTATGTTAACTATATTACACACCACTGTTAAGAAAATTAATTTTTTAATATACATATTTTTTAAACAAATTAACAAAATAATGAATTTTTTTTTAATACAATTTTAAAGAAAACACTTGACTATTGTGATTCTTTAACAGAACTAATATAATATTGCATCATCTTAAGTGTTGTAGGCGTCTCAATATCGACATTTTTGGGACAGGATACGAACTATTTTTAAAGGACCTGCAAGGACTTGCTACATATTTCCTGAAGGCTTAAAGGTAGACCATTCCAAAAATGTCATTAGCATATTCAGTTGTTTCTCAGGGAAGCGGCTATAGTAGATTCATTGGGAGGTGAATTCTCACTCGTACAAATACTAGTATGTTCCGAACCCAAAATTAGCCATTTGGAATAGCCGTGAAGAAAATTTTTAGACAAAAATCAAAACACTATTGAAAGAAGGTTCTAAATCCGTTAATAGTGACTTCATTCTTTTCTCAGGAGAGGTGCTGCAACGATTTGAAAATAGAGGAAAATTTTACGGATATGTAACATGTTCAGAGCGTTATAGGAGCATTTCGGGAATACCTGCTTGAACATGCAATACATCCCTAAAAAACTCTAAGGAAGCAGACTTTAAATTTATATAGCAAACATTCGATTGTTTCTCAGGGAATATTTTATAGGATGTGGATTGCTACTGTGTGATAGAAAATACTCATATTACTACTAAAATGAGTATTTTGCGCACATTAAAAAGGACCTACATGTAGTTTTGACACAGCACGCGAAAGCTATGAGGAAGTAGACCTCAAATATGTGCTTACAATATATAACAGGTTCTCAGGAAACATGTTATAGAGGGTGGAATATGGGTGGAATATAGAAAATGCGCACATCTCTATTGAAATTACTAAAATGTGTAAAATTAAAAACTCTTAACAAACCTGCTTGGGGTAGCGATATACCAAATAAAATCTCTAAGATAGTAGAGTTCAAATATGAATAGAGCATATTTGATTGTTTCTCAGGAAACATGATATAGAGGGTGGGATGCGGGTGGAACATAGAAAATTTGCATATTGAAATTAAAATGCGCTAAATGCGAAACTTTTAACATACCTGCTTAGGGTAGCGATATACCATATAAAAGCGCTCAGATACTAGAGCTCAAATATGAATAGAGCATATTTGATTGTTTCTCAGGAAACATGATATAGAGGGTGGAATGCGGGTGGAACACAGAAAATTACAACATTGAAATTAAAATGCGCTAAATGGGAAACTTCTAACATACCTGCTCAGGGTAGCGATATACCATATAAAAGCTCTAAGGCAGTAGAAATCAAATATGAATAGAGCATATTTGATTGTTTCTCAGGAAACATGATATAGAGGGTGGGATGCGGGTGGAACATAGAAAATTTGCATATTGAAATTAAAATGCGCTAAATGCGAAACTTCTAACATACCTGCTTAGGGTAGCGATATACCATATAAAAGTTCTAAGGCAGTAGAAATCAAATATGAATAGAGCATAGTTGATTGTTTCTCAGGAAACATGATATAGAGGGTGGAATGCGGGTGGAACATAGAAAATTTGCATATTGAAATTAAAATGCGCTAAATGGGAAACTTTTAACATACCTGCTTAGGGTAGCGATATACCATATAAAAGCTCTAAGGCAGTAGAAATCAAATATGAATAGAGCATATTTGATTGTTTCTCAGGAAACATGATATAGAGGGTGGAATGAGGGTGGAACACAGAAAATTACAACATTGAAATTAAAATGCGCTAAATTGGAAACTTCTAACATACCTGCTTAGGGTAGCGATATACCATATAAAAGCTCTAAGGCAGTAGAAATCAAATATGAATAGAGCATATTTGATTGTTTCTCAGGAAACGTGATATAGAGGGTGGGATGCGGGTGGAACATAGAAAATTTGCATATTGAAATTAAAATGCGCTAAATGGGAAACTTTTAACATACCTGCTTAGGGTAGCGATATACCATATAAAAGCTCTAAGATAGTATAGTTAGTAGAGTAACAACTGTAAAAAGAATCATTTTTATTGACCTAAAACCAAAGAATTCTGCAAAAAGATGTGCATATACAACAAACAATTAAAAATAATGCATAGAAATAATACATTAATGTACATACATACATACATATGTATGTAAGTACATACATATGTAAGTATGTAAGTCTTTTCAATCCTAAACCTCAGTTTGTAGATATTGATTTCAGTAAGTACTGGGGTTGTATCAAATTTAAAACCGTAGAAACTTCAAGTCTATTTGTCTTCTTTTGTTCTAAACATTTTTGGAACGTAAAAAAGTGGAATAGATTGAATTCCTGCTACAATTCTTGTAATATCTTAACGAAGTTCACGGTTAAAAAAAAAACTGTCATAATTGCCATCTCTGCTCTGGCAGCCGCTCAAGTCGGGGAATCCCAGAATATATTTTTCCAAGCAAACGTTAATATTAAAAACAATATAGAGGGTGGGATGAAAGGATCATATTAATTTCTCAGATTTTTATTTATCTTATTTACTATGTACATATATAAACATGGTTTTATATTAAAGAGAAAACAAACAAAAATAAAAACAAAACGTAACAAAAATAACAAAACATAACAAAAATAACAAAAAGTGCAATTCTTATGCAAGCCATGGATATTTTTTTTAAGAAATTAAAGAATAACCAAAACAAAAAATATCACAATTCGTACATACATACAGTGTAAGTGTTTTTAAAATATTTAATTTATTATACGCATAAATTCCTATGTGTTATATAAACACAAATAACATTTAAAATTAATATTTTTAGTGTCTTTTATATTATAATAATATTGTAGGCAATCACAGTCCACGATGCAATTGCAAACAATACAATTGACGTACAATGATTTGATGGTGCCTTCGCAATGAAGGCACTCTTCTGAACGATCTCTGGATACATATATTAGTTTAGATTTAATTACTTTTCTATATTCATTAGGGTGTGTAATCATTTCTAAGCTGTTTTTTTTTAAATTGCCTCTAAAAATTGACAACAATACACACCACAATTGTATGTGTCATTTTGAGTAGGATGTTCCATGTCCACAAGCTTCCATTCACTTTTATTGGAAATGTTATCTCCTAATCCATTCAAAGCAGTTGTAAATATGTCATTTTTCGTAACATGCTTTTCTCCAAGTGGATCCGTGTAATAAATTTCTTTATGTTTAACATCAATATATACTAATGTGAAATGTTCACGGTTTAATATTGGTACAACAACACCATCCAATTTATGCAATTCGAAGACATCATTTAGTTTAATGCTTTTTGTACAAAATAACGACATGCCTTGTTCGCATGTGCATATTTCCATGTTAATCACTTCCAATTCATACAAAAGAACATGCATGTAAATTTCCACAATGTTATTATATAGAGTTTTGAACGGATTAAGAGATTCAAATTCATTTAAATATACGCTAGTAGTGTGGTAGGGTTTCAGTACGCCATACAAATATCGAAATACATGCTTATAATCGCCTACAATAATTTTGATGTCCTTAATTTTGCGTGGAAACCGTTCAGAGGTATAAAAGGACACATCAAGATTTTTAAATAATTTTTCTTCTTCGGCGTTTTTTTCCAAACTTCCTCATCAATTGGCGCTGCTTTTCGTTTGATTTTTTCTTTAGCACTTTTTGGAACACCATATATTATTCGCAAGTCGTTTAATTTTGCATGTATATATTCTTTGGATATGCGCACATATTCTGTCGCTCTGACGTTGCGATTGCCCTTTAGCAATATATTTTTTACTAATGAAAAGTAACCCTCTACCGGACTATTCGATATTCGGGATTGACTTTGATCTACAAGAGCACCCATTATGTTGCTCCATAGAGGTATATATGCCAAATATTTTGTCAATATAATCTGTAAAAATTGTTCACTTCTTAGAGTATTATCTGTTTTGTTACCTTCATTCGATTTGTCCATTTTCTGTTTTATTTTAAAATATATTTTAAGTCCCATTTTGTAAAAAGGGCTTTTCGAATAAATATTTGTTGTTGATATCGGTTTTACATCTCTATGTTCTACACAGATTTCTTCGGTGAACTCAGCAGCACATTTTGATATTTTTTTCAAAGCGTTAATGAATTTAATGTCCTTTACATTACTTAACAATACAGTTGCCACATTTTCAAACCAGATCCAAACGTCTCCAAAATTAGATATATTTATTGCTTTAAACAAGAAGTATTTGTACATATTTACCTGTTCTTCGTTCTTTGCATACATTTCAACGTCTTTGACTATTATTTTCACCATGTGGTAACAGCATATCTGTACAATAACGAAATTAACCTTCTGTTTTTTCTGTAGAATTAAAAAACATTTCTCTAAGTATTTTGTCAATGAACCGATATCATCATTAAAAGTTTTAATTGATGAGTTAATTAGAACTCTACTCCAATCTACTACTATTCTTTTGCATAGTGGCCACTTGATGTCATTTGTCAGACAAAAAAGCTTCAATTCCATAAGAAAACGTGTACAATTGCTTTCATAGTGGTGACAAATAAGTGCTTCAGCTAACGGAAGTAGAATGCCTTTTTCTCCGCTATTTTTCACGTGCAAAATACTGTACAGAAACACTCTTTTTGAGTTTTTATCAAATTTTTGCACAACACCTCCCGTCGAATCAAAAAATAGCGTATTTCTGCTAAGTTTTACTAATAAATTTCTATTTTCTTATGAAATTTTCAATTGATCTTTTGAAAAAAGATGAATTTCTTGAGGACTGGAAATTTTTTGAATAAAATGAGACCAGTTTTTCTCACCTCACATTAAATATAAATCAATAAAGTGGTCCTTATCTCGATCAAATCTATGCAGCGATTCAGACTTAATTTTTCTCGAAACATCATCAGTAAGAATATCTCTCATGTTTCCAACTTCTCGTAGAGCTTTTGAAATTTTTATTAATTTTTTATTTCTGTACGAAGATGCATATTCATGTCTGAGATCCTCTTTAGCTACTTTTCGACGAACACCTCGAATTTGCTGAATTTTTCTGCTATTAAATGGATGCTTTATGTATGCCTTATTACAAAACACTTGTACTAATACTCTATTAAGGTTAAAATATATTTTAAACATATACCTTCGGCAACCTTTTGCATTATGAATACATTTCCCATACAAACGTATTATTGTCTTATGTTTATTGAAACCATGGCTGGTAAAATTTATTGGACAAACATTATTCCACTTTTTATAGTTTTCCCGAACAATATCTTCTAAATACTTAATGAATTCACTTTGGTTTTCTAAATTTTTGTTAATAAAAAAATGTTCTTGTAAAAACAATTTGATTTGCAGGCTTAGAAAAAAACTTGTTATATTGTAGTTAAATACTGAATATTTACTTAGTTTTCTATTGTTTTCTCTTTTGTTACTTCCATTGGATTTATCAAGAATAACTTTTTGTGTTGGATGTTTGGGTACATATGTTTTAGTTCTAAGGACACAATATTCTTTAATTTTAATACTATCTTCAGTCAAGTTTATATCGGAAAGTTTTGTTGAATTCAATTTATTTTCATCACTAAATATATAATCCGATAATTTTGTTATGTTTATATCATTAGATAAGTTTGCGTTTAAAATTTGGGAGTCCGTATTAGAAGAATTAGGTTCGCTAGAAGGCTGTTCTTTTAGAAGAGTTGAATGCAAAGAAACGTCTTTTAATACTAATTCTAGCGAAATTTCACCGTTTTGTCGTTGTTGTATATGATAAATTGTTTGGTTTATATTATCCGCCCAAATTTCGCATTCATTGTTTTCCAAGTATTGATATTCTGTAATGGTTTCCTGATTGGTTACCAAATCGTCGTTGATGTTTTTGTTTGTTTTTAAAATTTTTATAACATTTTCGAATAAAGAATAACATTCTTTTTTAATGCACCAAATTTTGAAATTATCAACTACATTTTCAATGACACTTGGATTGGAAATCTACAAAATAAATAATAACACAAAATAATAAATGGAAAATAAGTAATAATATGTGCGTATAATTATGGTAAAGATTACTTATGTATATAATGTCACAATCCATATATAATGTATATAATGTCACAAGCCATATAATATAAAAATAATTTTTGGAACAAAAATGATGGAACTTACAAGAGTTTTAATTATCGCATATATTCTTTTTTTATTTCTAGTATTTTTCCCAATTCTTTTAACCAGGTTTCTGCTGCTGGTTTGTTGCAACTCACATAGAAAACTAAAAAAAATTTCAAAAAACCAATTTTTGTCATTGAATCGATGAAATTCATCAGAAATTGGTATGTAATACTTTTTGTATGAATAAAAAAGTTTAACTAAAAAAACGAACAATAATTTAACCATTTCGCTCCGTAGTGTTCTTAACACAAATAATGAATTTCTACAAATAAATTTATGCAACCAAAAGAATTTTTAAGCAACCTGTTATATCATATTAGGATTTACGTATTGTAAGCATCCGTATTTACTTACATACATATGTATGTACATATGTATGTACATACATATGTATGTACATATGTATGTACTTACACACATAGGACCGAAGCAAAGATTAGACCCCTTTCACACACATCAAGTTTTCTTGATCAAGTTTCAATTCAGCTGGGAGAGCGATAGGGAGAGTATGTATACTTTTCTTTATCTCTCTCCCAGCTGAATTGAAACTTGATCAAGAAAACTTGATGTGTGTGAAACAGGACTTATAAGAATATAATTGTTCTCCTAGTGCTTAAATTCTCCTCGGACAATTGAAATCAGTGTTGCCATTTTGACGCTTTTCGGGTATTTTGTGACGCTTTTTTTGGTCTCGTTAGCCTTTTTATTTTTTCGAATACCCGCTTTTAAAAACGGGTATTTGTTGACGCCTTTTCCAATTTTTACGCTTTTGATGGTGCTTTTTGTTCCAAATGTTATATTTACTTTCAAATATTATATTTACTTTTTTATGAATTATTTTATGTTTCTGTTTCCTCCTAATATTAAAATAATACATTTATTTTTATTTAACTTATTTTTTTATTTTTTTTTATCATTTTTTGAGAGGTATTTTCAGACCTTTCAACTTTTTTCCCCTGTTGTTTGCAAATGTTGTTTGTTCTAATTCTAATTTTTTTCTTGGCGCTTTTCATTCTGTTTTTCGTAAATTTTTTACCCTTTTTTGTCTTTACATTGACCCTTTTCTTCATTTCCAAAATGGTAACACTGATTGAAACCAATGAAGAGTAAAGGCCGTGTCACATAAAACTTTGTAGCGTTGCGTGACGTTTTTAACTTTGAGAGAAAAGCGTAACGCAAAAGGTGTATGACACAATGAAAACTTTGACACAACGCGCGCATTGTATGTTTACCAAAAAGGTGGTTATGAATTTTGCTAATTATTTTTTATTATAAAAATTAAAGTCAAAATATTATTTGCTTTTGTGTGTTTATTTTGTTATCACCTATTGTAGTTTATTGAAAATACACCACTATAGCATATAAAGCTTTTTATTGTCATCAATTCATTTGTTTTTTGGATTTTCAAATACATAAGTACATATGTATGTATTCATATAAAAAGTTAAGATATTATTAATAATACGCTGCCACTGATTTTTTACAATAAAATAATCTTATGCTATATACTTACATATAGCATGCAAATAGGTACTATTTTATAAATTAGTTTTAAAAAAACAAGCTCCTATTCTTTAACAGGAAATAAATTTTAAAAACAAAAAAATAAGTATTTTTCATATCACATCACATTTTCATATCATATTCCAACATACATAGATACATACATACATAACTTTGATTGTCAAAGCACGCAAAAAGTTGAGAGTTGCCGAACTTTTTGCGTCACGCTGCGTTAAAAGTGTTTTATGTGACATGTTTCGTATAAGTATGTACATTTCAACTTAAATGTCAAAGCGAAGCTGTAACGCAACGCGAAGCAAAAGTTTTATGTGACATGGCCTTAAGAGCTGTTTCACACCCGTCAAGTTTTCTTGATTAAGTTTCAATTCAGCTGGGAGAAAGATAAAGAAAGGAATACATACTCTCCCTATCGCTCTCTCAGCTGAATTGAAACTTGATCACGAAAACTTGACGTGTGTGAAACAGCTCTCACATAACAAATAGTAATACCTGGAAAATTTTAATTGCACGAGTTTATTTCAGGATACATCTTTCCTCTATCATTTGCCCAGCTGAATCGAAACTTGCGTAATTGAAATTTCCGAGTGGAAAAGAAACGGTACTTCTATCTACCATCGCATATGAATACCATGAAAATATGATGAATATTATGAAATTATTATAAATATTATGAAGTGATATGAACAAATAAGATATAAATATATTTCTTACTCTTACTTTATTGGAAAAAGTTTACTCCGCTTAAAATGAATTATATAAATATCTACGGAGTTAATTATAACCAAACTCCACTGTATTTTCTTATTCTACCTTTCTCTAGTATTGTTTTTAATAT
This sequence comes from Germaria angustata, assembly GCA_963681545.1. NCBI lineage: Eukaryota > Metazoa > Arthropoda > Insecta > Diptera > Tachinidae > Germaria > Germaria angustata. The sequence continues at coordinate 15,216,160 of OY813003.1, read as the reverse complement.
TAACGTTCGGTTGGAAAAATATATTCTGGGATTCCCCAGTCTTTTCATACATAAGTCTTTTCATACATAAGTATGAAAATACTTACATACATACTTATGTATGTACTTACATACATATGTATGGATGTACACTGATGTATTATTTCTATGCATTATTTTTAATTGTTTGTTGTATATAAGCACATCTTTTCGCAGAATTCTTTGGTTTTAGGTCAATAAAAATGATTCTTTTTACAGTTGTTACTCTACTAACTATACTATCTTAGAGCTTTTATATGGTATATCGCTACCCTAAGCAGGTATGTTAAAAGTTTCCCATTTAGCGCATTTTAATTTCAATATGCAAATTTTCTATGTTCCACCCGCATTCCACCCTCTATATCATGTTTCCTGAGAAACAGTCAAGTATGCTCTATTCATATTTGATTTCTACTGCCTTAGAGCTTTTATATGGTATATCGCTACCCTAAGCAGGTATGTTAGAAGTTTCGCATTTAGCGCATTTTAATTTCAATATGCAAATTTTCTATGTTCCACCCGCATTCCACCCTCTATATCATGTTTCCTGAGAAACAATCAAGTATTCTCTATTTATAATCGATTTCTACTGCCTTAGAGCTTTTATATGGTATATCGCTACCCTAAGCAGGTATGTTAAAAGTTTCCCATTTAGCGCATTTTAATTTCAATATGCAAATTTTCTATGTTCCACCCGCATCCCACCCTCTATATCATGTTTCCTGAGAAACAATCAAATATGCTCTATTCATATTTGATTTCTACTGCCTTAGAGCTTTTATATGGTATATCGCTACCCTAAGCAGGTATGTTAAAAGTTTCCCATTTAGCGCATTTTAATTTCAATATGCAAATTTTCTATGTTCCGCCCGCATTCCACCCTCTATATCATGTTTCCTGAGAAACAATCAAATATGCTCTATTCATATTAGATTTCTACTGCCTTAGAGCTTTTATATGGTATATCGCTACCCTAAGCAGGTATGTTAAAAGTGTCCCATTTAGCGCATTTTAATTTCAATATGCAAATTTTCTATGTTCCATCCGCATCCCACCCTCTATATCATGTTTCCTGAGAAACAATCAAATATGCTCTATTCATTTTTGAACTCTACTATCTTAGAGATTTTATGTGGTATATCGCTACCCCAAGCAGGTTTGTTAAAACTTTTTAATTTTGCACATTTTATTAATTTCGATAGAGATGTGCGCATTTTCTATATTCCACCCATATTCCACCCTCTATAACATGTTTCCTGAGAAGCTGTTATATATGGTAAGAATATATTTGAGGTCTACTTATTCATAGCTTTCGCGTGCTGTGTCAAAACTACATGTAGGTCCTTTTTAATGTGCGCAAAATACTCATTTTAGTAATAATATGAGTATTTTCTATCATACAGTAGCAATCCACATCCTATAAAATATTCCCTGAGAAACAATCGAATGTTTGCTATATAAATTTAAAGTCTGCTTCCTTAGAGTTTTTTAGGGATGTATTGCATGTTCAAGCAGGTATTCCCGAAATGCTCCTATAACGCTCTGAACATGTTACATATCCGTAAAATTTTCCTCTATTTTCAAATCGTTGCAGCACCTCTCCTGAGAAAAGAATGAAGTCACTATTAACGGATTTAGAACCTTCTTTCAATAGTGTTTTGATTTTTGTCTAAAAATTTTCTTCACGGCTATTCCAAATGACTAATTTTGGGTTCGGAACATACTAGTATTTGTACAAGTGAGAATTCACCCCCCAATGAATATACTATAGCCGCTTTCCTGAGAAACAACTGAATATGCTAATGACATTTTTGGAATGGTCTACCTTTAAGCCTTCAGGAAATATGTAGCAAGTCCTTGCAGGTCCTTTAAAAATAGTTCGTATCCTGTCCCGAAAATGTCGATATTGAGACGCCTACAACACTTAAGATGATGCAATATTATATTAGTTCTGTTAAAGAATCACAATAGTCAAGTGTTTTCTTTAAAATTGTATTAAAAAAAATTCATTATTTTGTTAATTTGTTTAAAAAATATGTATATTAAAAAATTAATTTTCTTAACAGTGGTGTGGAATATAGTTAACATAGCTGTGGGACGTATTTAACTTACGAATTTAATCTTCACACCCTCAACTTATTGGCCTATATGACTCAGCCTTAGTAAGATCTTTACCCGCCTTTGGAATCATTTTGACCATGGCAAGTTTCCAGCTGTGTGGATAATACTCCAGTCGTAAAATGCCATTAAAAATGAATAACAGGATTCTAATAGCAATACGAGGCAACTTCATCAGCATCTTGTTACTAATTCCATCAATACCCGGGGCCTTCTTCGGGTTGGTTTCAGCAATTAGTTTTTGTACATCACGCATCTTAAACTTTATGGGTCGAGGGGGTAGAGCAACTACACTCGGCAAATCAACAGCACCAGTACATGTGTTTGGGGTAAATACGTTTTTTAAATGACCAGCAAATATGTTACCTTTTTCAGTATTAGTTCTTGCCCAACCTCCGGTAGAAGTTCGCAGTGGTGGTTTAGACTCAACGGGTGTTTTAAGTTTTTTAGCAGCGCGCCACAAGGAGTAATTAGATGCTGCTGTGACATCGAGACCTTCCAGATAGTTTTTAAGAGAAGCAGATTTTTCAGATGCAAGCAACTCTTGGAGTCATTTAGTGCATTCTCTAAGTCTGATTTTATGTTGGGGCGATCTGTGCTGTTGCCATTCCCTTCTAGCTCTTCTTTTTTCACATACGAGACGTTCAATATCCGCAGAATAAATTCTATTAAACCCAGTCTGCGGATGGGAGGTAGTGGCATGTTTAGCAGCCTGTTTAATATTCTCCGTAAGATTGGCAATGTTAAGTTCAATATCATCGGGAGTTCTTAGCTTGATGTTTTCTGTACAGTGACTACTGAGATATTTTTTGAACCCCAGCCAATTAACACGATTTATTATCTTCACATATGGGTGAGGTAAGTCACTTCTTAGTGGGCTACAAATTGTAACGATCGTGGGAGAGTGATCGGAGGAGAGATCATGAGAAGCTTCAACATGAATTAAATCACTAGAGATATTTTTCATGACGCCAAAATCTATAACATCTGGAATTTTTTGTATGTCAGTAGGCCAATAAGTGGGCTCCCCGCTCGAAATGACATCCAAACCCATTTTTGAAATTGTGTTGAACAATGCTCGACCTCTAGGAGTAATAAGGCGCGATCCCCAGAACGTATGTTTTGCATTGTAGTCGCCAGCTGCTACGAAACAAGGGCCAAGAGTTTTGTAAAAATCCTCGTATTGATCCAAAGTCATTGAAAATCTGGGAGGGAAGTAAATTGATGATATCACGAGATTTGAACAAAAATTTTCGATGCAAATATTTGTTGCTTGTAGATGCTCTTCACAAATGTTCTCAAGAATATAGTGCTTGAGTCTTGACTTTTTTAGAATTGCTGATCCTCCGCATGCTCTTCCTCTCGGGTCCTTTGTATCATATAAGGTGTAGCCACTCATTTTAAAAAGGCTTCTCGAAGTCAAATGAGTCTCAGATACCAACATTATATCTGTCGGATAAGATCGCCATTAATTTTATTTTATTTTTATATAATTGAATTTATTTAATATTAATTTGTTTTAATTAATTTGTTACGGGCCACCCTAATATAGACTTGTTACAGTTTTGCCGAAGCAACAACAAATTACATGCATATTCTTATTAGTTTCTTTGGATCAATATGTTTGTGCATTGTTGTTGGTATATTTATTTTTTGATCTTCAGCAAAAGTAAATAAAAGGAATAATGTCAGTAACGATTGCAGCGCAGCAGTAGTTGTTTACTCCAACCTTCCATTCAGCCACTGCATTGTTGTTGACATTCCTTTTGCTTAAAGTTAATGCCGTTAGATTTTGTTTAATATTTTGTGGTCCGACAATTAATATATTGTAAATTAAGTTTAGTTGATAAGAAGAAATAAAAGCATAAAGTTGTTTAAGTAATTTATACTTGAAACAAAAATCGGTTTTTTCTTTAAACATTAGTGAACTACTTAAACAAAGTTTCTGTGATACATTTTGGCGACCGTGACAGGACGGTCTGTAATAAGTGATACTACATAATTAATTCAGTTAATTCGTGACACGTAAGCAGTAATTTTTTGTTCGAGCTACGAGAAAGTGACAAATTTTATTGGTACATCGTAATTTCAAATTTGTTGCTCTATCAATACGCTTATCCATTGCTGTTATTACGGAGAATTTGGTCTACAACTTATTACAGCCGACCGAATATTTTTGGAAGAAAGTTACATTTGGTAATTTTTCAAGCGGAAACTTTTATCGTCGTTAGTGGTTCACAATATTTGCAAAATTTCTACACTTTTATTTCGAAAGTTGTACATAACTTCAAAGCGTTATATACAATCGAGATCCGTTAGTTTCATATAACTGTGCATATATATTGTCGTTCAATTCGTGAAAGACAATGGCCAACAACAACGCTGATGGTGTGACAGATGCTGCTACTGCGAGCTCAGAATTGGCAATACTAAAACAACAACGAAGTAACATGAAGAGAAACATCACCAATATTCAGAAAAAGGTAGAAAAAGATGGCGACAATGCTGACTCCACCATTTTGGAATGTAGGCTTCAAATTTTGGAGTCATATTTTAAACAGTTATGTCACATTCAAGGGCAAATCGAAAAACTTAGCCCTACTGATGCTGCAAGGAGTGATTTGGAAGAAATTTTTATTGTTGCTAAGGCAAAAATAATGGGTTTACTGAACAAACAACGTGGTTCTATGCAAATGGATCAAACGTTATTCAACGCTTCAGTTTCTTGTACCCAACATCATACTCGTTTGCCTTCACTTAAGTTGCCCAAGTTCGATGGAAAGTATGGTGATTACAAACGTTTCATCACCACATTTAACAACATGGTACATGAAAATTCTTCGATAACTGGCGTCGACAAATTTAATTATTTATTAAATTGTTTGTCGGGTCCAGCTTTAGCAGTTGTGGAACCATTCCAAGTAACAGAGGAGAATTACCCAAAGGCGTTAAAGAGGCTGGAGGACCGATACGATAACAAGGTGCTCATATTTTTAGAACATATTTCTACGTTGTTCAATATTACTTCGATGTCCAAGGGTGACAGTAATTCACTACGAAACATCATTGATACTGTTGCGGCAATTCGTGGTTCGCTGCTATCGCTCGGGTCAGAGATGGATGTTCTTAATGGACTTTTAACTCATATTGTTTTATCGAAATTGGATGCTGATTCTAAAATAAGCTATGATGAAAAACAAGATTTCAAATCGTTGCCTTCGTGGGATACCTGCTATAACACTTTAAGCCATCGCTGTCAGTTTTTGGAAAGTCATGTAAAAAAGGTTGAAGTACATGACAAATCGAAAGTTGCAACCCCAAAGCCAAACAAATACAAGCCTTCTCATACCTTTGTAAACTCAAACTCGAATTGTGCATACTGTAGCTCTTCGGATCACAATATATCAACATGTTCATCGTTTTCATCGCTTGCTGTTTCCGAAAGATTTAATTTTATAAAAGGTAATAATTGCTGCATCAATTGTCTCCGTAAAGGTCATATGATGTCGAAATGCTTATCGAAATCTCGTTGTCGTGTGTGCCACTCTCTGCATCATACACTGTTGCACAAATATTCTAATTCTGCATATGCTGATAATTCAACATCACAAACGCAACCTCAAACATCTGTTGGAAATCAAAACAACCCAGTCTCATTTGTAGTCCGCTCATTCAAACGAGCGATCATCCCCACTGCTGTTGTTCTTTTGAAGGATTCCACTGGCACCTTTCATCCGGTAAGAGCTCTGCTTGATTCGTGTTCGGAAATTAATTTTATTTCAGAGGAAACTGCAAAAAGATTCCGATTGAAGTCTCAGCCGTATTATCAAGAAATTTCTGGAATTGGCGAAGTACGCACAAACATTAAATCATCTGTTTGCGCTACAGTAAAATCTCGTGTGAGTTCATTCCAGTGGTCTTCTACTTTTGCAGTCACTAAATCAATATCAGCCCGGCAGCCTGGTGAGTACATTCAAACATCTCATTGGAAAATACCACAGGCTCTAGAACTAGCAGATCCCTTGTTCTACGAACCACAACATATTGATCTATTAATTAGTACCGAAATATTTTTCGATTTATTGCTCAATAACCGAATTTCATTGGGAGAAGGTATGCCGTGCCTCACTAATACAGTTTTTGGATGGATAGTTGGTGGAACTTTTAACGCGGGAGCTAAATCTTCAATGCCCACATGCAATCTCGCCACTAGTTCCTCAAACATTTACTCCATTTTGGCCAAGTTTTGGGAAATTGAGGAGTACGCTAATTCTCCAGCAAAATATTCACCAGAAGAAGAAGCATGCGAACGTCAGTTTATGGAAAACGTGCGCATAGATCAAAATTGCAGAATTGAAGTTCGTTTGCCGTTCAAAAGGTCGCCCGAAACATTAGGAGACTCATTTGAAATGACTCGTAGACGTTTTCTGTCGCTCGAAAGACGATTGGAACGTGATGCAACTCTAAAATCAATGTACGTCGAGTTTTTGGAAGAATATTTATCGCTTGGACATATGTCGCCCTACAATAAGTCGTTGAGTGGCCCGAATTATTTCATTCCACATCATTGTGTTCTTCGGCCACAAAGTACTACAACAAAAATCCGAGTCGTCTTCGATGCGTCGGCTCAAACTTCGTCGAATCGTTCGCTTAATGATACTCTAATGGTAGGCCCTACAATTCAGCAGGACCTTATTACAACGCTCTTTTCGTTTCGCTTAAATAAATTTGCTCTCACCGCTGACATATCTAAAATGTATCGGCAGTTTCGCGTCGATGAGCGTGATGTAAAGTGTCAGCTCATATTGTGGAGAAGCAACAAAGAAGAAGAATTAAAAGTGTTTCAGCTGAACACTGTCACTTATGGTTTATCGTCGGCTCCATTTCTAGCAATCCGTAGTTTATTCTTCATTGCAGAAAAATATGGTAGCTCTTATCCGCTTGGCTCGCAAGTTCTTCGTGATGACCTCTATGTCGATGACGTTCTTACTGGATCGAACGAGGTGGGAACGTTGCTAAGAAAGAAACACGAACTTGTGAAAATTCTTGAATTACATGGTCTAGAGTTAGCAAAATGGAACAGCAACTATGGCAACATCAGCAAACACGCAAGATGACGAAATTCAATTTAAAATGGCTGAGGATGACGTCACCAAAACATTAGGTATGTCTTGGAAACCAAAAATTGATATGTTTTGTTTTCGATTCCAGTTGCCCAAGGTTGTCGCCCCCACGAAGAGATCCATTTTGTCAGTCGTTGCAAAAATTTACGACTTACTTGGACTTTTGAGTCCAATTGTTGTTCGTGCCAAAATTCTACTCCAGGAGATATGGGTCCAAAATTGTAACTGGGATGATATCATTAGTAATCCCCTTAAATCACTTTGGCTACAAATTCAAGAAGACCTCGAAAATATAGAAAAAATTGAGGTACCTCGATATGTGCTTACTACCCTAGAACACAGAGGAGAAATTCATGGTTTCGCAGACGCCTCTCAACGAGCATACGGTTGCTGTATTTACTATCGAGTTCGCATTGATGGCGATTACAAAACTTCTCTTTTGATCGCAAAATCCAAGGTTGCTCCTATCAAGGCCCAATCACTTCCTCGCCTCGAATTATGTGCCGCTGTTTTGTTAAGCAAAACTTGGCACAAAATCAAACCAAAAATTGAAAAATTCGTTTCATCAATCTATTTTTGGACAGATTCAAAAATAGTCCTACAATGGCTTAAATTACATTCATCAACTTTACAGTGTTTCGTCGCTAATCGAGTCTCAGAACTACAAGAAAACACTAGAGATATTTTTTGGAGACACGTTCCTTCGAAAAGCAACCCAGCAGATATCGTTTCGCGGGGTTGCAGTGCTCAGGATTTGCCCCATACAATTTGGTTCAGAGGTCCTACTTTTCTTCAGGAACACAATTCAAATTGGCCACCTACTATAGAAGACACATCCGTTAGCTCATTGGAACGGAGAAAGGCAGCTGTTTTTAAATACTCTGACGTCACATCAAGCATCATAGAAGGCGTTATCGATAAGCATTCATCATATTTTAAAATTATTCGAATAATTGCTTATATTTTTCGTTTATTCAACAGATGCCCAGTAGACCGTTCATTGAAGCCCCAGGACCTTGTTCATATTCAACCTATCGAGCTAGACCACATTTTCTTTCGAATCGTTGCTCACATTCAGCGATATTATTTTACAGATGACTTGAATGCTATGGCTAAAGGAAGAATTGTTCATCCATCACTGCAGAAATTATCTCCATTTCTCCATGAAACCAATGTTGGCAGCGGCTTCGTCAATTTAATTCGAGTTGGTGGACGATTATCAAATGCTCCAATTCCGTACGACGCACGATTTCCAGTTTTGTTGCCCAAAAACCATCGCTTCGTGAAATTATATATTGAACATTTGCATCGAAGTCATTTGCATGCAGGTCCTAAGGTTTTACTGGGCATCTTGCGGCAGAAGGTCTGGATAGTCAACGCTAGAGACGTGGTTAGAAAGGTTGTTCGTGACTGCGTTCACTGCTTTCGCTATAAACCGAAATTGTTAGAGCAAATCATGGGTAATTTACCAGCTGACCGCTTCAGAGCTCAACGTCCGTTCATAATTACCGGCGTGGATTTTTGTGGCCCTTTTCTAACGTCTTATCGTATTCGAGGTAGAGTTCCATACAAAACTTATATTGCCGTTTTCGTTTGTTTTAGTTCAAAGGCAACGCATCTAGAACTGGTGTCAGACTTGTCCACCAACAACTTCATTTTGTGCCTCAAACGTTTCGTTGGTCGCAGAGGAATACCACAAAAGCTTTATTGCGATAATGCTACTAATTTTGTTGGAGCTCACAATAAGCTACATGAGTTGAAGCAGTTGTTTTTTCATGAAAATATGGCTCATGAAATACGAACATATTCATCACAAACCGGATTTGAATTTTGTTTCATACCCCCTCGTGCTCCACACTTCGGTGGCCTATGGGAGGCTGCCGTGAAATCTGTAAAAACGCTCCTCGTAAAAAATATTGCCCAAGCCTACCTCACTTTTGAAGAATTGCAGACCCTTATCATCGAAATCGAAGCAATTTTGAATTCACGCCCAATTTGCCCATTGTCAGATGACCCTAATGATGGCGAAGCGCTCACACCAGGCCATTTGCTTATTGGCTCATCACTAGTCGCTTTACCAGATCAAAACTTTGATGCTACCAAACAAACGTCGCTCAACCGTTGGCAACGTATTTCATTTTTAAAGCAACAGTTTTGGCATTTGTGGTCCCGTGATTACATTTCATCGCTGCAACAACGCTCAAAATGGTACCAAATACAACCTAACATCACGGAAGGGCAACTAGTCGTAATTCATGAGGACAACACTCCCCCGCAACAATGGCTATTAGCTCGAGTAACCAAAACTATAGCTGGCTCTGATGGACGAGTTCGAGTGGTTGAGTTAAAATCAAAAAATGGCTTATTTCGTCGTCCCATACAAAAGGTGGCTCCCTTACCCTCTTCAGATGAAGGTTGAACCAAGAGCTTCAACGGGGGGAGCATGTCGGATAAGATCGCCATTAATTTTATTTTATTTTTATATAATTGAATTTATTTAATATTAATTTGTTTTAATTAATTTGTTACGGGCCACCCTAATATAGACTTGTTACAGTTTTGCCGAAGCAACAACAAATTACATGCATATTCTTATTAGTTTCTTTGGATCAATATGTTTGTGCATTGTTGTTGGTATATTTATTTTTTGATCTTCAGCAAAAGTAAATAAAAGGAATAATGTCAGTAACGATTGCAGCGCAGCAGTAGTTGTTTACTCCAACCTTCCATTCAGCCACTGCATTGTTGTTGACATTCCTTTTGCTTAAAGTTAATGCCGTTAGATTTTGTTTAATATTTTGTGGTCCGACAATTAATATATTGTAAATTAAGTTTAGTTGATAAGAAGAAATAAAAGCATAAAGTTGTTTAAGTAATTTATACTTGAAACAAAAATCGGTTTTTTCTTTAAACATTAGTGAACTACTTAAACAAAGTTTCTGTGATACAATATCAATATTTTTTACCGCGAGGAAGTGCTCAAGTTCATATTTGTGTTGGCGAATGCCGTTTGCGTTCCAGAAACATATTTTTAACGTGTTCATGGCCTATTAACTAATGCTAGAAGCAGAGTGTTCTGCATTCGCAGCATTTCTTGCATCATGCTAGTCATATTTGTTGTAAAATTGTTTATAGTTTGCACCAGATTATCAATAGTAGCTTCAAGGCGATTGAAATTAAAGCTTGCGTTAGCATTTGTTGTGTTATTTGGTGTTGACACTTTTTGCATGGGAACAGAGTTGATCTTCACAGCATACGATACTTGTGTAGAGATTGGTTGGGCCATAGGAGGATAAGTAGCGGAGTACGTATTTCCTGTTTGCGCTGGGACTATTTTAGGTTTTTGACTCATAGCCTGCTTAACGAAAGAGTATACAGGACATCCCCTGTAGTTAGCAGTGTGATTACCTCCACAATTACTGCACTTCTTTTCCTTCTGGTCCTTCGACTTATTGCAAATAGCAGTCCCGTGCAATTCACCGCACACAACACAAACAGTAGGTAATTTGCAATAAGTTTTCGTATGGCCATATTCTTGACAATTATGGCACTGTACGGGTCCTGAACGCTTGTGTGGTTCTTCAACTGTGATTTTCCGGTATAAGAGATACTTTAGGTTATAAATTGGATGGGTCTCATTTTTCTTCAATTTAATATCATTTGGCTCCAGTTCAACGCGAAATAGGGGTTTGGGGGATCTTCTCCCTGTTTATTATGTTGGATACATTTTTTACCTTGAATCCTTTCAGGGTGAGAGCATCTTGTATTTCAGCAGGGACAACATAAGAATCTATGCCCTTCAATACGACCTGTAGGCCCTTGGCGCTCTTAAGCTGGAATGTGTAAAAACTTGTTTTATTTTTTTCCAATTCATTAACCATTTTCCGGAAATCTTTTTCTTCATATATTTGGATTTTAGTTTCGTCAATGTTCCACGTTTTATTGGAACAATGTGAAATGCCTTTTCACCAATGACCGATATTAGTTTTTTGATAAGGGTGTTTGAATTTTTTTCCCTTAAATAAATGGGCGGTGGTTTGGAGGTTTTTTTCGAGGATGCTTCGGGTTTGTCATTGTCATCCTGCAATATTTTAAAACGGTTTTGACGGTTAACTATGGCGGCGTCGTTATCCCTGGATATCTTGGGAACCGATGAGATTTTTGATGAATTTGGGCTTCGCCCGCGCTTTACCACTGTGATATATCTGTCCATTTCGACAGGCACCTTAGGTTTCTGACTACTGTTGTCTGTAGTGATAACTTGGTTCAGTGATGAGCACGAGCCCGGAGCGGATAATGGCGCTGACTTAAACAAAGATGAACTAGGCAACGGTAATGTTAACGAATCACTACTTGGCATTGGAGTAAGCGAAGTTGATCGCTCGCGTAAAATTGGCTTTGCCGTTAGAAAAAGACTATCATCCGATTTTTTATTTTTATTGTGTGCATTAACATCAGAACTCACAGTAAAATAGGCATTTCTGCCGTTAGAACTCACTTCACAATTGTTTGTTTTTGAGGTACTCATGCAGAGTATTCCTCAGTCACTTTGCTTACGGTTGTTTTTTTTTTGTTTTTCTTGTTTCAGATTATATGAAAAATTAATAATGCAAATAAAGCAAATTTCACAAAATCTGTACTTATTACGAATCAGTACTTATTACGAAAATATTTTTTTTGTTTGTATTTTTGTTTGTTTAGTATGTAAAAAAAAACTCCGCTAACACGTCTGTTCACTACGAAGGTTCAACAAGGAATGACAAAAGCAAATAACAACATTTGTTACAATAGAAAGTGTTTGCAATTTTTTTGTATTTTATCCAATTTTTTGGTACAAAATCATCAGTTTTACTCCTAAAATAAATAAAAAAACAAATAAATGTGTTCAGTTAATGAGTTTTTATTGAGTTAAATATAAAAAGACGTCCAAAATTAAGAAAGTGATTTCAGATCGCCAGCCACATAGCTGATCGGTTTCAAATCACAACAGTTCAAAAAGTTTTGTGAGCAGAACACCTTTTTTGTGATTTCAAATCACTTTCACAAAAAGTGATTTGCAGAACATGCCTGATTATCAAAAATCTTGCAAGTTTCTTTTTCAAACACCACACGATTTCCGTTATTTGTCATTTGACGAACTGACAACAAGTTTGCACATAGTTCAGGCACATACTCAACGTTTTTTACTAATGCATTTGTTTTTGTTTTTCCAGTTGAGAGCAGTAATTTTACATCCCCCGCACACTGCACTAAGACTTTGTCTTTATTAGCAACTATGACTTCTTTGTTTGTTACCGGTTGCTTATTTATCAAATTGTTTTTGTCGTTTGTCATGTGTGCACTCGCGCCCGAATCTACGAACCACTCATTAGCATTGTTGTTATTCACAAGCAAAGAAGCATACAGTACTTTTTCACTATTTTGTTTCTGTTTAAAGTTTTTGTCATTCTTTTTGCTTCTACAATTTTTTGCAAAATGTCCCAATTGTTTGCAGTTATGACACCGAAATTTTTTTGATTTCTCTTTAAAGTTTTTCGAATATAGAGCACAATCAGCACTTTTGTCATCAAATTTAGCATCTTGCAAGAGTAGATTTTTCACAACATCGACAGTTAACTTCGTTTTTGAATTTTCAATCGCTAATACTAGAGCACGAAATTCGTCGGGTAATCCCGCTAGCAAGTGATGCATTCACTTCTTCGTCAATTTTGAACTCGGCATTTTGGACCTTCAATGACGTCATGACCATCGTGTTAATATATTCTTGCATTGAATCAAAATCTGAAAGTTTCAATTGCATTAAGTTTTTCAACAATTCCACTTTCCTTGTTAATCCACTGTCCTCATACGCTGCTAGTAGTCATCCCAGGCTTCTTTTGCTGTTTCTGCGGTCGCAATGTGCGCAAAATTAATCGGCTCGATCATTAGCGTGATCTCAGCAAGCGCACGTTGGTTTTGATCACAATCTGTTTCTGTCGGTTTGTCACTTAATCCAGCTTCGATTATTTTCCAGGAACCTTTAATCACTAGATATGATTTAGCATGCCGCTTCCACACATCGAAATTTTCACGTCCACGCAATTTTTCGAAAGGAAACGACAACGAGTGAGAAGTAGACATTTTTATATTAAAAATAAAACCGAATTTAGGACTGTAACTATGTAGGTGGCATATTGTACCACTCGTACAGTGCAACAAACTGTTTTGCCGTCTCAAGACAAAAATCACCAAATTTTTTTGGATCTACTACCTCGGTGATTGTTATAGCTTCAAAAATTATTGAAAACCTCTTGATTATGTTTTCATCTAGACCCGTGATTTCGGAAATCAAAGCAGGATTAGCAAATAATCTTCGTGTCGTATTTCCTGAATTTGTCGTACCAAAGCCTTGCTTAACAGTATCAACCTGTATTCCAATTTTCTCTTTAAGTTCACGCTTTATCAAACATTCTCGGGCTTCTTTTATCGGACGAGTATTTGAGTCGATTCTCCCACGTTTAAATTCAAAATGCAGTGTGGCGTATTAAAGCCGTAGTATCCCTCTTTTTTAAGCGGATGTGTCCAGTAAAGTTCAAGATATTACGAGCAAGGGGATTAGGATGGAGCTCGAGTTTTGTTAAATATTTGCCTGCATATTTTGCAATTTCAGCGGTCACAAGTGGCATATTTAAATCACGATGTAAAACAGAATTTTTTATGTACCAAGGAGCCGATGTTATTAACCTTAAAATTTTGTTTTGCATACGTTGTATTCTCTCTACATTGGAAGCTGAAGCAGTGCCCCATAGCTGAACTCCGTAACACCATATGGGTATCAAAAGCGACTTGTATATTAAAAGTTTACAATCTAGACTGAGGGTAGAGTTTCTACCAATCAGCCAATGTATCTGGGTTAATTTAAGTTTTATTTGTGTCAGCTTAGAGTCAATGTGGTGTTTCCATGTAAGCCGTCGGTCAAGGTGTATACCAAGGTATTTCACCTGTGAATGTTGAGGAACAACTTGATTGTTGATTCGAATGGGGGAACAAGTGTCTCTTCGTAGAGTAAATGTGACATGAACACACTTTTGTTCATTTACTTTTATTCTCCATAAGTTCAACCACAGCTCCAACAGGTTAATATGTTCCTGAAGATATCGGGATGCCTCGTGAGGGTTTTCATGCATGCTAAGGCAGGCTGTATCATCGGCAAATGTAGAAGTTAGGATATTACTGCTTAAAGGCATATCACAGGTATAAATCAAATACAAAACTGGCCCCAGTATACTCCCCTGTGGCACACCGGATGAGATAGTTTCGGGCACACTCATGAAGTCTCCTTCCACAACAGTGAACTTCCGGGCAAGAATGTAACTTTCTAAAAGATTTACTATGTTTATTGGTAGATATGTCTTCAATTTTAAAATAAGGCCTTCGTGCCACACTTTATCAAATGCCTGAGAGACATCAATAAAGAGGGAAGAGCAATACTTCTTTTCTTCAAATGTTCTTCTTATAAAATGTACCAATCTATGACATTGTTCAATGGTGCTATGCTGACTTCTAAAACCAAATTGATGGTCCGGTATGCAACCAATATCATTTAGAATTGGGGACAATTTTGTCATGAGCAGCTTTTCGAAGAGCTTTGAAATTGTTGATAGTAAACTTATTGGCCTATATGACTCAGCCTTGGTAAGATCTTTGCCCGCCTTTGGAATCATTTTGACCATGGCAAGTTTCCAGCTGTGTGGATAATACTCCAGTCGTAAAATGCCATTAAAAATAAACAACAGGATTCTAATAGCAATACGAGGCAACTTCATCAGCATCTTGTTACTAATTTCATCAATACCCGGGGCCTTCTTTGGGTTGGTTTCAGCAATTAGTTTATTTACATCACGCATCTTAAACTTTATGGGTCGAGGGGGTAGAGCAACTACACTCGGCAAATCAACAGCACCAGTACATGTGTTTGGGGTAAATACGTATTTTAAATGCCCAGCAAATATGTTACCCTTTTCAGCATTAGTTCTTGCCCAACCTCCGGTAGAAGTGCGCAGGGGTGGTTTAGACTCAACGGGTGTTTTAAGTTTTTTAGCAGCGCGCCACAAGGAGTAATTAGATGCTGCTGTGACATCGAGACCTTCCAGATAGTTCTTAAGAGAAGCAGATTTTTCAGATGCAAGCAGCTCTTGGAGTCGTTTAGTGCATTCTCTAA
This sequence comes from Germaria angustata, assembly GCA_963681545.1. NCBI lineage: Eukaryota > Metazoa > Arthropoda > Insecta > Diptera > Tachinidae > Germaria > Germaria angustata. Next base: position 15,200,701 of record OY813003.1, on the reverse strand, counting down.
GTCTGATTTTATGTTGTGGTGATCTGTGCTGTTGCCATTCCCTTCTAGCTCTTCTTTTTTCACATACGAGACGTTCAATATCCGCAGAATAAATTTTATTAAACCCAGTCTGCGGATGGGAGGTAGTGGCATGTTTAGCAGCCTGTTTAATATTTTCAGTAAGATTGGCAATGTTAAGTTCAATATCATCGGGAGTTCTTAGCTTGATATTTTCTGCACAATGACTACTGAGATATTTTTTGAATCCCAGCCAATTAACACGATTTATCACCTTCACATATGGGTGAGGTAAGTCACTTCTTAGTGGGCTACAAATTGTAACGATCGCTGGAGAGTGATCGGAGGAGAGATCATGAGAAGCTTCAACATGAATTAAATCCCTAGAGATATTTTTCATGACGCCAAAATCTATAACATCTGGAGCTTTTTGTATATCAGTAGGCCAGTAAGTGGGCTCCCCGCTCGAAATGATGTCCAAACCCATTTTTGAAATTGTGTTGAACAACGCTCGACCTCTAGGTGTAATAAGACGCGATCCCCAGAACGTATGTTTCGCATTGTAGTCGCCAGCTGCTACGAAACAAGGGCCAAGAGTTTTGTAAAAATCCTCATATTGATCCTCAGTGATTGAAAATCTGGGAGGGGAGTAAACTGATGATATCACAAGATTTGAACAAAAATTTTCGATGCAAATATTTGTTGCTTGTAGATGGTCTTCACAAATGTTCTCAAGAATATAGTGTTTGAGCCTTGACTTTATTAGAACTGCTGATCCTCCGCATGCTCTTCCTCTCGGGTCCTTTGTATCATATAAGGTGTAGCCACTCATTTTAAAAAGGCTTCTCGAAGTCAAATGAGTCTCAGATACCAACAATATATCGAAATTCTTCATCGTGAGGAAGTGCTCTAGTTCGTTTCTGTGTTGGCGAATGCCGTTTGCGTTCCAGAAACATACTTTTAACGTGTTCACGGCTTGTTAACTAATGCTAGAAGCAGTGTGTTCTGCATTCGCAGCATTTCTTGCATCATGCTAGTCATATTTGTTGTAAAGCTGCTTATAGTTTGCACCAGATTGTCAATAGTAGCTTCAAGGCGACTGAAATTAAAGCTTGGGTTTGCACTTGTTGTAATAGTTGGTGGTGACACTTTTTGAGCGGGAATAGAGTTGATCTTCACAGCGTCAGCATACGATACATGTGAAGTTATTGGTTGGGCCATTAGGGGATGAGTAGCGGAGTACATATTTCCTGCTTGCACTGGGGTTACTTTAGGCTTTTGACTCATAGCCTGTTTAACGAAAGAATATACAGGACATCCCCTGTAGTTAGCAGTGTGATTACCTCCACAATTACTGCACTTCTTTTCCTTCTGGTCCTTCGACTTATTGCAAATAGCAGTGTTGTGTAATTCACCGCACACAACACAAACAGTAGGTAATTTACAATAAGTTTTTGTATGGCCATATTCTTGACAATTATGGCACTGTACGGGTCCAGAACGCTTGTGTGGTTCTTCAACTGTGATTTTTCGGTATGAGTAGCGGAGTACGTATTTCCTGCTTGCACTGGGGTTACTTTAGGCTTTTGACTCATAGCCTGTTTAACGAAAGAATATACAGGACATCCCCTGTAGTTAGCAGTGTGATTACCTCCACAATTACTGCACTTCTTTTCCTTCTGGTCCTTCGACTTATTGCAAATAGCAGTGTTGTGTAATTCACCGCACACAACACAAACAGTAGGTAATTTACAATAAGTTTTTGTATGGCCATATTCTTGACAATTATGGCACTGTACGGGTCCAGAACGCTTGTGTGGTTCTTCAACTGTGATTTTTCGGTATAAGAGATATTTTAGGTTATAAATTGGATGGGTCTCATTTTTCTTCAATTTTATATCATTTGGCTCCAATTTAACGCGAAATAAAGCTTGGGGGATCTTCTCCCTGTTTATTATGTTAGACACATTCTTTACCTTAAATCCCTGGAGGGTGAGAGCATCTTTTATTTCCTCAGGAACAACATAAGAATCTATGCCTTTCAATACGATCTGTAGGCCTTTAGCACTCTTCAGGTGGAATGTGTAGAAACTTGTTTTATTCTTTTCGAATTCGTTAACCTTTTTCTTCGTATATTTGAATCTTTGTTTCATCAATATTACCACGTTTGATTGGGACAATGTGAAATGCCTTTTCACCAATGACCGAAATTAATTTTTTAATAAGGGTGTTAGAATTTTTTTCCCTCAAATAGATTGGTGGTGGTTTTGAGGTTTTATTCGAGGGTAAGTCGGGTTTGTCGGTGATATCTTGCAAAATTTTAAAACGGTTTAGACGATTAGCTGAGTTGGCGTCGATATCCCTGGATATCTTGGGAACCGATGAGATTTTAGATGAATTTGGGCTTCGCCCGCGCTTTACTACTGTGATATATCTGTCCATTCCGACAGGCACTTTAGGTTTCTCAATATTATTGTTTATAGTGATAACTGGGTTAAGTGATGAACACGAGCCCGGAGCGGATAATGGTGCTGATTTAAATAAAGAAGTACTAGGCAGCGGTAATGTTAACGAATCACTACTTGGCATTGGAGTAAGCGAAGTTGATCGCTCGCGAAAAAGTGGCTTTGCCGTTAGAAAAAGACTATCATCCGATTTTTTATTTTTATTGTTTGCATTAATATCAGAACTCACAGTAAAATATGCATTTCTGCCGTTAGAACTCACTTCACAATTTTTTGTTTTTGAGGTACTCATACAGAGTATTCCTCAGTCACTTTGTTTGTGTGTCTTGTTTTTGTTTTTTTTTTTGTTTTTGTTGTTTCAGTTTATACGAAAAATATTATTAATGCAAATAAAGCAAATTTAACAAAAACTGTACTTATTACGAATCAGTACTTATTACGAATATTTTTTTTGTTTGTATTTTTGTTTGTTTAGTATGTAAAAAAAAAATCCGCTAACACGTCTGTTCACTACGAAGGTTCAACAAGACTGTGACTTTTAATTGTCCACGCAAATTTATTATTATTATTACTTTGCTACCGCAATCATAAAAATCAAATAACCTTTGGTTTATTACTTTTTTTAATTCTGAGAATCATAAAAATCAAATAACCTTTGGTTTATTACTTTTTTTTAATTCTGAGAATCATAAAAAAGTCATCAATGTTTTTTTCAGAGAATTTTGTGCATATCTCGAGCAAATTTTTGAAATTCATACCTTCACTTAATTGAGCATAAAAGCGAAACGCGTTCATCGATTTTCATGATTTATGTCTCATTTTGTTTATAGTTTATGCGACTTTACGTGAAAGTAATAAGACGTCACTTTTTTACCGTTTTGGATTTTTTATGAATTAAAAATAAAAAATTTAAATTTTTTAGGCAAAAAATATTTTTTTTCTTCATACCTTTATTTATAACTGCGATACTGTTGCTTATGTAACGAAACGTTATATAAACAGATGAAAGTAATTGAAATTCTTGATTTTTCGAAATTTGCTTAAGCAAAATCCGACTAGTGGTTCTTGAGTTATGTTAAACAAACGAGCCTTATCAGAATTGAGTTGCGAATCAATCAGCTGAAAAATTTTGTACTTTGTAATGCAACAAATTGAGAGGTGGCACCTGGTGGCACTTGAAATTGATTAAAAATGTAAAAACATATGAGACAATGTATTATTAGTGATTTCCAACTGTTGAAAAGTATGGATAAAATTGCAGGTCCAAATGTTTGGAGAAAAAAGTGATTTCTGTTATATGTTCCTAAAAATAAACAAACAAAAAAAACTTAAGTCTCTGCAGAGTTTATTTTTTCAATTTTAGTATACTGAAATATCCTACTTTAAATAAAAAATAAAAAGAAAAACGTTAGCTCACATAATAAAATAATATTCCTTTTGAAATTCTTAGGTTTAAATTAAGTTGATTCGGTAAAACATACAAGTACTGAGTTTGAGACGGCTATAAAAAAAACTAGCAGTCAGATCGGAGTAATTCTTTTTGATTTGATTGTACCATTTAGTCTAAAATTTCAAAATATCACTGCATATTGCATTAAGAGTATTTTGACAATTTGAGTTTTTTCCGCGAAATCCCCAGAGTCACCCAGAAAAGCAATAAGGCCCTTGTATACTTGCTGAGGTGCCCAGATATCATCAAGGGTTCGTATTTATATAATCTTATCCAACGAACAAAATGACTGGCTCTCATCACATCACAGCTGTATTTCAAAGTTTACATTTCCATTTTCAGCGACCCTATGTACAATAATTACTGAGACATTATATACTTTATTTTAGCCAGCACAAGTCAAGCAAATTGGAGAGACTTTCCTTATATATATATGTATATATATATATATATATATATATATATATATATATATATATATATATATATATATATATATATATATATATATATATATATATATATATATATATATATATATATATATATATATATATATATATATATATATATATATATATATATATATATATATATATATATATAATTATATATAGAGTGCTTTATATTTAACTGAAACTGTTTTTTTTCCACTAATTTTATTTATTGTATCTTCATTAAACTGAACTAACAATAAGTATTCAAATCTTAAATATAAATATAATAATTAGGGCCAACCAGTGTCGGACATAAACTTAGTGATAGTAATTAAAAATAAATACATGCCGTATTAAGCACAAGAATATTTTCAAAAAATTTCATCTGGAGTGTTGCGTACTAAAGCCGTAGTATCGCTCTTTTTTAAGCGGATGTGTCCAGGAAAGTTCAAGATGTTACGAGCAAGCGGATTAGGATGGGACTCGAGTTTTGTTAAATATTTGTCTGCATATTTTGCAATTTCTGCAGTCACAAGTGGCATATTTAAATCACGATGTAAAATTGAATTTTTCATGTACCAAGGAGCCGATGTTATTAACCTTAAAATTTTGTTTTGCATTCGTTGTATTCTCTACATTGGAAGTTGAAGCAGTGCCTGTTTTGAACCTCTAATATTTTGTTTTGTACCACTTTTTTCGTATCACTTCGGTATATTTGTCTGGTATTATTTTTACTAAAGCCAGCACTGTTGAGGAGTAATGTTATTCTATTGTACCTGGATGTGATGCGAAAGTCCATTCTGCTTGTTTTAGGTAACCCCATAGACTTTCTATGAGTTCGAATCGGAACTTTTGAGCTGGCCCAACAAGACCTCTTTTTTTGGCCATTGAACCATGCTTTAACAACCCGTTATTTGTGCTTCGGGTCGTTATCTTGCTGAAGTATCCACGCAGAGGCAAATCGTCATCATAATGGTTGCTTAAATTGTTCTAAAAGATTATTTTGTACATTTCCCATAGATTTTTACTAGTGGACTAACCCTATATGAAGTGAACTAACGCTACACTATTACTGACGAGCCTCCATGCTTCAGGGTTTTTTAGTGTACTTTAGGTCTAAATGTTTGCGCACCGGTTATCGCACATAAGATCTACTATATTTTCGGGAAGCATTATTAGCACACACACACACACACACACACACACACACACACACACACACGCACACACACACACACACACACACACACACACACACACACACATATATATATATATATATATATATATATATATATATATATATATATATATATATATATATATCTGAATATTGCAATTAAATTGTACGCTAGTAGTCTTCATAAATAATTTATATATTTCAACAATAAAACTTTCTCACTGTCTTCAGATAAATCGAGCAGCTCCTCATCTACTACAAGCTCAATAGCAGGTAATGCCACTACAAATGCATCAAATTCAAATTCGTCAAATCAGACAGCAACTGGTAATCTTAAGACAGGATTATCTTCTGCTATTGTAAAGGATGAAATAGATATGGTAAAAAAAGAAGAAACATCATTATCACCACCCAATATGTCGCCTGTAGGATTTGGTTCCATTGTTGGAACGCAAATGAATGAATGTAGTGACATTCCAGGATCCACTGCTGGTAAGTAAAACCTTAAGTAGCAAAAACACATCTATTTCATGTTTATATTTTTAATATAGCAAGTACAAAATTCAATTAAAATGTATTTCTATACGATATTTATTTGTTTTTAAGTTTTTTATTTTATACATCATGTGCATATTTCTCTTAACATATTGTCTTTCCTTTCCATCTTCGTAATCCCATTACTATTTTAGTTGCCGTTTCTGAAACTTTCTAAGTACCTATTTCACATCACTGACAATGAGTAGCTACACGTTATATATATATATATATATATATATATATATATATATATATATATATATATATATATATATATATCTATATATATAAAAGAAAGTGATGTTAGTTACTACGCTTATAACTCAAGAACGCCTGGACCGATTTCGATGATGAGTACCAATTCGGTTAGGTCTCCACCCAAACAAGGAGAATACCCAAGAAAATTCCGGAAATTTTTCCGAAAAAAAAAATTATGAAGAAAATTAATTTCCCCATACATTTTGTATAGAGCGATTTTACAACGCCATCTTAACTCAAGAACCCATAAAAACGAACATAATTTCAAATGCTGGTTCCGATATTGCCAGGAGATGGCGTTGTGTGCATCAACTTTTTTACAACGCCATCTTAACTCAAGAACCCATTAAAACGAACATAACTCAAGAATGTTCCTGGCCCGACATCATTTCAATCTCTTCGAACTATCAATGGTGTAGTGTTGCCAATATTTCGTGCAGTATGTCAGGGGCTTAATTTGCTAGAAAACGATACGCATTGGGACACGACAATATGAAGCAACTGTTTCCGCATCTCCAAGTCAGATACGCACATTGTTTTCAATCATTATTTCTACATGTTTTCCATCGAATCCACGTGAAATCTGGGAGAAGTACAAGGATGACATGTCAGAAGACATTTTGCATCGAGTTCGTGTCCATTCAGGGAATCCCCATTTTGAGATGAATGAACAGATGCACAACCAGGCTTTGGTTTTGATAGAAGACATCTGTTACCTAATGTGCGGCAGTTTGTTAGTCAGGTTAGGAATGACATCGCCTGATCGTGCAATAAACGACGCACTCGAACGAGAATTGCAGCATGAGCATGAATACGACACAAATGCATTAAGCCAATTTGTTCGAATGAATGTACCTTTGTTGAATCCCCAACAAAAAGAAGTATACGATACGGTGATGAAGACAATTGATGATGGAAATGGCGGCATGATTTTCCTTGATGCGCCTGGTAGCAATGGCAAGACATTTCTCATATCATTGATTTTGGCTACAGTTCGTACAAGACCGGAAATTGCTGTAGCAGTGGCTTCTTCCAGAATAGGAGCTACGCTGCTGGAAGGTTGCCGAACCGCTCATTATCCATTAAAATTGCGATTAAACCTTCAAACGATTGAAGAACCCACATGTAATATAGCGAAACATTCAGCAATGGCCAAAGTTTTGGTAGCAAGCAAAATTTTTATCTGGTTCGAATGCACAATGTCGCATAATCGTGCGTTAGAAGCTCTGAATCGCACTATGAAAGATCTGCGTAATGACGCAATATGCTTTGGGGGTGCGTTGATTTTACTCTCAGGCGATTTCCGGTAACTACTACCAGTAATACCACGATCGACCGCAGCCGATGAGATCAATGATTGCCTCAAATCATCACCATTGTGGCGTTATGTGAAGAAACTTCAGCTGACGTCAAACATGCGAGTTGCATTGCTAAACGATCCATCTGCCGAAGTGTTCTCCAATCAACTGCTAACTATCGGTAATGGTCGTGTTCCTGTCGACTCATGGAATGGATTGATTTCATTCCCGTCAAATTTTTGCAATTTCGTCTTAACGAAAGAGGAGCTTATCAACAAAGTGTTTCCGAACATCATTGCTAACCACTAAAACTACGATTGGTTGAGTAAAAGAGCAATTTTAGCGGCAAAGAACAAGGATGTGGATCACTTAAACTTCATAATTCAAAATCAAATCGTTGGGTTACTGCATTCGTTCAAATCTATCGACTGTGTAACAAACGAAGACGAAGCAACCAACTACCCAACTGAGTTCTTCAATTCATTGGATGTGCCTGGCTTGCCGCCGTACAATTTACAATTGAAGGTTGGTTCAGTCGTCTTCGTAATCTCAACCAACCAAAATTATGCAACGGAACGCGTTTAGCGGTCACAAAATTCATGAGCAATGTGATTCACGCGAGACTACTAAAAGGAAAATTCAAAGGTGAGGATGTTCTCATTCCGAGAATTCCAATGATCCCAACCGGATATGCCATTCGAGTTTAAGCGAATACAATTTCCAATTCGTCTCGCATTCGCCATGACAATTAATAAATCACAAGGCCAATCATTGAGTGTTTGTGGCCTAAATCTGGAAAATGACTGTTTTTCACAAGGACAACGGTATATCGCATGTTCAGGTGTCGGAAAACCTTCTGCATTGATCGTTTTCGCACCTGACAAAAAAAAAAAAACAAAAAATATCGTTTATCACAGTGCTTCAATGAGGGGAAATACAATTCAATAAATGAAAAAATAATTTCATACGAGTAAAGGCCCAACTATAATGTGCTTAACCAAACTTAAGCTAGTGTCAAAATTCAACGAAAAGCATGTCAAATGCTTAAGTAAATTACTGAAGACTTTTAGGTGGCTATATTGTACTCATTAAACTTAAGAACTTTTTACACTTAGTTGCAAACATTTGTACTTTTAGAAAACTATTTTCGTTTTTATTTCTTTAAAATGTAATATTTTTGACGAAATCTCATTAAATTTGTAAAAGTTATAAATATATTACCATAAGCAAGTAAATCCATGTTTATCTTTTATTTATTTATAAAGTAAACGAAAACTAAAATAAAAAAAGTACTAAAAAAGCAACAGTGGTTGCATCTTTTAATTGTAAACAATTATTTATTTTATTATTGGAAAATTATTATTTATTTATTTATTGGAAAATTTTTAAAAATGGATAGAAAACTGAAATTTCTGAAGACAGTGAAGTTAATGAATTGTGCATTTGATGGAATATGTGTTCTTCAAGAAATAAGAGAGACGATGAAGAAAAGAAAACGCTCCTGCTCAGTACGGGAAATAAATAGAGACAGAAAAAAAAATGTTTTCTTGACGAGTCATTTGCTTAAGCAAGAGCGAAATTGAACGCACTTTCCTTAAGCAAATGACACTTGACGAAACTTGACGAAAAGTTACTTAAGTACATTATAGTTGTATACATTTGATTGTGTGTATTCGCACATTTGCTTAAGTTGCATTAAGCACATTATAGTTAGGCCTTAAGTACACATAAAGTACTGGCGACGAGAAGTATCAGTTTAAAGCCGGATTTTATTATTATTTTCGGTTCGTGGCAAATGAGTTCTTAAGAGCAAGAAAGCTGAGATATATGTATAGTACTGACGCAGAGAGATATCAAATTATATCTGCATTTTTCATTTCAGATTCATTGGTGAAGGGTTATGATCAATGTATGTTTTAGTCCTAAATACATACATATACGTGCATCTATAGTACAGATCATGGGACATTTTTAGGCAAAACAACGTTTGCCTAAAAAAAAAAAAAATATATATATATATATATATATATATATATATATATATATATATATATATATATATATATATATATATATATATATATATATATATATATATATATATATGAGAGTGTTTAGATCTTTGGTGTTTTTATAACGCGACATAGCGCGAGCAGATTTCTAGTGGTAATCATTTGACGAAAAGTGCAGTTAATAAAGTAAAGTGAAAAATTTAGCACCGTGTCCGAGAACTTTAGACAAAATAGAACGCAGTATGTGTTTAAGCAAGTATCTGATGTTTCTTCCAGTATTACCACTAAAAGCTTCAAAACAGTAGAAAATGTATCACATTTAGAAAATGTGATATTTTTACCTAATATATAGGCAAAAAATAGCCTGAATACAGCGATCGAAGAGCGTTACCAACCGTAGCAGCGACCGACCCTAGGTTCGGTTTAACAGGCAACCTTCGCCCACTTGGTTCCATAATTTGATCCTTTGTGATACCTGTGATTGATAGAGAAGGGAAAATTTGAAACACCCGTTGCCTGCCGCAGGTATCGAAACTGTGACCTTCTGACTACACTAGCCACTACGAGGTCACAGTTACTATGTGGTGCTTAAAACTTAAGTCCTTGTCGATTAAGACGTTCCAAAACAGTCTACAAATTGTGTAAGAACATTGTTGAAATATATCTGTATTGAGCTATGAGCATAACCGGAAGAACCAAAATAAAAATAGTGCCAGATCTTTTCAAGTAAACTTAAGTTTGTTCCGAATCGCCTAATCAGAGATCCTTGGGAGAACGCTGTTAATAGTTGCTACATGGGAATCGATGTAAAAATTAGGTTGAGAAACGGCGGAGAAAAATTAGGTTGATAACTTTAGCGTATAGAAAGATCTGGCATTGGGAGGTACTGATACATATAAAATAACACAAAAGCTGAAACACATAGTCTTGAGGTATATCAAGTATATCTTGGACTCAATTGCTTCCACCGCAGTCAACAAACTGATGAGTATATTATTCCATACGACGATAAAGAAAATCCGTATACAGTTTTACCACTAGTATTTCCCTCGTTTTATTTCTGTTAAAGTAAGCAATAAGGAAGAAGTACTTGATTGAAACCGAAAACCAAAACGTCGATCACTTATTATATATTCTATTTAAAAATTTGGACTTTGACTATTAATTTCAACGCTTTTGACAACAAAGAATACTTATTGGCCTTAATATTCCAAATTAGAGTAGATAGATTTCTTGTTTATTAGTACTATTTGGATATTTGTCCACATATCGCAATAAGAAGATGTAATATGTATAATAAATAATATTCATATTAATATTATCCGGATCTATTGTATTGATATTTATCGCGTGAAAACAAATCAGAGTGATGTATACTTCCATCTACTTGTTTATTGCTATTTATTTCTATCATTTCATTAGCTCGGCAACTATCAAATCTTTTAGTCCAATAACGTAGCTAATATTAACTTAATATATTCTTACCTTTGTGCCTATTAGCCTTTTTACATTGAGCAACATCTAACATCTACCATCAATTCGCGAAAATGTTAACATCTTTCCATAAGAAATACACAGTACTAAAAATCAACATCTTTCAACATCTTTAAAAGATGATCCTTTTTCATTTTGTTCCATTCAACATCTTTCGATTATTTTAGTATCATCACTAGAAAAGTGGTAATTAGTGTGATTATTCATGTGGCATCACTGATAAAATGACATTTAAATTGAAAAAAAGTAAACAAAATATTTAACCAAAATGAGCTTAAGTTTGGTTAAGCACATTATAGTTGGGCCTTTACTCGTATGAAATTATTTTTTCATTTATTGAATTGTATTTCCCCTCATTGAAGCACTGTGATAAACGATATTTTTTGTTTTTTTTTTTGTCAGGTGCGAAAACGATCAATGCAGAAGGTTTTCCGACACCTGAACATGCGATATACCGTTGTCCTTGTGAAAAACAGTCATTTTCCAGATTTAGGCCACAAACACTCAATGATTGGCCTTGTGATTTATTAATTGTCATGGCGAATGCGAGACGAATTGGAAATTGTATTCGCTTAAACTCGAATGGCATATCCGGTTGGGATCATTGGAATTCTCGGAATGAGAACATCCTCACCTTTGAATTTTCCTTTTAGTAGTCTCGCGTGAATCACATTGCTCATGAATTTTGTGACCGCTAAACGCGTTCCGTTGCATAATTTTGGTTGGTTGAGATTACGAAGACGACTGAACCAACCTTCAATTGTAAATTGTACGGCGGCAAGCCAGGCACATCCAATGAATTGAAGAACTCAGTTGGGTAGTTGGTTGCTTCGTCTTCGTTTGTTACACAGTCGATAGATTTGAACGAATGCAGTAACCCAACGATTTGATTTTGAATTATGAAGTTTAAGTGATCCACATCCTTGTTCTTTGCCGCTAAAATTGCTCTTTTACTCAACCAATCGTAGTTTTAGTGGTTAGCAATGATGTTCGGAAACACTTTGTTGATAAGCTCCTCTTTCGTTAAGACGAAATTGCAAAAATTTGACGGGAATGAAATCAATCCATTCCATGAGTCGACAGGAACACGACCATTACCGATAGTTAGCAGTTGATTGGAGAACACTTCGGCAGATGGATCGTTTAGCAATGCAACTCGCATGTTTGACGTCAGCTGAAGTTTCTTCACATAACGCCACAATGGTGATGATTTGAGGCAATCATTGATCTCATCGGCTGCGGTCGATCGTGGTATTACTGGTAGTAGTTACCGGAAATCGCCTGAGAGTAAAATCAACGCACCCCCAAAGCATATTGCGTCATTACGCAGATCTTTCATAGTGCGATTCAGAGCTTCTAACGCACGATTATGCGACATTGTGCATTCGAACCAGATAAAAATTTTGCTTGCTACCAAAACTTTGGCCATTGCTGAATGTTTCGCTATATTACATGTGGGTTCTTCAATCGTTTGAAGGTTTAATCGCAATTTTAATGGATAATGAGCGGTTCGGCAACCTTCCAGCAGCGTAGCTCCTATTCTGGAAGAAGCCACTGCTACAGCAATTTCCGGTCTTGTACGAACTGTAGCCAAAATCAATGATATGAGAAATGTCTTGCCATTGCTACCAGGCGCATCAAGGAAAATCATGCCGCCATTTCCATCATCAATTGTCTTCATCACCGTATCGTATACTTCTTTTTGTTGGGGATTCAACAAAGGTACATTCATTCGAACAAATTGGCTTAATGCATTTGTGTCGTATTCATGCTCATGCTGCAATTCTCGTTCGAGTGCGTCGTTTATTGCACGATCAGGCGATGTCATTCCTAACCTGACTAACAAACTGCCGCACATTAGGTAACAGATGTCTTCTATCAAAACCAAAGCCTGGTTGTGCATCTGTTCATTCATCTCAAAATGGGGATTCCCTGAATGGACACGAACTCGATGCAAAATGTCTTCTGACATGTCATCCTTGTACTTCTCCCAGATTTCACGTGGATTCGATGGAAAACATGTAGAAATAATGATTGAAAACAATGTGCGTATCTGACTTGGAGATGCGGAAACAGTTGCTTCATATTGTCGTGTCCCAATGCGTATCGTTTTCTAGCAAATTAAGCCCCTGACATACTGCACGAAATATTGGCAACACTACACCATTGATAGTTCGAAGAGATTGAAATGATGTCGGGCCAGGAACATTCTTGAGTTATGTTCGTTTTAATGGGTTCTTGAGTTAAGATGGCGTTGTAAAAAAGTTGATGCACACAACGCCATCTCCTGGCAATATCGGAACCAGCATTTGAAATTATGTTCGTTTTTATGGGTTCTTGAGTTAAGATGGCGTTGTAAAATCGCTCTATACAAAATGTATGGGGAAATTAATTTTCTTCATAATTTTTTTTTTCGGAAAAATTTCCGGAATTTTCTTGGGTATTCTCCTTGTTTGGGTGGATACCTAACCGAATTGGTACTCATCATCGAAATCGGTCCAGGCGTTCTTGAGTTATAAGCGTAGTAACTAACATCACTTTCTTTTATATATATAGAGTCAAAATTCAACGAAAAGCATGTCAAATGCTTAAGTAAATTACTGAAGACTTTTAGGTGGCTATATTGTACTCATTAAACTTAAGAACTTTTTACACTTAGTTGCAAACATTTGTACTTTTAGAAAACTATTTTCGTTTTTATTTCTTTAAAATGTAATATTTTTGACGAAATCTCATTAAATTTGTAAAAGTTATAAATATATTACCATAAGCAAGTAAATCCATGTTTATCTTTTATTTATTTATAAAGTAAACGAAAACTAAAATAAAAAAAGTACTAAAAAAGCAACAGTGGTTGCATCTTTTAATTGTAAACAATTATTTATTTTATTATTGGAAAATTATTATTTATTTATTTATTGGAAAATTTTTAAAAATGGATAGAAAACTGAAATTTCTGAAGACAGTGAAGTTAATGAATTGTGCATTTGATGGAATATGTGTTCTTCAAGAAATAAGAGAGACGATGAAGAAAAGAAAACGCTCCTGCTCAGTACGGGAAATAAATAGAGACAGAAAAAAAAATGTTTTCTTGACGAGTCATTTGCTTAAGCAAGAGCGAAATTGAACGCACTTTCCTTAAGCAAATGACACTTGACGAAACTTGACGAAAAGTTACTTAAGTACATTATAGTTGTATACATTTGATTGTGTGTATTCGCACATTTGCTTAAGTTGCATTAAGCACATTATAGTTAGGCCTTAAGTACACATAAAGTACTGGCGACGAGAAGTATCAGTTTAAAGCCGGATTTTATTATTATTTTCGGTTCGTGGCAAATGAGTTCTTAAGAGCAAGAAAGCTGAGATATATGTATAGTACTGACGCAGAGAGATATCAAATTATATCTGCATTTTTCATTTCAGATTCATTGGTGAAGGGTTATGATCAATGTATGTTTTAGTCCTAAATACATACATATACGTACATCTATAGTACAGATCATGGGACATTTTTAGGCAAAACAACGTTTGCCTAAAAAAAAATATATATATATATATATATATATATATATATATATATATATATATATATATATATATATATATATATATATATATATATATATATATATATATGAGAGTGTTTAGATCTTTGGTGTTTTTATAACGCGACATAGCGCGAGCAGATTTCTAGTGGTAATCATTTGACGAAAAGTGCAGTTAATAAAGTAAAGTGAAAAATTTAGCACCGTGTCCGAGAACTTTAGACAAAATAGAACGCAGTATGTGTTTAAGCAAGTATCTGATGTTTCTTCCAGTATTACCACTAAAAGCTTCAAAACAGTAGAAAATGTATCACATTTAGAAAATGTGATATTTTTACCTAATATATAGGCAAAAAATAGCCTGAATACAGCGATCGAAGAGCGTTACCAACCGTAGCAGCGACCGACCCTAGGTTCGGTTTAACAGGCAACCTTCGCCCACTTGGTTCCATAATTTGATCCTTTGTGATACCTGTGATTGATAGAGAAGGGAAAATTTGAAACACCCGTTGCCTGCCGCAGGTATCGAAACTGTGACCTTCTGACTACACTAGCCACTACGAGGTCACAGTTACTATGTGGTGCTTAAAACTTAAGTCCTTGTCGATTAAGACGTTCCAAAACAGTCTACAAATTGTGTAAGAACATTGTTGAAATATATCTGTATTGAGCTATGAGCATAACCGGAAGAACCAAAATAAAAATAGTGCCAGATCTTTTCAAGTAAACTTAAGTTTGTTCCGAATCGCCTAATCAGAGATCCTTGGGAGAACGCTGTTAATAGTTGCTACATGGGAATCGATGTAAAAATTAGGTTGAGAAACGGCGGAGAAAAATTAGGTTGATAACTTTAGCGTATAGAAAGATCTGGCATTGGGAGGTACTGATACATATAAAATAACACAAAAGCTGAAACACATAGTCTTGAGGTATATCAAGTATATCTTGGACTCAATTGCTTCCACCGCAGTCAACAAACTGATGAGTATATTATTCCATACGACGATAAAGAAAATCCGTATACAGTTTTACCACTAGTATTTCCCTCGTTTTATTTCTGTTAAAGTAAGCAATAAGGAAGAAGTACTTGATTGAAACCGAAAACCAAAACGTCGATCACTTATTATATATTCTATTTAAAAATTTGGACTTTGACTATTAATTTCAACGCTTTTGACAACAAAGAATACTTATTGGCCTTAATATTCCAAATTAGAGTAGATAGATTTCTTGTTTATTAGTACTATTTGGATATTTGTCCACATATCGCAATAAGAAGATGTAATATGTATAATAAATAATATTCATATTAATATTATCCGGATCTATTGTATTGATATTTATCGCGTGAAAACAAATCAGAGTGATGTATACTTCCATCTACTTGTTTATTGCTATTTATTTCTATCATTTCATTAGCTCGGCAACTATCAAATCTTTTAGTCCAATAACGTAGCTAATATTAACTTAATATATTCTTACCTTTGTGCCTATTAGCCTTTTTACATTGAGCAACATCTAACATCTACCATCAATTCGCGAAAATGTTAACATCTTTCCATAAGAAATACACAGTACTAAAAATCAACATCTTTCAACATCTTTAAAAGATGATCCTTTTTCATTTTGTTCCATTCAACATCTTTCGATTATTTTAGTATCATCACTAGAAAAGTGGTAATTAGTGTGATTATTCATGTGGCATCACTGATAAAATGACATTTAAATTGAAAAAAAGTAAACAAAATATTTAACCAAAATGAGCGGAACATGTAAGTGTTTATTTTATATTTACTTTTTTACTATTTTACATTAATGATTTTGCATTTATTTATGAATTTTAGTGAAAAAAAAACACCAGCTTACGGATTGTGTGGACGGAAGCTTATGAAAATATGCTGCTGGATTTGTGGGAGGAAAACATTGAGCAGTTGAGAGGCTCCCGAAAAAACTCCTATGTTTATCAGGAAATAGCTGCATCTATGCAGCAGATCGGCTTTCCTGGTACTTGGGCAGATATTCGCACAAAAGTGGATAACCTCACCCGCAAATACAAGTAAGTAATTTCATAAAATCTTTGTTTCCTGTCTACATGTAATAATTATGGCTGTTTTGTATATCTTCAGACAGGAAAAGAGCAAAATTGGGCCAACAGGCGGTGCGCCATCAGGGTGGGTGCACTATAATAAAGTGCACAACATTTTGGGCTCATTTAAGCTGCACAACATCGAAGACTCCATGCATGAAAGCACAGGCAAGTTAACATTAATACATTAACATTATGACCGGTTTATAATGTACTTTTTTTTGTCTAAAATATGTACATATGTATGTATGTATATTAATGCCTCTTTTTTATTTTATTTTAGACATGTCAACTTTAACAAGTAAAGTGATCGAATTCGATCCAAATACTTCATGCAGCAGCTATTTTATGGGCGAGGAGTGCCAACCTCCGAAGAAAAAGAAGCTCGACACAAATGCGGAGCTTGTGCGGCTGGCCCAAGAAAGAATAAATATGCAAAGGGAGCAGCAGCAAGAAAAAAAGGAGCAGCTTGCAGAAATATTGAAAAGGCTGGACTCAATTTCCTCCCAAAATATTAGTTTTCAAAATCAATTGCTTGATATTTTGAGACAGAAAAAATAGTATTTTCAATTTAAGTATAGAGCAACGCTATACGTGCCTTATTTTTTGTGATGACTGAAGTATTTTTTTTTTTTGTTTGTTTACGTTTTTGTTTGTTAAATTCTATATATTATATATTATTAGTTCCTTTTCATTAGTATTGAATTTAAACTGAATTAGTTATTGAATTAAAATAACATGAATTGTTGAGTTAATTAAAAGTTTGTTGTTTTATTTACTTATATTGAAGAAGCTCTTTCGCACAAATATTTGCTGATAGCTGTTCTGATGTTTTCTGCTGGCACGGACTGATCAGCAGATATATTAATGCTTTCTGGTTGCTGTAGAGAAGGATTTTGATTGACTGTCCAGTTTTCATTTATTTCACAGTTGTGATGATTTAAAAAATTGTGCAAAATACAACAGCACATAATCCCCCTTATTATGGTTGTCGACGTCGACGTCACATCAAGTCGACAGTAAAAAGACAGCAGTTCCAGAACTTCTTGTAGGCAATAATTAACTAATATTGATGGCCAATTGTAATTTTATAAGCCATAGTAGCAGTAATATCCTATCAATAATATTTAATAGTTCTCGATAACGATCCCACAATTGCCAATATATTGATGTCGACTTGGTGTGACGTCGACGTCGACAACCATAATAAGGGGGAATAATTCTGCTGTTGAACTTTTGGTGATTGTCTAGACCCTTGCCAATACGCCAGAACCTTGCCTTTAAGTGACCAAAAGCATTTTCTACAACACGCCTGGCTTTGGACAAATTATAATTAAATGTTTGTTGTTCCAAAGAAGCTGTAGTTGAAAATGGGTATGGTTTCACTAGGGTAGGGGAAAATTTAAAAGCTGAATCCCCAATAACAACTACTGGAACTTCTGTGCCGCAAATTTGTCTCTTCTTTTCTTTTAGCAAATTTGATGATTTTAACATATTGCTTAATTGAGATTTGCGATAAATTAGGGAATCATTGCATCGTCCAGGGCAACCTATATTCACATATAAAAATCTATAACTGAGAAAATAATTAGTACATATATATTCAAAAATCAAAATTTCAGTAAATCGTACCGGAAATCAACCAATGCGAATAACACCACAGAATACCAACCCTTATAATTGTAATGGTCGACAGCTTCTGCTGCTGATGGTTTAACTTCTATGTGGCAGCCATCTTTTTAAGTTTTTAATTGAAATCAAAGCTGTTTCTTTGTGTTTGCTTTCCAGCTGTCCATATGGCTCCTATGAAATGTCAACATATGGGCAGCTGGAAAGCAAACACAAAGAAACAGCTTTGGTTTTCACTTATGCACATATATAAGACCAAATATATTTATTTCGTATCTGCTTACCAATCGCACCCAAACATTGCGGGAATCCTATTTCTTCAAATCCCTTAACGCACTCTTCAATTTTGGATTCTGTAAGGAATTCTGAATTAAGATACTCATCGGAAAGCTCTTCAATAACAGCTTTGCAAAATTCATGTAATATATTGCAAACGCTGCTTGTTGAAACACCAAAAAGTCTTCCAATAGTTCGGTATTCGCCAGAGGATCCAAGGGTGTATAAAGCTATTGCTATTCGCTTTTCCAAAGGTATAGCTTCCCTTAAATTTGTGTGCTCCTTCCTTAAACCTTCTAGTTTTTGAACTAAAAGAGAAAAAGTTTTTTGGCCAACTCGGAAGCTTTCTTTGAAGAATTTGGCATCATTATTTGGGATATCTTTCTCCCAAAAGGTGCCATAGCGGTCCTTAAAAATGTCCAATTATTTTAACTGTCTTAAAAACTATTTTTCATAACTATCTTACAAACATCCAAACTCTCCTGAGGAAAGGCGTAGTAGTTGTGAACCAAAAACTCTTCATCGTCTTCTTCCTCCAGAATAGTTTCTATAACTTGCAACAGCTGCATTAACAATTCGTTTTGTTCTTGGAAAACAGTAGTTAATCCAATAATTAAAGTGTTTTCTAAATCCATTTATAATATTATTTTTATTCTTAAAAATTTTGCGTGCTTTTTTGATTTTTTTTTTTTTTTTGATTACTGAAATGTCAATTTTGATTGATGGCAGATGTTAGATATTAACAATGTAAACGACTGTTTCACACTTTCAACATCTCCCATGCGTTTCACGCAGATGTTGCTCAATGTAAAAAGGCTATATACCTGCAATATGTTTTCCAAGTGTGCTCAATTGAATTTTCTTTATAAGGAGATAAATATATCGTAATATATTGTTTTGCTACAATACAGAAAAATTTTTAAACAAAATAATTTAAAGTCTCACCAAATGAGTGAAAAAATAAATTGTCTTATATTAAGGGTCTTGTCTCTTCAAATTTAAATAAAACAAAGTGTGTGTATGGCGCTATGTTTGTGGCTTTTTCACTTATTCGCATAGATTCGCGGACTGAAAGGCAGTATTTGTTTTTTTTTATCAATATTAAACAAATATAATATATAATTTTGACAAAATTAAAATCTCTGCTAGCTTTATTTATGCCTTTGTTTCTTAATTTTTTGTTTCAATAGTTAAATCAAATGAATCATCAACATCGTGCGATAAGCGATTGAGTTTGTCCGGAAATGTTTGCAACGAGAATGATGAAAGTTCCGTGAATCAATCTAGTGGAAGTCATATAGTACCAGGCTCTGGAACTACTATAAATCTTATAAATAATTGCAATTCCTTGAACACAAATTCCAACTCATTGAATTCAAAGTCTTTAGATGGCTTTTGTTCAGATACCCCTACCTCAACGTCATTAGGTGCAAATACTGCAAACACGCCTTGTAATATTCCTTTGAATGCATCATTTATAATAAATAATTTATCAAGTAGTAATGGTACACCTCAGGTTGGAGGGGGCGGCGGTGGTGTTACGAATATTATCAGTGGTGGAGGCGGTGGTGTCAATAATTGCATGGAATATATGCAGCAACAAAATCACATATTTGTATTTTCCACGCAATTAGCCAACAAAGGAGCTGAGGCTGTTTTAGCTGGCCAGTTTCCCACTATAATTGCATATCATTGCACTCAACCAGCAACGAAATCATTTTTTGAGGAGTTTTTTCTAAAAAATCCCATGAAGATGACGAAATTGCAAAGGCAAAATACATTAAATATAATGGGAGGGCTTCCGCCGGCAGGTGGACCAGCATCTAGTGGACAACCTTCATGGTTATCTGGGAATTGTAATTCGATGGGGAAAATGTCGCATAAATTAGCTTTAAATAAGTCAGGTAATCGCAAAATTCAAAACTTACATAAGAATAAATTATAATACTTTTTTGTAATTATATAGAAACTATAACATCATCGTCGTCTAACCCATCGGGAGGGGGTGTTTTAAATGAAAATGATATGATGTGTTGGGATCAAACACGATCTGTAATGGATAGCCCTGCTGCAGATTCTTCAAATGCCATGAAAATGTTGGAAAATTCTGAAAACTCAAGTAACACGCCAAAGTCAGTGTGTACGACCATATCAAATGATGAAAGTGGTAGTATACCATCACTGCAAGGAGTTAAAGTTCCAGATGAAAATTTAACGCCACAACAGCGCCAACATCGCGAAGAGCAATTAGCTAAGCTCAAGAAAATGAATCAGTTTTTATTTCCTGAAAATGGAGGTAACGACTTTCATCCTCAGGCACCCAGTAACAACCAAATGATGGCTGGAAAAATGCAAGTGCCACCAGAAGCATTAGCTGGTGGCTTAGCTGGTAACACGGTCGCATTAATGAATATACAAGGTACCAATATGGGAAACAAACTTAATGCAGCAGCAGCAATGCGCAATATTTCAGGAAATTTGGGTAATCACACGAAAACAGGTGCTCCTAATTCACAGCTTGATAATCTGCCCAATTTAGGAGAAGATATTATAATGCCAGCCGATATCATGGGGAGTTCCGTATGTGGACCAAACGATATGGCGGTAATACCATCATCTCTTAAACAAGGATGCATGCCTAGTGTAAATAATTCTGGCGTATTGGGGGCCGGTAGTGGCAGAGGTTTAATGCACGCTAGTGGAAATAATCTTAATGTGATGAATAGTAGCGGTCCTATCGGCATGCCGGTAGGAAGCCTGATGAATGATCCAAATGCATTGATGGGAAATAATACAGATGTTTTATCTCCATTTAATTCTAATCATTGTCTATCATCAGGTCAAGAAAATGGAGGCGGTAGTGGTGGTATGGTGGGATCGCACAAAAATATGAATGCTCCCGCAGCTCATCCGTCAGATATAAACTCCGCAGTGGGTATGTCCCAAATGGAGTGGTCAAAATTACATCATCATCTGTATGAAGAACGATTAAAAAATAACCACCCAAATGCCAATAACATGACTGCGGATATTAATGGAACTGTACCTACAGGATGCCAACAAATGCTAACACGGTGTAACTCAACAGGCATTGGAAATATGCCACACAGAACAAATCCCAATACAAACCCAAATAATCGTGGCAACCAAGGACCACCACCTCCTTATCATCCGACTCAACGATCAGCTTCCGTACCCATTGCGACACAATCTCCCAATCCATCAAGCCCTAACAATCCAACATCCAACATGTCACTGCCTTCGCCACGAGCTTCAAATACCATGGGTGGTGCATTGTCATCGACATCACCAAGTATGGATGTCACAACGCCTTCCTCTGCATCATCATCAAATACAAATTCAACCACCACGACAACAACAACGGCGGTCAGTGGAGGAACTTCGGGTGGTAATGGATCCACGAATAAAAACACATTTTCGCAACAGGGCTCACCTACGCCAGGATCTGGTGCAGCAAATTCAAATCGTAATAGGCCTGCTGTAAATAATTTAAATAGCAATCCCACCACACCCTTATCGCATGTTTCACCAAAAGATATTGATTCTAAGAACATGAATACAACACCCACGCTAGGTAAATATATAATGGAGATAAACTTACATATACGTATATATTAAAGTTGTTCCAATTTATACATCTGGTAAAATTGTTTTTGGCCTAAGAAGGTCTAAAAATGCGCCAAGTTTTTACTAATGTTGTCTTTAAAAAGAAATACATAAAGGAATTGATAGTGTAGAAAATGCTTAGTAGAATAGATGAATATCAGTAGATTTAGTAGACATCGTGGCTATTTTGCTCCCACGAGAATTTCAGGCTTAGAACCAACTACTGCCCCTGATGATGGAGTTAAGCCCTTTGAGGTTTACTGTCAGTATCTCGATAAGACTGGAAAAGTGTCTACTATCCGTCCACACGAGCAGTCTGATCGGCAATTATTGCCGTGGCAACTGCCAAAATCAATTGCCGGCACAAGATATTTGCGAGTGGACCGCACGAATATGTGTTTTAACACATGTTTAGCAATAATTGTTAGAAGATATTGCTGAGCAATTATCTCTGAACACAATTTGTCAAATTCAGTTGCCATAATTAACGTTTATGTACAAACATATATTTGGGGGAAAAATAATTAAAAAACTACGCTACAAACGTAAAATTTTTTACAAAAGTGCAAATAATTATAAAAAGATGAATATATGGAAGGAAAAAATTTATGTTATTTACATTTACATTTTTCAGTTCATTAAAAAAAAGAAATGGAGTGGTCAGAGGTAGACGCGAGGAAATTCAAAATTTTCAATATTCATCCTGCAAAATTTGTTGTACTCGTTGGTATCCCACATTAAGTCTTTTAGAAGGTGAGGTTCTAAATTATGAATCTCCCTTCTTTGAAGAAATGGGTTAAATCAATATCTTCTTTCGGAACACTCTTCCTCTTCTATAATGTCAATTATTTGCTTTAAAGCAATTAAAAGTTGAACACTTCGTTGTGGTACTCATTTTTAAAGCAATAAAAATATAACAATAATATATAACACGCACAACCTTATTTACCAAAAACTGTCAAATTTATGTTCTAAGATATTTACATGTTCGCCATCAACATAACATTGTTGAAAGTAAGTAATTTGATGACGTAATTCTGCCGGCGTTATTGCTAGTATTAAGACATAACAGATTGCCCGTGTGGTAGCACTGTTAGTTTGTCGTGATTCTTAAATATTATTCAATGATTTTTCTGGAAAAGTGCCAGATTAGCCTGGAAGTACATTTAAGTGGAGTCGCTTAGTCACCTGGTCTGTGCTAGACTGCGGAAGTGATCCTCAATTCGTTATTTACAAGCCAATAGAGGCATACCACAGAATTCGTTAATTTCAACTCCCAAAAATATTGATGGTATTTGAACTTCTCGCTACCATTTTGTATAAGCTACTGTTTTAACTCCAATTATTTTTAATTTTTTTTAAACAGATCATAAGTCTACTAGACCAAACTCCCAAAGATCTAGAAGCCCCGTATTAAATGATGTACCGAACAATAATGCAATGGAATCCAGATTTCCGAGCCCTGGATTAAACTTTACATCTAGTGGAGTAACTAGTGCAAATACCCAAAATTTTCCTAATAATTTTAAAAATCAAAATTCAAACTTAGAGGTAAGTATTTTTTAGATATAATCTATTCGAATTAAATATACATACATATGCTTAGCTGAACTATATACCGTCGATGGAAATTAAATAACAGCAATCCGTTAAAAAAAATAACGTACTAAAACTTCCACTTAATTTAAAGCACATAGCAATCACTTGGCTATACCGGTTGAGAAGATTGATCTCCTTTGATTATTAAACACTTTATTGTTTTATTTAACAATTCAAAATTTAACAACAATTTCTCAATTGCGGTCGTTGTGCATCATTGCCTTATCAACTAACTTAAAGAAAAAAATACTTATAGCTTTTCGTTCGTCCCGTCGGTCTCTGTTCTCTCTTTCTAAAGCCTTACACCTCAGCACCCACCTTCTCGACTTCATGGCGATCGTGATATTTCCTTTTAGTAATTGTATAGGGACCTGAGAACTTCGGTTTTATTGCTAATCCCGACCCATACTATGCGCGGTTAATGACGACCAGATTGTTGGATCTTGATTATACTTTATCTTGTTCGCCCCCGTAACAAATCAAGCTCTTTATGGAGCTCACTTTCTGTTGCTTTTTGTAACAACTTGCGACTCTCACCTTAAGCACCGCCATAACTTCGATTTATGTGCAGCCGGTATTCTACTGGATGAACTGTTGTCCTTTGAATCATCTAGGTGCCGATACCAGTTCTGCGGGCTTCCTAGGTAAATTTGTTTTGCTGCGAAAATGAGATAATGAATTGGTGTATTGTTTCCATCTGACCATTTCCACATGGAACACCGGTTGTAATCTTAAGGTGATTTATACCTTCTTCTTCGCAGTATTCGTTTTAAATTATTTCACGTGAAAGCAGTTCTTCTATCGGTGATCATTCAAACTGGAATCTCCAAAATTGCGACTTGTTTTTGTAAGAGTTGTACCATTTCAGTCCATACTTTTTATTGGATAGAGCGAAACAAATTTTGAGAACGCACCAACGACGACCAGGAAATGATCATAAAGCTTCGTCATTACTTTCATGAGGCCTATGTGGTATGTATGACATATTATCAATAGCTAGTCGGCATTGTTAGCTGGACATAATAGTCCTTCCTTACCTGCCTTCGCTTTAATCATAGTACACTCGACACAACACGTAACAATTCCCACGAGTATCTGATTCGACTTCTGAAAACTTCGCTGCATCCGCATTAATTATAATATCCATATGTTTAAGGACATCATTCTTTAACACGGTCAAATACACGCATTATATGGATCTGAATGGGGACATTTATAACCATTTAAATTGATATTCGTTTCGAAAGAGCCCCCGATTCCTATCATATACATATCACATCTCCCATCTTATCGTTATATCTCGCATCATCACCAGGAAATCGTACCGTATGCAGGTGATATTATTGTCGGTGTCTACTATGTTTGCTTTTTTGTAATAGTTGAAAACAAGGATCTTCATATTACTAATGTATTATAGAAAGACCCACATTAATATGACCAACTGGCGAGAATTCATTTTATATATTAGTATTGGATTTTAATTCCTAAATAGTTTATTGGGAGCTGCCTCTAACTCACCAAATGGCAGAATACTTGAGGAATTTGAAAACACAAGAAATACATTGACTACTGTAGATGTGAGCAAGGCTTTCACTAACATTGCTCCTAATTTGAAATAGATGTGTTTGCAGATACCAGATGTTGCTGATCATTTTCCAATTAAAATAACAAAGAAACTCTGGTCTTGTTTTTTTAAAGAAATACAAACTGGTTTCTTTAAAAAAGGCATTATGAGGAATATTCAAACATACACAAGAAAGCAGCATAATCAAAATGCATTTGTAGAAAATCCGCAAATGTATCTATCCCTCATTCACAAATATAAAGTAAAAAATAGTACAGTTTGGGTTGATTCTGAAATATCAATATTAACTCGTTTGAAACAGGAAATATGCAGAACTTTTAAAACACCACGTAGTAGGGCAAACGTTATTCGATATAAAAATATTTGTTCAAGGATTAAAAGAGAACGTAGGACTGCAAAGAGGAACATAAGGGAAAATTTTCTGAACAACCTTGATCTATCAATAGATATTAAGGTACTATTTGGCAAGATAAATGCATTGAGAGTAAAGCGCTTTGGAAACTTCTCAACAATTTGTGTAAATGAGAGTGATATAAGACATCATCCGGCTGATATTACAGATGAGCTTGCATCTTTTTGGTCCTCGCACAGTTCTGATGAAGCACTCAACCCTGGTATCATAAAAACTAACAAAGGTCTTAACATCGTAAACCCACAATGATCTTGCTAAAGATATAAAGTAACGACCCGTAAAATCCGGATTTCAGAAATAAATCCAAATCACCACCGTGAAACATCGCGGCTTTGTCACCCTTATCGAAAACAGGTAAAAGCATATTTTTGTGTGCTTTTTTCCGCTGCTACTATTGCTTTCTTTGTTTGTACCGATAACTGTTGGATTGAACTCAGTCTTTAATTATAATTTTATATTGGGAACTCCAGCCTTATTCAAAAAAAAAACTTAATTGAGGCTTGAAGTTCACATTAGTTACCAAAGACTTTAAGGCTAACAAACCTATGTTAAAAATTCGTATTCAAAAACAGTACTTTAGCTAGTGTATGCTTTAATAAATTTTACATGTTGATACTGGCAACACCATCATTCTCTCTTGTCTCTTTATAGTTAACGATGCAAAACAAACGAGTATTATTCATCCGGATAGTCGGATATATTGATAATGTTTTGCACAGTTTTAATATAAAATTTAATTTTTCGGTACTTAAGATGTAAATTGATATTTATAGTACATAAAAAACATAAACTAAATAGATTTATCGCAATGTAAAATAAATACGCCTATTTTTTGTAAAGTTTTAAACCGATTACTTGAAGAACAAGCTTTGTTTACTCGTTTTGATTGTATGTACATCACAATAAAGTTTTGTATATTTACATTATTTTGCTAAGAAATATACTTACATACATACGAGTATGTTAATTATAGAAACACCCTTAAAAAGCATTGAAAGTAATTTTTGTGATATTCTTCCGACGGGGTTTGTTTGAATTTGGAACGATTTTCCGTCATCCCACGTCAAATTTGGTTTATGAACAGACCGGTTTCGGCTTTGTGCCATCTTCAGTGTTCTCGAATACTAAATCGTTTTTCTCGCTGTACGTTGTCTTTTGTATGGTTCGTTTTTTCTTTCTTTGCCCCTTTGTGTTTCTCTCTCTCGTCCTTGTATGTCTATGTGTCTCTCATTCTCTCCCTCTCTCTACCTGCTACCTGTTCCTCTCATTTTTCTATATACCATGTCTGTGCTCCCTGTCTTTATAGCGCGGCGATTATTTAATAGGTGTATTATCTGTATGCAGGTAGTAATCTATGATTGTGCGTTTTTGGATTGGCCTTTTGTCTTGTACATCTGTTGTTATATTGTTCGGTTCCGTTAAATTATTGTTCTCTTTTGTGTAAAAATATTTTAATGGTTCAAATATTATGTCCGAGGCAGTGTTTATTTGTTCATTTATTATTCTCCCGTCAAAAGTTTTCTGTTTGTATATTTCCATGTTTTCTAATACGTTCAACCGCCGTCCTTTATGCTGTATGTGTAACAGTTTAACCGTTTTTCTAATATGCGCTGGTGTACATTTTTTGTTGAATATGTGGTTCGCAAAATTCGATTCTGGTGTTGTTCCTGGTTCTCTCATTTTTTTGTTGTAGTCTCTCATATGTTCCCGAAATCTGGTTTTTATCTTTCGTCCCGTTTGTCCGATGTAACTGTGTTGGCATGTGCAAGTTAATTTGTATACTCCTTGTTTATCCAGGCAGTCTGTCTCGTTTGTGCTGTCTTGGAGTATTCTACCCAAATTGTTATTTGTTCGGAATGCTGTGTTAATGTTGAGCTTTCTAAAAAATTTAGCAAGTTTGTATGTTGATGTGCCCATATATGTTAAAGTAGCCCAAGCTTTCTTCTCCTGCTCCTGTTCTTTGTTCCGTTCCCCACTTGTTTTGATATCTCTTCTGATTTTGTCTACCAATTTTTTCCTATACCCGTTGTTTTCCGCTATGCTATAAATTATTTTCAACTCCTTTCTATATGCCACCCGCGTTAGTGGTATTCGTTCAAGTCTCGTTACTAATTGTCTAATTGCCGCGTTTTTGTGTTGTTGAGGATGGTTTGATGAATTGTGTATTATTGTGTCTGTAGCAGTTGGTTTCCTGTATATTTCGTATTCGATCCTATTTAAGCTCTTGTTTGCCCGAATTGTTAAGTCTAGATAATTTATGCTATTGCCTTTTTCCACTTCCATTGTGAATTTTATGTTTTTGTGTTGTTTGTTCAGTAGATCCAGAATTTGTTCCTCTTTATTTCCTTCCAGTATACATATAATATCATCTACGTATCTCGCATAGAATGTAACCCCGAAATTGGTTTTTAGGTTCTCGACATATTTCTCTTCTAAATTTTGCATAAATATTTCCATTAGGATTGCTGATGTTGGATTACCCATTCCTAGTCCATTGGTTTGTCTATATATGTTATTGTTGAATTTGAAATAATTTTGCTCCAATGTGGCTTTTAGCGTATTTG
The DNA here is from genome assembly GCA_963681545.1 of Germaria angustata. Classification (NCBI taxonomy): domain Eukaryota; kingdom Metazoa; phylum Arthropoda; class Insecta; order Diptera; family Tachinidae; genus Germaria; species Germaria angustata. The sequence continues at coordinate 15,172,247 of OY813003.1, read as the reverse complement.
CGAGTTGCATTGAAAACTCTACGTCTTTTGTTTTGTTGAGCAGTGTTTTATGTACAATGTTTATTGTCTCTGTTGTTGGAATTGATGGATACAAGTCTTTTATATCAAATGAGACTAGCCTAGTGTTTTCTGTTATATCCACGCTCTGTAGCCTATTAACTAATTCCGTGGCGTTGGCTATTGTGTGTTTGTTTTCTAGGTCCAAGTTGTCTTTCAGTATTGTTTTTAGGTATTTCGATAGTTTGTAGCTCGGGGCCGATTTGTAATTTATTATGGGTCTCATTGGTGTATTCGGCTTATGTATTTTCGGTAGAGCAATCATAGATGGAGCGCATGGGTTCATGAGTGTTAACGAGTACCTCTGTTTGGTGTTATTATTTTGGTTGCCTTTTTGATTATTTCCCTGACTTTCGCCTGGTATTCGTCTGTAGGATCTTTCCTAATTTTCCGACATTTAGTGTCTTCTATCAACTGCTCCGTTTTGGTAATGTAATCATTTTTGCTGATTAATACCGTTGTGTTTCCTTTATCTGCTTTTGTTGTTACGACATTATTAGATTTAAGTTTTTGTCTTAAATTTCTAACAGCTTCGCATTCCCTGTTTTGACTCCTTTTAGATTTGATCTCCTTCTCTATTATGCGTTTGCAGGTATATCTGGCTTGATCCTGCTCCTCGTTTGGTAGCATCGATATTGCCACCTCTGTGTCCACAATGGTTTGCTCTATTTCCCTCCTTTTATTATTTTCTCGGATATTGTGCTTTAGCCCCTTTTTCAGTAACTGAGCTTCTTCATCATTGACTGCCATTTCAGTTAGGTTTATAAATCAACTTCCACACTAGATTTATAAACCTAACTGAAATGGCAGTCAATGATGAAGAAGCTCAGTTACTGAAAAAGGGGCTAAAGCACAATATCCGAGAAAATAATAAAAGGAGGGAAATAGAGCAAACCATTGTGGACACAGAGGTGGCAATATCGATGCTACCAAACGAGGAGCAGGATCAAGCCAGATATACCTGCAAACGCATAATAGAGAAGGAGATCAAATCTAAAAGGAGTCAAAACAGGGAATGCGAAGCTGTTAGAAATTTAAGACAAAAACTTAAATCTAATAATGTCGTAACAACAAAAGCAGATAAAGGAAACACAACGGTATTAATCAGCAAAAATGATTACATTACCAAAACGGAGCAGTTGATAGAAGACACTAAATGTCGGAAAATTAGGAAAGATCCTACAGACGAATACCAGGCGAAAGTCAGGGAAATAATCAAAAAGGCAACCAAAATAATAACACCAAACAGAGGTACTCGTTAACACTCATGAACCCATGCGCTCCATCTATGATTGCTCTACCGAAAATACATAAGCCGAATACACCAATGAGACCCATAATAAATTACAAATCGGCCCCGAGCTACAAACTATCGAAATACCTAAAAACAATACTGAAAGACAACTTGGACCTAGAAAACAAACACACAATAGCCAACGCCACGGAATTAGTTAATAGGCTACAGAGCGTGGATATAACAGAAAACACTAGGCTAGTCTCATTTGATATAAAAGACTTGTATCCATCAATTCCAACAACAGAGACAATAAACATTGTACATAAAACACTGCTCAACAAAACAAAAGACGTAGAGTTTTCAATGCAACTCGCAAATACGCTAAAAGCCACATTGGAGCAAAATTATTTCAAATTCAACAATAACATATATAGACAAACCAATGGACTAGGAATGGGTAATCCAACATCAGCAATCCTAATGGAAATATTTATGCAAAATTTAGAAGAGAAATATGTCGAGAACCTAAAAACCAATTTCGGGGTTACATTCTATGCGAGATACGTAGATGATATTATATGTATACTGGAAGGAAATAAAGAGGAACAAATTCTGGATCTACTGAACAAACAACACAAAAACATAAAATTCACAATGGAAGTGGAAAAAGGCAATAGCATAAATTATCTAGACTTAACAATTCGGGCAAACAAGAGCTTAAATAGGATCGAATACGAAATATACAGGAAACCAACTGCTACAGACACAATAATACACAATTCATCAAACCATCCTCAACAACACAAAAACGCGGCAATTAGACAATTAGTAACGAGACTTGAACGAATACCACTAACGCGGGTGGCATATAGAAAGGAGTTGAAAATAATTTATAGCATAGCGGAAAACAACGGGTATAGGAAAAAATTGGTAGACAAAATCAGAAGAGATATCAAAACAAGTGGGGAACGGAACAAAGAACAGGAGCAGGAGAAGAAAGCTTGGGCTACTTTAACATATATGGGCACATCAACATACAAACTTGCTAAATTTTTTAGAAAGCACAACATTAACACAGCATTCCGAACAAATAACAATTTGGGTAGAATACTCCAAGACAGCACAAACGAGACAGACTGCCTGGATAAACAAGGAGTATACAAATTAACTTGCACATGCCAACACAGTTACATCGGACAAACGGGACGAAAGATAAAAACCAGATTTCGGGAACATATGAGAGACTACAACAAAAAAATGAGAGAACCAGGAACAACACCAGAATCGAATTTTGCGAACCACATATTCAACAAAAAATGTACACCAGCGCATATTAGAAAAACGGTTAAACTGTTACACATACAGCATAAAGGACGGCGGTTGAACGTATTAGAAAACATGGAAATATACAAACAGAAAACTTTTGACGGGAGAATAATAAATGAACAAATAAACACTGCCTCGGACATAATATTTGAACCATTAAAATATTTTTACACAAAAGAGAACAATAATTTAACGGAACCGAACAATATAACAACAGATGTACAAGACAAAAGGCCAATCCAAAAACGCACAATCATAGATTACTACCTGTATACAGATAATACACCTATTAAATAATCGCCGCGCTATAAAGACAGGGAGCACAGACATGGTATATAGAAAAATGAGAGGAACAGGTAGCAGGTAGAGAGAGGGAGAGAATGAGAGACACATAGACATACAAGGACGAGAGAGAGAAACACAAAGGGGCAAAGAAAGAAAAAACGAACCATACAAAAGACAACGTACAGCGAGAAAAACGATTTAGTATTCGAGAACACTGAAGATGGCACAAAGCCGAAACCGGTCTGTTCATAAACCAAATTTGACGTGGGATGACGGAAAATCGTTCCAAATTCATTGAAAGTAAATTTCGTTCTACAGATAAGCAATGAGAATAATACCAGTGAAAAAAGGAATTACTTTTAAGTTATTTAAAACTTTTTAATATTAATATTATGTTTTTTGTTTTGGTAACCTAGTCTGCATTAGTACAAACGTTAAGTAAATTAAAATAAAACCAATTCCTTATTTGATTTACATTGCAATATTTGAACTAGTATTTGTTTTATTAATTTTATTTGTTATTTTTTGATATTACAAGAACTTAAAGGGATGTACATATGTATTTAAATAAATATTTCTAAATGAAAAACAAAATAAAATCAAGATATATATATGTATGTCAATATATGTTTTCCAATTATGTATTTTAATTTAATTGATATTAAAAATATTTTTCAATAAATGCTCTAAGTATAGCATTTTCTTGTAATATTGCACGGCATCACCACCAGTTTTCTAAATTTTTATGTTGCAGACGTTAATTGCGGCACGTTCTAAATAAAAAATTACATTGGAAAATAATGTTCACATAAAATAAAAATTAATTTTACCAATTCTGTTCATTAAATTTAATATATCCATTTTTTTATTTCACAAATCCACACAATTTCAAATATTATCAATAATTTTGTTCACAAAACTTTGTTTGTCAAAACAATCAAATATTTTAACATCGCTTTAAAGTAGGTGAGTAGCTGCTTTAAATTATTTAATGTTAACGTTGGTTTACAGTACGTGTGTTAAGCTAATAATCGTTTTTGAATGAAACTTTAAGGAATTTTGCTTCAAGTTGGTTTACCAACCTGTGTTAAGTTTTTTTGAATAAGGCTCTAAATGTTTAAACTTTTTTTAAATAGGGCATGGTCTTCTCTTACATACAGTCTGTAAAAAAAAGCAAAGTCAAAATGTATCGGAATTTCGCTTCCAAGGACGAATAACGAGAACAAATTTATTTTTTGTGCTGTTTTTTTGGGCATATGCGGTGCGTTTCTTTATTCTACATTGGAAGATTGCTGGATTCCAATTTGCACGAAAAGCTTTCCTGTGCTTCAAAATTATGGAGATAAGAGCGATTTGGGAGAAAAGAATTGTTCTCTCAACAAACAGACAACACTTTTTCTTCGTGTAAAATAGGCTAACTCATAAACAATCAACTCTTTCAATGGTAAATAATATTAATTAAAGCAAAGTTGTCAATGAAAAAGTTATAAAATAGACTTTTTTGCGTTCACAAAAGGTTTTATATAAAAAGAGAACTTTCTGGATACACTAAAAAGTAAATAAATGCACATGTACATATGAACACTCTCTCGTTAAGCGCTTCCCATTTTTAAATTTAAATAAAACAAAGTGTGTGTAAGATATTGAAAATTTTTAATCGCTTGAAGGCCCTATCGATGCCATTATGTATGGAATATAACATTCTGTAAATGTCCGAAGCGACTTCGTTGGGTAGCGCGCATCCGAAGTTTAAAATTTTCCATGACTCTGATGCATAAATCTGGCTAAATTTGACTGGTGGAGTGGATTATGTTAGCTTTGGAGGTCGGTGTAGTCTGTGGCTTGCTTGCATATATCTAAAACTTAAGAAACCACATAAAAAATAGTTTACGGGAGTCAAATTGCACGATATCGGTGGCCAGTTCACACCACCACCACGTTAGATGACCATACCCTCAAACTGCTCCTGAACAATGCCCAATGACCGCGTAGCACGTAGCGCCGTCTTGTTGAAACTGTGTCGTTGGTGCCCATACCATCCAATTCTTATTTTTATTAAATAAATTTTTATAAAGGGAAGTAACACTCTAGCAATTGATGCCTGCTAATTAAATTGTTGCTTCTGTGTGAAAGGGATTGTGAAAGACAGGGGAAAGGTGGTGAAAATGAGAGATATAGAGCTTAATTCTTATGCAACTCTGCTATTGCATTAAATTTTTTAAGCTGTGTATGTTTTAGCTTCTTTTTTTAGTTGCTTTACTTCGCCGACTAATCTGCTAACATTACCGACCAAATGAAAGCGCTCGCCGTTGACGGTGATGGCCTTGTCAACGTCGTTCTCAATGAAATATGTGAATTGGTATCATCCCATATTGTTTTTGACATACCCATTCATCTAGAAAGGAGCCTCGTCGCTGAAGGTTGTTTTTGTATGAACAATAGGGTCAGTTTTCAACTGCTTCAGGGCCCATTCAACGAATACACGTCGTTGTCTTCAGCTCCTGAATCAGTGTACTGGTGCAGGCCCAAGTCCCGACACAAAATTCGCCAAGTTGTGGTCTGCGAAAACTCGAGTTCTTGTGAGCGACTCGAAATTTTTTTTCCACTAATATTTATTTATTATATCTTCAAAACTGAACTAACAATAAGTATTCAAATCTTAAATATACATATAATTACACAAGTATACACGGTTTTGGATCTAAGCAACCAAAAGCTGTTTCTAAGGTCATTTGGGGCGCTGAATCAGAATCTGCACTCCGTTTTTTGATACTGGTTCTAGTTTTCGAGATATTAAATAAACACATTTTTTACAATTTTTGACAATTAATCTCCATTTTATTCATTAGAAAGTGTTAAATTAGAAATGAAGAGCAGTCGAACTGAGTCGCTTGTACTGTTTGGGATCTGTTTCACGCATTAAAGTCCAACAGTAGTCGCTCATCATGCCCTCGTCCCAAAATCCTTGGTATCTTTTTCGATTTTCGCCAAATCTTGGTGTAGTCGCTCTCCTTACTCGTCGCTTGTATCACCCAAGTTTTCAGGAAAAATTCGAGAAGGGAATGCAGAAAATGTATTTTGAGAGACATTCGAGCTCCAATCTTGCAATAATTTTGCAACAAACTGTCGATTATCTGCTTGAAATCCGGGAATTTGCGGTTACCGAGAAAGCTGTGAACAACATCTTGAAATGATACCCATGCTGCTGCTTCGTTGGGTGTTAAACATTTTGTAAAGTTTCTGTCGGCCATTAATTTTCGAATATCAGGTCCGACAAATATTCCCTCTTTGATTTTGGCGTACGACAATTTTGGAAATAACTTGGTCAAGTACTCAAAAGCCGGTCCTTCACGGTCGAGCGCTTTGACAAAGTTTTTGATAAGGCCAAGCTTTACAATTCTGTCTTTGCATTTTCACACGTTTTGGATTAAAAAAAATTTAAAAATACAAATTAAATAATGTTTCTAGCGACGCCAACAGCTGAATGTCATTATGATAGCGCAGTGTTGCCAACATGCGCGAACTCACAAACTAGAACCAATTTTGAAAAACGAAATCCGGATTTGAATTCAGCACCTCAAATAACGTCAAGGTCTGTTCTCATCTTCTCTGATCCAAAAGTTGACCGGAATTTGTAAACTTGTGTTATTAGGCCCAACCAGTGTCGGACGTAAACTTAGTGATAATAATTAATAATATATAAATGTCATGTTAAGCACAAAAATATTTTCAAAGAATTTTATCTGGAGTGTTGCGTAATAATGCTGTAGTGTCCCTCTTTTTTAAGCGAATGTGTCCAGTAAAGTTCAATATATTACGAGCAAGGGGATTAGGATGGGACTCTAGTTTTGTTAAATATTTGCCTGCATATTTTGCAATTTCAGCGGTCACAAGTGGCATATTTAAATCACGATGTAAAATTGAATTTTTCCAACATAAAATGAACTTGAGCACTTCCTCACAGTAAAAAATATTGATATAATGTTGGTATCTGAGACTCATTTGACTTCGAGAAGCTTTTTTAAAATGAGTGCCTACACCTTATATGATACAAAGGACCCGAGAGAAATAGCATGCGGAGGATCAGCAATTCTAATAAAGTCAAGACTCAAGCACTATATTCTCAGGTCCTTTGTATCATATAAGGTGTAACCACTCATTTTAAAAAGGCTTCTCCAAGTCAAATGAGTCTCAGATACCAACATTATATCAATATTTTTTACCGTGAGGAAGTGCTCAAGTTCATTTTTATGTTGGCGAATGCCGTTTGCGTTCCAGAAACATAATTTTAACGTGTTCATGGCTTGTTAACTAATGCTAGAAGCAGTGTGTTCTGCATTCGCAGTATTTCTTGCATCATGCTAGTCATATTTGTTGTAAAGTTGTTTATAGTTTGGACCAGATTATCAATAGTAGTTTCAAGGCGACTGAAATTAAGGCTTGCGTTTGCATTCGTTGAATTATTTGGTGGTGACACTTTTTGCATGGGAACAGAGTTGATCATACGATACTTGTGTAGTGATAGGTTGGGCCATTACAGGATAAGTGGCGGAGTACGTATTTCCTGTTTGCGCTGCGACTACTTTAGGCTTTTGACTCATAGCCTGTTTAACGAAAGAGTATACAGGACATCCCCTGTAGTTAGCAGTGTGATTACCTCCACAATTACTGCACTTTTTTTCCTTCTGGTCTTTCGACTTATTGCAAATAGCAGTATTGTGTAATTCACCGCACACAACACAAACAGTAGGTAATTTGCAGTAAGTTTTTGTATGGCCATATTCTTGACAATTATGGCACTGTACGGGTCCTGAACGCTTGTCTGGTTCTTCAACTGTGATTTTTCGGTATAACAGATATTTTAAATTATAAATGGGATGGTACTCATTTTTCTTCAATATTACATCGTTTGGCTCCAGTTCAACACGAAAAAGAGGTTGGGGGGATCTTATCCCTGTTTTTTACCTTGAATGCTTTCAGGGTCAGAGCATATTTTATTTCATCAGGAACAACGTAAGAATCTATGCCCTTCATCTGGCATCTCTGCCTCAAATCGTAAACAATGTGTTTTTATTTTCTTGAGTGATTTACATATATAATTTAAATTAATTTAATTAATTAAAAAGACCATTACAAAGTCTTCTTTAATCGCTTCTGGTCATGTTTGCTCCAAAAAAGAAAAAGTATTGGGGTAACAGCACCAAATTCAAGTTGTTGAAAACAAACGATGATGGACCTGTAATAAATGCTAATAGATTTCGTTTATTAGCCGACTCCGAGGAAAATGAGGAAGTTCCTGTCAAAGATAAAGTTCCACCAATAATTGTGGATCCCACTCATAAGTTTTCGGATGTAATTGGTTTATTAGGTGTAGAATAGAGAATGTCAGTTGGTACAAAAATAATATCCAGCTCGTTGGTGCTTTATGAAGCAGCATTGAAAACTCTTAAAAGCAGAGGTTATCATTATTATACGCATGAAATAAAGGAGGCGAAGAATTTTAAAATGGTTCTCTTCGGGTTACCTCAATTTACTACCGAAATTATCAATAATGAATTTGTCAATGAGTTCAACATAACTCCCGTAAGCGTCTCGGAAATAAAAAGAAAAAAAAAAAACTTCTGCTGATGATGCTTTATATATGATTGAATTCAACCGTCAACACGTCTCGGAAAGCGAAGTTTTAAAAATTAAATATTTTTGCAATATCGCAGTGTACTGGAGAAGGCCACTCAAAGGCAACAGGGGTCCTACTCAATGTTCCAAATGCTCTATGTATGACCATGGAGCAAAATACTGTCATAGAATGGCAGTGTGTTCAGTCTGTGCAGGGAATCACGATTACACGGAATGTAAGTTGAACAAAAGTTCCCAGGATACTAGTGTGGTGTATAAATGCCACAACTGTATAAAGAAGGGCTATAAACATATTAACCACAAATCGGATGATCCCAAGTGTCCATGTCGTCAGGAATACCTTGAAATTCGACAACGAGTTACCACTAAGTCCAGTCTGGTTAGTAGACGTATCAATACGTCATATTTCAACTTAGGCGATTATAATTTTCCTGAATTGCCAAAAAAGCACGTACCAATGACACACGTGATACCCGCCCTCAAGCTGGTAACCAGTATTCACATGTTTTGAAAAATAATCATTATGCCAGGGATAATGATGATGATATCTCCAATGACACCCTGCTACAAATATTTTTTGATGCAGTCGATGCTCTTCAAAAATGTCAAAACAAATATGACAAATTAAGAGTTTTGGGTAATATGCTTAAACATGTCATATAATTCAACTGTCTTACACAATGTTCATGTTATGCACTGGAATGCACAAGGCATAACGACTGAGTCAGCAGCTGCGCAGCTGGAGCAAATAGTTCGTAACAAAGGAGTTGAAATTCTCCTTCTAAATGAGACTTTTTTAAAACCTCACCATAAATTTAATCTCGGAGGCTTTAAAATTTACAAAGAAGACCGGCCTACCCATGGCGGAGGTGTGCTTATTGCAATTAAAAGCTATATTCAACACAAGCTATTACCTAAGAAAAATACGCGAATTATCGATAATATTTCGATACAAATAATGATTAATAGAAGACCTGTAATTGTGACTGCAGCGTATAAGCCGCCCGTAAACTCTGTTGACTGCAACGGATCTGGATTTATTAACCAACTCTACAAGCGAGTTTTTTATATTTGGAGATCTGAATGCACATCATACTCATTGGAATTGTGTGGCGAACAATGCTACTGGGAATGAACTTTACAATCATTGTTTAAGATCTAACTATTATATACACCATCCAAATGCCTTTACCCGGTTTGGTCAGAATCTGGCTCAAGTCCAACCCTCTACGGTTGATATTCTTTTAACGAACTCTAGTGTTAATTTTTCCAATTTAGAATCCCATCCTAACATACTACAGTCAGACCACGCACCAATCACTTGCTTTATTTTTGGTCATATTCATAGTATGATAGAGACAGTTCCCTTGTACTATCGCGCAGACTGGCCGGCAATCAGAAATGGGGTCGATAATGAAATTAGAAGCCAGTACATTGATCAGACCGTAAGTAATCCTGATAGCCTAGAGCTGTCCTTAAGTAGATTAATATCAATCGCTAAAGGGGCTTTCAATCAAATTCCTACTGGTACCAGAAGTTCTTGGCAGAGAGAAATCTCTGACACTATTAAATTTTTAATTAGACAGAAATAAATATAATCGCAAATTTCAAAGATGTAGAGTTTTAAACCAAAGAATGCAAATATATTGCATATTAAAGCAATTGAATAGATTAATTAATTTCTACCTCAATACAGAAAGAAACGAACGCTGGTCAAAATTTATTTCAAAACTGCCTACCGGGTCTAAAATGTTTTGCAAACTATCAAAAGCTCTTAAAGGTAATAAAAACAATTTTACAGATTGACACGTAAACAATGACATTTTAAAAACCAGTGCTGAGAAGGCAAATGCATTAGCTGACGTTTTCGAAGCCTCTCACACCATAACTATTAATATTTCTGATTCTAGAACAAATGCTGAACTAACAAATAAAAATGAAGTTAAATCACAAGTACTATTGCTGAAAAATAATAAGGCTCCTGGCCTTGATAGCGTTAATTCTACTATTCTTAAAAATATGCCCGATTACTTCTTCGAGACGTTAAGTAAGCTATTTAATTTTTGCTTAGAAAATGGATACTTTCCTCTCATTTTTAAAAAGGCTAAAGTAATTCCTATTCAGAAAGCTGGTAAAATCCTAAAGTACCCACCAGTTACAGACCAATCAGCATATTGAGTTTGATAGATAAGATCTTTGAGAAAATCATTCATAAGAGAATTTTAAATTTTTGTAATAACAATAATATTATTAATAGTCAGCAGTTTGGGTTTCGTAGGGAACACTCCACTACACACCAGTTAAAAAGAGTTGTTAACTTTATCGAAAATAATAAGTTTAATAGAAAAAGCACTGGCGTTTTGTTTCTCGGTATTGAAAAAGCCTTTGACTCCATCTGGAATGGCGGCATGTTATTCAAAGGATTATTAAGAACTTTTTAGAAAATCGCTCGTTTGTTGTTTGCGTTGATAATACTTTTTCGAGTGAGAGGCAAATACCTGTTGCTTTGCCATGGGGGTCGGTGCTATCTCCCTCACTATACTCAGTCTATACATCTGATATAGTAATACATAAATATTATGATGCAGCATTCTACGCAGACGATAGTGCGTTTATTTGTTGCGGAAAACTCAAATGCGATAATTAAAAAAATGCAAAACTGCCTGCAAACAGCACAGAATTACTTCGAAAAATGGAAAATTAAAGTCAATGAGCTTAAAACGCAGGCTATTATATTTCCTTATAATAAGTCACCCAAACGTCTGCCAACCTTACAACTAACTTCTCGAGGAATAACTATTCTTTTGAAAGAAGGCATTAAATACCTAAGGGTAATCCTTGACAGGAAACTTTCATTCAAACAACACGTAAATAGCATTTGCGATAAAGCAATTAAATGCGGTCGATCCCTGTATCCTCTACTCTGTAGATCAAAACTGAACTTAAATAACAAATTATTACTCTATAAAATGTGTATTCGTCCCATTATGGCCTACGCTTGCCAAGTATGGTATCACAAAACCGCTAAAACACATAAAAAGAAACTGCAAATAATTCAGAAAAAAATTTTAAAATAATACACAATCTATCTCCTAGATAGTCAACTCAGTTATTGCACAAAAACTTTAACCATAAAATGTTTAATACATTTGCGAAGGAACTGACTCTGTCATTTAATGTAAGATGCAGATGGTCTGAATCCGAAACTATAAGAGATTTGCTAAACAACCACACAGATTCTTTTGTATGAAAGAATTTAGTTAGATAATAAACTTTATTTTATTTTTTTATTAAGCTTAAGGTCTTAAATTTTTATTTTAAATTATTATCGATATTTCGGTACTCGTCGAGTACCATCTTCAGGATATTTATTATTTGTTTGTTTTATATAAATTGAAAAAATTTTTACATTTAAAAAATAATAATGAAAATTTTTGTCATTTTTTAAATTCTAATCACATATTCAGAAAATATTTAAAGTAATTATAATATACATTTGTACATTAAATAACAACATTAAAAAACTCATGTATGTAACAAAACTTATATGCAAGTATTTTTATACCATGTTATTGATACACGTGCATGTATGTTGATTTAACATTAAATTATAATTTATGTTATTTTAACATTGAAAAATTAAGTGTGATAAAATTTAACATTTCTTATTTATTAAATGTCTACAATTATGCGCAATATTGTCTGTGTCTGTTTTGAAATTAATTTTATTCAATGGTGGAAGTTTTATAATGTGTAACATTTCTAAAATGAGTCTTCTTTTGTAATTTGTTTCTGTGTTTAGTACTGAAACATTTTCAAAGTTAGGATAGTGTTTCAATTCCTTACAATGTGTCGACAACGCCGTCCTCTGTGTAACATTATCTCTATTTCTTTGATCTGACTTACGCCCAGCAAGTCCTAACTTTCAATTTATTTTTAGTTGTTCCTATATATACCTTATCACATTCTTCACTATCATTGCCCTTACACGGTATTTTATATATTATATTAGATCTATCAAGTTTATTAATACTATCCTTTGTCCTACTGAACAATCTGTTCAATGTGTTGTTTGTCCTATAAGCTATCTTATATTTTTCTGTATCATATACTCCTGATCTTTCTATACGTTCAGATATCCCTGGTACATAAACTATAGCTTTATAAATCTTATGTTCATCTAGGCCTGTTCTATTTTTTGATCTGTTCTTACCTTGGTCAATTAATCTATTAATCAGATTTTTGGGAAAACTATTCTGTATCAATATTTTTCTAATTTTCTTTTCATTTTTCTTTTGAAAATCCCTATCACTTATCGTCAATACTTTTTCTATTAAATTCCTTGCTGTATTAATAATAATTCTTCTATTGTGCTTTGAATAATAATTGATTATTCTTCCTGATGCTGTTGGTTTATGATACCAATCAAATATTGATCTATTATTTTTCTTTATCACCAGTGTATCTCGAGTCTTGTTGAACCTTCGTAGTGAACAGACGTGTTAGCGGAGTTTTTTTTTACATACTAAACAAACAAAAATACAAACAAAAAAATATTCGTAATAAGTACTGATTCGTAATAAGTACAGTTTTTGTTAAAATCGCTTTATTTGCATTAATAATATTTTTCGTATAAACTGAAACAACAAAAACAAACAAAAAAACCACAAACAAAGTGACTGAGGAATACTCTGTATGAGTACCTCAAAAACAAACAATTGTGAAGTGAGTTCTAACGGCAGAAATGCCTATTTTACTGTGAGTTCTGATATTCTTAATGCACACAATAAAAATAAAAAATCGGATGATAGTCTTTTTCTAACGGCAAAGCCAATTTTTCGCGAGCGATCAACTTCGCTTACTCCAATGCCAAGTAGTGATTCGTTAACATTACCGTTGCCTAGTAATTCTGTATTTAAGTCAGCGCCATTATCCGCTCCGGGCTCGTGTTCCTCACTTAACCAAGTTATTACAATAGACAATATTATTCAGAAACCAAAGGTGCCTGTCGGAATGGACCGATATATTACAGTGGTAAAGCGCGGGCGAAGCCCAAATTCTTCAAAGATCTCATCTGTTCCCAAGATATCCAGGGATATCGACACCGCCACAGTTAAGCGTCAAAATCGCTTTAAAATATTGCAGGATGACATTGACAAACCCGAAGGATCCTCGAAAAAAACCTCCAAACCACCACCCATCTATTTGAGACAAAAAAACTCAAACACACTTATTAAAAAACTAATCTCGGTCATTGGCGAAAAGGCATTTCACATTGTCCCAATAAAACGTGGTAACATTGACGAAACTTAAATTCAAATATATGAAGAAAAAGATTTCCGCAAAATGGTTAATGAATTGGAAAAAAATAAAACAAGTTTTTACACATTCCAGCTTAAGAGCGCTAAAGGCTTACAGGTCGTATTGAAGGGCATAGATTCTTACGTTGTCCCTGCTGAAATAAAAGGTGCTCTCACCCTCCAAGGATTCAAGGTAAAAAATGTATCCAACATATTAAACAGGGAGAAGATCCCCCAACCTTTATTTCGTGTTGAACTTGAGCCAAATGATATATTATTGAAGAAAAATGAGACCCATCCCATTTATAATTTGAAATATCTGTTATAGCGGAAAATCACAGTTGAAGAACCACACAAGCGTTCAGAACCCGTACAGTGCCATAATTGTCAAGAATACGGCCATACAAAAACGTATTGTAAATTACCTACTGTTTGTGTTGTGTGTGGTGAATTACACAACACTGCTATTTGCAATAAGCCAAAGGATCAAAAGAAAAAAAGTGCAGTAATTGTGGAGGTAATCACATTGCTAACTACAGAGGATGTCCTGTATACTCTTTTGTAAAACAGGCTATGAGTCAAAAGCCTAAGGTAACCCCAGCTCAAACAGGAAATACGTACTCCGCTACTTATCCTCCTATGGCCCAACCAATCTCTACACAAGTTTCGTATGCTGACGCTGTGATGATCAACTCCGTTCCCATGCAAAAAGTGTCACCACCAAATAACACAACAAATGCAAACGCAAGCTCTAATTTTAATCGCCTTGAAGCTACTATTGATAATCTGGTGCAAACTATAAACAACTTTACAACAAATATGACTAGCATGATGCAAGAAATGCTGCGAATGCAGAACACACTGCTTCTAGCATTAGTTAACAAACCATGAACACGTTCAAATTATGTTTCTGGAACGCAAACGGCATTCGCCAACACAAATATGAACTTGAGCACTTCCTCACGGAAAAAAATATTGATATAATGTTGGTATCTGAGACTCATTTGACTCCGAGAAGCTTTTTTAAAATGAGTGGCTACACGTTATATGATACAAAGGACCCGAGAGGAAGAGCATGCGGAGGATCAACAGTTCTAATAAAGTCAAGACTCAAGCACTATATTCTTGACAACATTTGTGCAGACCATCTACAAGCAACGAATATTTGCATCGAAAATTTTTGTTCAAATCTCGTCATATCATCCATTTACTCCCCTCCCAGATTTTCAATTCCTGAGGATCAATACGAGGATTTTTATAAAACTCTTGGCCCTTGTTTCATAGCAGCTGGCGACTACAATGCAAAACATACGTTCTGGGGATCGCGTCTTATTACACCTGGAGGTCGAGCGTTGTACAACACAATTTCAAAAATGGGCTTGGACGTCATTTCGAGCGGGGAGCCCACTTACTGGCCTATTGACATACAAAAAATTCCAGATGTTATAGATTTTGGCGTCATGAAAAATATCTCTAGGGATTTAATTCATGTTGAAGCTTCTCATGGTCTCTTCTCCGATCACTCGCCAACGATCGTTACAATTTGTAGCCCACTAAGAAGTGACTTACCTCACCCATATGTGAAGATGATAAATCATGTTAATTGGCTGGCGTTCAAAAAATATCTCAGTAGTCATTGTACGGGAAACATCAAGCTAAGAACTCCCGATGATATTGAATTTAACATTGCCAATCTTACCGATAATATTAAACAGGCTGCTAAACATGCCACTACTTCCTATCCGCAGACTGGGTTTAATAGAGTTTATTCTGCGGATATTGAACGTCTCGTATGTGAAAAAAGAAGAGCTAGAAGGGAATGGCAATAGCACAGATCACCCCAACATATGGAACATTGGTCCAAAGATTATAAGGTACGTGAAAAACTTTATGTCAAATAGAAAAATTATAGCAAGAGTTGGTGGGCACTATTCCGACTGTCAGTCACAAGAAAATGGGATTCCTCAAGGGTCACCCCTTTCAGTAATCTTATTTTTAATAGGATACAACAAAATGTGTTCCATTATAGGATTACATAAAAATATAAACTTTGTCGCCTACGCTGACGACTTTAATCTGATATTTAGATTTGACCGTAGAAAGAACCCTACTATTGACCTTGAGGAAGTCTTTAAACAAATTCATGACTGGTGCATTTATTCTGGCGCTAAGCTCTCTAGCAAAAAATGCAAAATTATTCACATCTGTAGAAAAAAATCTTGTAAACATAGAATTATGTGTAACAACTTCCCATTTGAAGAAGTTGACCATATGAAAATGCTGGGGGTAAACATAAACAACCATTATAGATGGAATACCCACATAGATCTATTATCGTCTTCCTTAACGAAGCAACTGAATGTTATAAAATGCTTGTCTAGCACAAAACTGAACTGCAACACTCTTACGCTTGTGTGCGTTATAAAAGCAATTTTAATGTCCAAAATCAACTATTCCCTACCCTTTTACGGATTTGATGCTAAATTTCTGCTGAGAAAAGTTAAAACAAA
Organism: Germaria angustata; assembly: GCA_963681545.1. Lineage (NCBI taxonomy): Eukaryota > Metazoa > Arthropoda > Insecta > Diptera > Tachinidae > Germaria > Germaria angustata. The sequence goes on along the minus strand of OY813003.1, from coordinate 15,155,895 downwards.
AATAAACGCAGCTATAAGAATCGAACTAGGAGCTTTTCGTACTACTCCAATAACAAATATGCAATTCGAAGCTAATATATACCCACTGGAAATCCAACGGGATATCATAACATCTAGACTCTTTAAATGTTTTCTAAACAATCACGACACTCCTTTGTATCCACTCATTCGGAAATGTTTAAAATCTAAAAAAAACCCAAAAATTCCCTCGGTAATACAAAGAATCATAAAAAACTGTTCCGAACTCCAACTCCCTCCATTCAACAAAATAAACTATTACCAAAAAGATATCAAGCCATATTGGCACTTTAATAGTAAAACTATCAATCTTTCTCTCCACGAGTTAACAAAAACAAGCACAGACCATTCAATATATCAAAAAATTTTTCTCGAAATACAATCAAGATATAAGCACTACCACTTTATATACACAGACGCCTCAAAAATTAATAACCAAGTTAGTTACAGTGTAACAGGAAACAAAAAAATACTACTAACTAAAGCTCTTCCACAATATACATCAATTTTTACGGCGGAAATCATTGCAATAATGGAAGCAATTAACATTTCGAACGATAAAAAAAGTTTACACGCAATATGCACCGACTCTCTATCTTCCCTCAAATCAATTTGTAACCTCTCTAATAGCAATGTTTATGCCAGAATCATAAGAAACATTTTAATTGAAAGATATCCAAATATAATACTTATTTGGACGCCAAGTCATTGTGGAATAAAAGGGAATGAGTTTGCTGACAAGGTTGCTAAGGAGGGAATAAAGAGACCACTATTAACTTCTCATAATTTTAACAAAACAGACATTAACAAATTTCTAAAAAATCTCTTCCTGCAGAACGCTAATGTGCATGGAAAAACTTCAAACTGGTATCAAACTTTAAACACAGAACAAATTTGTATTAACAATTTCCCTAAGAATAATGAATTCAAAAGACTGGACTTAATAAAAATTGAAAGACTCCGCTTAGGGCACTCTAAGCTCTCCCATGGTCATATACTTAAACTTCCTATGCCAAAAATCTGCGACTGTAATATAACATCTTCAAATATAATAATGCACGTATTTTCAACATGCCCAAAATTCAAGAAACAACGTGACCTTATCTCCAAACAACACCCTAATCCCATATCTTTACTTTCAAACCCTAACAAAAATAATATTTCCCAAATAATTGCCCCTATTGCGGTTCACCACTTTTGTGTCAGTTTGGTCGTCTTAGGTGATTTCGCATTGCCGTTCTCAACTAAACTGCCAGTTGACTATTCAGTTGTGTATCTGTTTTTTCGTGGTATTGCCGTTCTCAACTTTGTAAAAGTTTGGTCGTAAAAAACGTTGAATACACACAACTGCTTAATTGTAGTTGTGTCATTATCAGTTAGAGTGAAATTTTTTTAAAAGCGGTGAAAATTTAAATCAAAATGGAGAGATCGTAAGTATAAATTTTTGTAATATTTTTTTCACAATTTTTAAACACTTTTATTAGTTTGAAAATAACAACGAAAGTCCAATTTGAGCGGCTTGTTCAGATTATGGACAGGAATCCGTAAATTGCTCGCGGAAAACCAAATTTTGGTGCAACGGAAAATATGTGCAAGGAGTTATGGGAAGAGTTTGCTGTAGAATTAAATAGTTTGGGACCACCGACAAGAACATCTCAAGAATGGCAACATGTAAGTGTGTCAGTAAAATAATATTGAACAATTAGAATATTCTTAATATAATTATAATCTTTCACAGGTTTGGATCCACTATAAAGCAAGCATTAAGAAAAAACTTGCAAACAATAAAAGAAACACTCAGGCGACAGGTTGAGGCCCATCACAAGAAATCCCATTAAATAGCCTTGAGGATACTGTTTCACAACTCTTGTCTTTGCAAGAGGAAGCGGCACCATTAAATAGCCTTGATGATACTGTTTCACAACTCTTGTCTTTGCAAGAGCAAGCGGCACCATCTGGCCAAGTTTTTGGCGTTGCAGCATCCACTGCAAACATTAAAAAAATTAGAAAAAAAAATTTGCATTGTTGGAACGACAAGCAAATGAGGCTACTGATCTCCACAATCTTAAGGTGGAGTGCGATAAATTAAAAATAGAAAAACTTAAGAACAAATTTAAAAATTAATAATATTTTATTGTTTGCTGTTGTAGATAAATTTCATCTTATTTTTTTATATATTAAAATTCACAAGTGGTATTATTTTTTTAAGAATTACAAGTTTTTAAATATATGTACAGAATTCTTTTTTTTAACCTTTTAAGACTGAATTAACAAATTGTTTCACAATACATAAATAAAATATTTTACACTTTTTATTCCCACAACACTTTCAGTTTAATTTTCTTCAAATTTCACTTGTCAAACGTGATATTTAAAGTTGGCAATTCGATATTTTAGGTTGGCAATTTTATGACAAACTCAACTAAAAACAGTTGTGTATCGCAATAACTAAAATGAGTTTGGTTGTGCATAAGTTGGGTTGACTCTCACACGACCAAACTGAGTTGAGTGGTGAACCGCAATAGGGGCAAATAACTTTTTAACCGATATAAAAATTTATCACCTAATATAAGAACCAACAAAATTCTGTAAAAAAACCGAGCCTAAGACCCAGTAGTCATGGCCTATATATAATACATTAGTTTATAATTTGTAATTATTTCCTAATGTTTAATAATAAAATTAGACTTAGAGAATGCACTAAACGACTCCAAGAGTTGCTTGCATCTGAAAAATCTGCTTCTCTTAAGAATTATCTGGAAGGTCTCGATGTTACAGCAGCATCTAATTACTCCTTGTGGCGCGCTGTTAGAAAACTTAAAACACCCGTTGAGTTTAAACCACTCCTGCGCACTTCTACCGAAGGTTGGGCAAGAAACAATACTGAAAAAGGTAACATATTTGCTGAGCATTTAAAACACGTATTTACCCCAAACACATGTACTGGTGCTGTTGATTTTCCGAGTGTAGTTGCTCTGCTCCCTCGACCCATAAAGTTTAAGATGCGTGATGTACAAAAACTAATTGCTGAAACCAATCCAAAGAAAGCCCCGGGTATTGATGGAATTAGTAACAAGATGCTGATGAATTTGCCTCGTATTGCTATTAGAATCCTGTTATTTATTTTTAATGGCATTTTACGACTGGAGTATTATCCACACAGCTGGAAACTCAGTCTAGATTGTAAACTTTTAATATACAAGTCGCTTTTGAAACCCATATGGTGTTACGGAATTCAGCTATGGGGCACTGCTTCAGCTTCCAATGTAGAGAGAATCCAACGAATGCAAAACAAAATTTTAAGGTTAATAACATCGGCTTCATGGTACATGAAAAATTCAATTTTACATCGTGATTTAAATATGCCACTTGTGACCGCTGAAATTGCAAACTATGCAGGCAAATTTTTGTGTTTTTCTTTTTCCGACGGGGTTTGTTTGAATTTGGGACGATTTTCCGTCATCCCACGTCAAATTTGGTTTGAAAACAGACCAGTTTCGGCTTTGTGCCATCTTCACAAAGCCGAAACCGGTCTGTTTTCAAACCAAATTTGACGTGGGATGACGGAAAATCGTCCCAAATATGCAGGCAAATATTTAACAAAACTCGAGTCCCATCCTAATCCCCTTGCTCGTAATATCTTGAACTTTACTGGACACATCCGCTTAAGAAAGAGGGATGCTACGGCCTTAATACGCCACACTTCAGATGGAATTTTTTGAACATTTTTGTGCTTAACACATTTATGTATTATTAATTATTCCCCCTTATTATGGTTGTCGACGTCGACGTCACATCAAGTCGACAGTAAAAAGACAGCAGTTTCTGAACTCCTTGTAGGCAATAATTAACTAATATTGATGGCCAATTGTAATTTTATAAGCCATAGTAGTAGTAATATCCTATCAATAATATTTAATAGTTCTCGATAACGATCCCACAATTGCCAATATATTGATGTCGACTTGGTGTGACGTCGACGTCGACAACCATAATAAGGGGGATTATCACTAAGTTTATGTCTGACACTGGTTGGGCCTAATATTTATATTTATAGTTAAGATTTGAATACTTGTTGTTAGTTCAGTTTTTGAAGATACAATAAATAAATTTTAGCATGAAAAAAAACTAGTGTATCTAAATATGCTAACTTGGAGTTTTTTCTCTTTCGAGGGCAAGTCTAACTTTCAATTTATTTTTAGTTGTTCCTATATCATTCTTCAATATCATTTGCCCTTACACGGTATTTTATATACTATATTAGATCTATCAAGTTTATTAATACTATCCTTTGTCCTACTGAACAATCTGTTCAATGTGTTGTTTGTCCTATAAGCCATCTTATATTTTCCTGTATCATATACTCCTGATCTTTCCGATTTTTTATTTTTATTGTGTGTATTAAGAATATCAGAACTCACAGTAAAATAGGCATTTCTGCCGTTAGAACTCAATTCACAATTGTTTGTTTTTAAGGTACTCATGCAGAATATTCCTCAGTCACTTTGTTTGTGATTGTTTTTTGTTGTTTCAGATTTTATGAAAAATTATTAATGCAAATAAAGCAAATTTCACAAAAACAGTACTTATTACGATTTTTTTTTGTATTTTTGTTTGTAAAAAAAAACTCCGCTAATACGTCTGTTCACTACGAAGGTTCAACAAAGACTCGAAATTTGCATAAAACAATTTTATCAATTTCTCGTGCTACTGTACATACGCTATATCTGTCCATTATGATTTCGAAAATCAGACTGAATACATAACAGCTATCAACTGTCAAAGTTTATAAGTACTTATTAAAAGACCCGATATTCGTATACAGATGTTGTTTGTGGCAAAAAAAAATTTGGTATTCGCGTTACTGTAGTTTTGTGCATTTTTGCCTGTTAGTGAGAGGAATTCTTGTTTTCTCTCATATTCACGATATTCACCCTAAAGGCGAAAAATCGCAGTTACTATTGCATAGTTTGTTTACGACAAAATAACACCAAGTTTTGTTTAAAAAATATTTTACTTGCTTTTCTCGGTTTTCAAAACAAAGGAAAGAGGAACTGTTTGTTTCTCATCTCATTGTTCATTGTTAGTTAGGGCTATTAAATATGGCCAATGCAAATCAACAGCTGATCACATGTGCGCTATCGTGACATTGTTAAACTCTATACGAAAACATAAACGAAATATTTCTTTCATGTATAGAATGTGACAGTTTTACAAAGTAATGGATGATTTTTGTAGTGCAGCTGCATACGTGTAGACCCTTATAGATAGGCCTTAATTCAAAAATCAACTTTGATTGTTTTTCTATATTTTGTTTTGACTTTGTTACTTCCGTTGATATTCCATATATTGTTTTTGTAGTTTAGTTTGTAAGATGCATAACAGATAAAAGTGTTTATCTTGTTGCGCAATTCCGACCTTTCATGGTTCTCTTCAATATTGGGAACAGGAAAAAGTCAAAGTAAATACGGTGGCTGAGGCATAATTGCGGTATTCTTTTCGACCAAAAAATTACGAACAAGCAATGACGAATGAACAGATGCATTATCGTGATGTAATAGCCATGAATTGTTTTCTTTTTTTTTAAATTCCGGACTTTTTTTCGTATTACTTCTCGTAAGCTGCGCATAACTTCAAGATAATACTTCTTATTAACCGTACGATCATGTGGCAAGAACTCATGATGCACTACGCCACGGTAATCGAAAAAAAAACAGTGATATTTGATTGAACTTTTTTATTCACTCTAATATTTATTTATTGCATCTTCAAAACTGAACTAACAATAAGTATTCAAATCTTAAGTATAGATATAATTATTAGGCCCAACCAGTGCCGGACATAAACTTAGTGATAGTAATTAATAATACATAGATGTCGTGTTAAGCACAAAAACATTTTCAAAAAATTTCATCTGGAGTGTGGCGTATTAAAGCCGCAGTGTCCCTCTTTTTTAAGCGGATGTGTCCAGTAAAGTTCAAGATATTACGAGCAAGGGAATTAGGATGGGACTCGAATTTTGTTAAATATTATCCTGCATATTTTGCAATTTCAGCGGCCACTAGTGCCATATTTATATCACGATGTAAATTTGAATTTTTCATGTACCATGGAGCCGATGTTATTAACCTTAAAATTTTGTTTTGCCTCCGTTGGATTCTCTCTACATTGGAAGCTGAAGCAGTGCCCCATAGCTGAATTCCGTAGCACCATATGAGTTTCAAAAGCGACTTGTATATTAAAAGTTTACAATGTAGACTGAGGGTTGAATTTCTACCAATCAGCCAATATATATAAGTTAATTTAAGTTTTATTTGTGTTAACATAGAATCAATGTGGTGTTTCCATGTAAGCCGTCGGTCAAGGTGTATACCAAAGTATTTCATCTGTGAATGTTGAGGAATAGCTTTATTGTTGAATCGAATGGGGGAACAAGTGTCTCTTCGTAGGGTAAATGTGAATGGAACACACTTTCATTTACTTTTGTTCTCCATAAGTTCAACCACGGTTCCAAGAGGTTAATATGTTCCTGAAGATATCGGGATGCCTCGTAAGGGTTTTCATGCATACTAAGGCAGGCTGTATCATCGACAAATGTAGATGTGATGATATTACTGCTCAAAGGCGTATCACAGGTATAAATCAAATACAAAACTGGCCCCAGAATACTCCACTGTGGTACACCGGATGAGATAGTTTCGGGCACACTCATAAAGTCTACTTCCACAACAGTGAACTTCCGGGCAAGAATATAACTTTCCAAAAGATTTACAATGTTTATGGGTAACTATGTCTTCAATTTTAAAATTAGGCCTTCATGCCACACTTTATCAAATGCTTGAAAAACATGAAAGAACAATACTTCTTTTCTTTTCTTCTTCTTATAAAGTGAACCAATCTATGAGTTTGTTCAATGGTGCTATGCTGACTTCTGAAACCAAATTGATGGTCCGGTATGCACCCATTATCAGTTAGAATTGGGGACAATTTTGTCATGAGCAGCTTTTCGAAGAGCTTTGAAATTGTTGACAGTAAACTTATTGGCCTATATGACTCAGCCTTGGTAAGATCTTTGCCCGCCTTTGGAATCATTTTGACCATGGCAAGTTTTCAGCTGTGTGGATAATACTCCAGTCGTAAAATGCCATTAAAAATAAATAACAGGATTCTAATAGCAACACTAGGTAACTTCATCAGCATCTTGTTACTTGGGTATGTTTCAGAATCCGAATTCACTCGAAAGTGGATTACTTTAGCATTTTGTGGTGTTCTGCAATTCACATCCCCATGTTTTTATTCTTTTTCAATTACAGTAGCAAGGGGTGGGTGAAAGTAAAACAAATCATTCTTTATTCTTATAAATGCTAACATTATTAAGAAAAATACAATTTTGGTTTTTAGTTTGAAGTGTTTTTTATTCAACTTCATCAAAAAAAAAAAAAAAAAAATGAAAATTTTCACAGAAATATTAATAAATTTTTTTTTTTAAACTGCCAAAAATTTCAATTTGGTTTTGGCAGATCTCAGTTGTGTAAAAAAACATTAAAAAAATACAAAAATTTTGCTTATGTTCGAAAACACAAAGTTGGCCTACATACTAAAGTTTGATATGTCAATTTTTTTTTTGGACTAAATCTTACGGCATTTAGATCTTATTGAAAAAGAAAAATGATTTTTTTAAGGAAATTAAAACAAATTTCATATATATAAATCTATTTAAACAATAATTATAATAATACGATTGCATTTAGTTGTAAAATCGCAATGTAATAATCAGGCAATACTTTTGTTTTAATTATATGGTGCCAAGACAACGTAGTCGATATGCCTATAGCCGGCTAACAGCCGCGCTGATAAATAACGCAACTAGAAGAAGAAATAATTAATAATCTCTTTTAATTAATTAATAATCTCTTTTAAAAAATTGTAAAATCAAAGCCAGCTTGTAAGGTCTTTGTGTATGTTGATGTGAATTTAAACTAACAAGAGCATGTTTCATGTTCAAAAGTTGTACGATGTAACGGTGTATCAAGCAGATCAACCAAAAGCAAATAATTTTATTTTCGTTCGTTGTCTTTTTTGAGAGTATTGAATAATTTTATTTTCATTCTATGTTTCTTTAAGAGTATTAATTTTGTTTTTATACGCGTAGAAAATTAATTGAAAAATTTGAATATCTTTGCTTTAATACTCTGTAAATTGCTTTATTTTTGTAATTTGTTAATTTTTTGCAACTTTTTTTGCCGGCGGCCGTCGATTTTTTCGTAGCCGTAGGCTTTGACATTTAGATTTTTTTTGGAACATAAACTTCGAATGTGAAAAAACATGCTGAATTCAGAACACCAATTTATCAATTATGGGGATTCAAAAATTTTTTCGTTTTCAATCCGAGTCGAAACCTGGAACATACCCGACTAATTCCATCGATACCCGGAGCTTTCTTCGGTAGGGTTCAGAATTTAGTTTTGTTGTTATGGGTCGAGGGGGTAGAGCAACTATACTCGGCAAATCAACAGCACCAGTACATGTGTTTGGGATAAATACGTGTTTTAAATGCTCAGCAAATATGTTACCTTTTTCAGTATTGGTTCTTGCCCAACCTCCTGTAGAAGTTCGCAAGGGTGGTTTAGACTCAACGGGTGTTTTAAGTTTTTTTAGCAGCGCGCCACAAGGAGTAATTAGATGCTGCTGTGACATCGAGACCTTCCAGATAGTTCTTAAGAGAAGCAGATTTTTCAGATGCAGGGAGTCGTTTAGTGCATTCTCTAAGTCTGATTTTATGTTGTGGTGATCTGTGCTGTTGCCATTCCCTTCTAGCTCTTCTTTTTTCACATACGAGACGTTCAATATCCGCAGAATAAATTCTATTAAACCCAGTCTGCGGATGGGAGGTAGTGGCATGTTTAGCAGCCTGTTTAATATTTTCGGTAAGATTGGCAATGTTAAATTCAATATCATTGGAAGTTCTTAGCTTGATGTTTTCCGTACAATGACTACTGAGGTATTTTTTGAACCCCAGCTAATTAACACGATTTATCATCTTCACTTATGGGTGAGGTAAGTCACTTCTTAGTGGGCAACAAATTGGGACGATCGTGGGAGAGTGACCGGAGGAGAGATCATGAGAAGCTTCAACATGAATTAAATCCCTAGAGATATTTTTATGACGCCAAAATCTATAACATCCGGAATTTTTTGTATGTCAGTAGGCCAGTATGTGGGCTCCTTGATTGAACTTGGTGTGCATTTTTTGATCTTCACTCTTCCATTGGGACGATTGGATTTTGGTTTCGATGTCATAACCATATACCCATGATACATCACAAGTTATGATCCTTTTAAGCAAATCTGGATCGTCGTTAACGTTTCTGACTCAGAGTACAATCACCGTAGCCTAAGTTCAAAATGCACCTTTTCTATTGAACAAACCTAGTATTGAGATAATAACTAAACTTTCAAAATAATTCCTTCTTTCTGAATTGCTTAAATCAAAAATAATTGTATGATATCATTTCATTTTTAACAAAAGACTTTATTTTCTTAATACTCTTAATTTACATTTGTTTTAATCCCTTTTCCAGCAGCGCCAAAATCTTCAGCAAATGCCGCCGCAATTTTGTCGACGTACGGATAATATGCCTCTGAATCCAAACAGTAATCGAAATCATCAAACTAAAATGTCAAATTCGTTTGATCCCATATCATCCCTAGCACAAATGTCGCAGCAGTTAACGGGAGGCGTCGTGGGTCTTAACTCTGGGGGTGTGGGAAATTCACCAAATAATATGTCTGGTCTAATGGGTGGTCCAGGCGGTGTAAACGATATTAATATTACCGGCCTACTAGGCGGTCCAATGATGGGTGGCCCTACTGATCCGAGCATGGATCATTGCAATCAAAATCCCAATGGTGGTGGTAGCAATATGGGTATGTCTGGACTTGGAGGGGGTCCGGGATCTGTCACGGGTCCATTTGGTCCTGGAAATTGCAATATGATGGGTGGTAATGCCGGACCCATTTGCCAGCGTTTGCTAAATCCAAAAATGTGTGGACCGAATATGTCTGGTGGTTTTAATCCAAATCAAGTTGCTGGCATGGGTATGCGAGATGGGCCCGCCGGCTTTCCAGGCATGATGCCAACACATCGAATGATGAATCACCGAATGTCTGCGAATTTTGGCAACTTCAATGTTTCACCAAACATACAGGTTAAAGCAAGTACCCCCAATACCATACAGTATATGCCAGTTAGGCCTCAAAATAACAATACCAATAATAATATGCGAGTACCTCCTAGTCTGGAATTTCTGCAACGGTATGCGAACCCGCAAATGATGGGGAATTCCAGCACCGGTGGCGGCGCCAGTGGTGTAGGTACTGGTCCAGGTGGATCGCCTTCCGATATGTCTGTTATGAATGGCCCAAATGATTTAAATAAAATACCAAATACAAATAATAACGTGGGTGTAAATCCAAATACCATGAATCAGATGAATTTCTTTGGGAATTGTAACCAAATGGCGGCAATAGGCAACATGGGTCAACCAGGTAGCGGTGATCAGGACGAATTGCAAGGCGGTGGCATGATGTCTAATCATGACCCTATGAATATGCCAGGACCTCATGCACCCATGCTAAGGGGCATGCGACCCATGCGTCAAGGTGGCTTGCAATCCGGTATTGGCATGAATCCTGGCTCACGCATGCAGCATCCTGGAATGAGCAATATTCCTCCGAATGGTTTAGGCAATAATTCATTTCCTGGTAATGACAACGAATCACTAGAGTGTAATGATCCCACAAATAGTATGTTCAATAATTCAGCGGCAGCTGGTCTATATCAGCAGAAGAACAATAAACCTTCTCCCATGGCAATGACACACGCTCCATCCAACCTTAATCCCAACAATAGCAACAATGTTAACCTTCCTAATAATAACGGTTTAAATGATCCAAATCCTTCTTCGAACCACATGCAAAATCCGGTTATGATGGGACCAAATAATTCCCTGTTAAACAGCAATATGGCAAACAACAACAACAGTGGCGGCCCACTTTCAGGTCCTGGAAATATGGGGTATAAACCGTTCGTTGGTCCCACATCTAACGACTTGAAATATGCTCAACAGTATCACAGTTTCCAACAGCAACTGTACGCCACTTCTACCCGTAATCAACAACCAGGAGGTGGTCAGCAGCAACCACCAAATGTAATGTCACCCAATAGCAATCCAAATGCTGGATTTTTTGTTAATAAATGAATTTTGCTCTAAGCCGTTACAAAAAAAAATCATGTTAATATTAGAACTTAAAAATAAACAAATAAAAATAAATCAATTGTTTTGAACAATCAGTATAATAAAAATTATTTTTGTTATTATCAATATTGTTATTATTATTATTATTATTATTATTATTGTTATTATTATTATTAAACTAATACCACCAGACATCACTTTGGTGTCCGAGAGCTTGGCTACAAGCGTTGAAGGGTGGAGAGTGTTGGAAGACTTCACTGGTAGCGATCACCAGTATATTACCTTCCGGACCACGGAAAGGACGAACTCTGACCAGACGCCAAGAAGGAGAGGCACACGCAAGTGGAATGCAACTAAGCTGAACCACGAAAGATTTCTAAACAAGTTTGACGGGGTCTCAGCTGCGCACACCATGAGTGATGCTGACTCCATGGCAATGACATTGAGGCAGCGCATAGCTCAAAGCTGCGAGGCATCCATGCCACGTGTAACGCAGCAGTCTAGAAGACAGGCTGCGTACTGGTGGACGCCAGAAATAGCTGAGCTCAGACGAACCTGCCTTCGTAACAGAAGAAGATACACCAGAGCCAGGCGAAATGGCGAGGCAACCATGGTAGCCGAAGAATTCAGACAAAGCCGAAAAGCATTGAAATGGGCGATTATTAGAAGCAAGAAGTCGAAATGGGAAGAACTTCGGAACGATCTGAACAGCAACCCCTGGGGACTCGGCTATAAGATCGTTACGAGGAAGCTAAACGCTAACCATGCTGCTCCGCATATAGGGAACGATATCAACCACATCGTGGATAACTTGTTTCCCACGCACCCTCCACTGCACGATGAACGCGAAGTCCTTGCTGATGGGATGCCCACGCCCTTCACTGAAGAAGAGCTAAAAATCGCGGCTAGAAGCCTTAAGAGGGGTAAAGCCCCCGGGCCTGATGGAATACCAGCGGAGACACTCATACTTTTAGCCGAAAATCGGCCAGATGCTCTGCTCGAAGTGTACAACGCTTGTATAGCCCAAGGCACTTTTCCCAAAGAGTGGAAAAGACAAAAGCTCATGCTGATTAGCAAGGGAAGAGGTGACCCAACGCAACCATCAGCTTACCGACCTCTATGCATGCTAGATAGCACCGGCAAACTCTTGGAGAAGCTTCTGCAACGCAGATTAGCAGAATCCATCGAGGCAGCCGGAGGCCTATCGGAGAGGCAGCACGGCTTTCGACCCGGAAGATCGACTCTTGGTGCTATTGAGGATGTAGTCAGAAGTTTCGAAAATGCACAGAACGGACGCTCCTACCCGAAACATATAATCGTTCTCGCAACACTCGATGTACGTAACGCTTTTAATAGCTTACGATGGGCAAATGTTATCCAGGCATTGCGGGAAAGATTCCGCATACCTGTATATCTTATGAGAATTCTCCAGAGTTATCTTAGGGACCGTACACTCATATACGATACACCAGACGGACAGAGAGTTAGAACAATCACATCGGGGGCAGCCCAGGGATCCGTTCTTGGGCCTGACCTCTGGAATCTAAGCTATGACGAGATATTAGGAATAGATATGCCAGAAGACACACACCTTGTAGGGTACGCGGACGACATAGCGGCGGTCATTTCGGCACGGGACGCGGACGACGCTAAGAGAAAATTAAACCAAGTTATGATAAGGACTCGAGCATGGCTCGAGGACCATGGGCTCGAACTTGCAGTAGACAAGACTGAAGTAATCATGATGACACGGGGGCATATGCCTCTAGAAATTAGCATGCCGGTAGATGACATGCTCGTAGTGACGAAAAGGGCGATAAAATATCTGGGCGTACAAATCGATAACAGGCTCACTTATTGGGCCCAGATTAAACATGCGGCTGCAAAGGCAGCAAAAGTTTCAGGCATGTTGAGCAGGCTAATGGCAAACATTGGCGGGCCCACACAGAGCAAGAGGAGGCTGATTATGGCAGCCACAAATTCTATACTGCTATATGGCAGCGAAATTTGGGGCAATGCACTGAGAGCAAAGTCTAAGCGTAAGGCTCTAGAAGAAGTCCAACGCACAGCCGCACTCAGAATCGCCTCAGCCTACCGTACGGTTTCAGGCGCGGCGGTTTTCGTAATAAGTGGTGAGATTCCGGTTGATCTCCAGGCGCGCGAACGGAAAGAGGCATGGGACTCTAGGGGGGCGGAAATTAATATTAGTGCTGCAGAGCGGAGATCTGGAACCATCCAACGATGGCAAAGCAGATGGAACGCAGAACAGTCCGGTAGATGGACGAAAAGGCTCATTCCTAACATAGGAAAGTGGACTCAAAGGAAATTTGGGGAGATTAACTACTTCCTGACCCAGTTCCTTTCAGGTCATGGATACTTCCGGAAGTATCTACATCGTATGGGCAAAACAGGTAATTCCAGTTGCATCTACTGCGATGCAACAAACGACGATGCAGAACACACTTTTTTCAACTGCATCAGATGGAATACTGAGCGAATCGCATTAAGAGAGCAGATTGGCGTTTTCACCCCTGCCAACATAGTCGACAGAATGCTCGAATGCGAAAACACATGGAATGCTGTGAGTAAATACATCGAGTATGTCTTAAGAAGAAAGAAAAGAGACCTCGATGCACGGCAAAATGAGTCCCCATTAACGGAGACTCAGCAAGAATGAGCCAGCAGCATGAAAATGACGGACCCAGACGTGGGTGTTACGAGCAAAGTCCTTCTTAGGAGGATGAAGTTTCTGGGCCTTCTTGAAGTAATGTAGAAAACAGTCCCGGGAAGGCATCCCACCAGAAACGGAGGAGGGAGTTTTTTAGTGGAAACACCACTCAACGCAGTCGACGACGGTCACTGTAAGTGCGAAGGCATTTTCAACCCTACCTCGCCCGTCAAAAAAAAAAAAAAAAAAAAAAATTATTATTATTATTATTATTATTATTATTATTATTATTATTATTATTATTATTATTATTATTATTATTATTATTATTATTATTATTATTATTGAATTTTTTACATTCTCAGCATTTGCTGGAATTCACGTACCGGGTCTTTGACCAAAGGTTACGCTCTGTGGGGATATAATCCAGGTTTTATATCCGTCGTTCTAATGTTTCTCTTATTATTGTTGTTGCCTTGATAAGTATTGCCTTCTGCATATTGGTTATTACTTTTTCATTCAAATTTAACTTTTTTATTGCACTTATGGTTTCTTTCGGTACGGTTCCCAATGAACTCATTACTATTGGTATTGTTTCTACATGGACTAGGTTCTGTGTGTTCTTAATATATTGAGCTAATTGCAGATATTTAGATTTCTTTGTAGCTATTGTTTCTTGTATGTTGTTGTCGTGCGGTACTGCGAAATCGATTATACGTGCTATTTTATGTTGTTTATCTATTATTATCATGTCCGGTCTATTGGGTATATTAGTATCTGGTGGGTTATGGATTAGAATTGACCTGTCCCAATATATTGTGTATTGGCTATTTTGAATTATTGGTTTGGGTTGGTATTTGTAATAATTTGTTGTGTGTTCTTTTATTTGTAGTTGTTTTATAATTTCTATGTAAACTATTTTGCCAATTAAGTCGTGTCTTTGTTTGTAGTGGTTTGAGAGTAGTGTTGTGCAACTGTTGAGTAAGTGAGGGATAGTTTCGGGTGTTACACCACATCTCCGACAGCGGTCATCTGTTATTGTTTGATCTTGGACTATGTATTTCATGTAGTTTTTTGTGTGTACAACTCCATCCTGAATGGCTATTATGAATCCTTCAGTTTCGGCAAAGATTTTGCTATGTAGTAGCCAGTTGTTGGTTTTCGCTGTATCTACATATATCTGAGAGATCATGTTAGCGTATTTTCCGTGTAGTGGTTTCGATTTCCAATTTCGGATGAGGCTTTCTATTGCAGTGGGTTGGAGATTGTTACTGTTTTTGAGGTTAAGTGGTGTGATGTTATGGTCGGCTTGTATTACTTCTCTGTATAGTGATGAGATTCTTGATTTGGTTGTAAAATATTCAATTAGTTTTTTCCGCTGACGTTCGTGAAGTAATTTTATGTTTATTATTCCTCTTCCTCCGAGTTTCCTTGGTATATTAATCCTTTCTATTGAGGCTTTTGGGTGGTGGTATTTGTTTTTTGTTAGTGTTGTTCTGATTTTCATGTCCAAGTTATTTAACTCTGTATCTGACCAAGTGATAATACCGAAGGTGTACGTAAGTAACGGAATGGCAAATGTGTTAATTGCTTTCGACAGGTTTAGGCCATTTAGCTTGCTCTTGCTTATTGTATTTAATCTATGGATGAATTCCCTGCTAATATCTTCCTTATGTTTTCTGTGGTCGATTGTGATGTGTTGTTTAATGCCTAGATACTTATTATTATTATTATTATTATTATTATTATTATTATTATTATTATTATTATTATTATTATTATTATTATTATAATTATTATTAGGCATCCCACCAGAAACGGAGGATGGAGTTTTTTAGTGGACAACACCACACAACGCAGTTGACGACGGTCGCTGTAAGTGCGAAGGCATTTTCAACCCTACCTCGCCCGTCAAAAAAAAAATTATTATTATTATTATTATTATGATTATTATTTATATTATTTTTTATATTATTATTGTTATTATTATTATTATTATTATTATTATTATTATTATTATTATTATTATTATTATTATTATTATTATTATTATTATTATTATTATTATTATTATTATTATTATTATTATTATTATTATTATTATTACGAGCCTTCCTCACCCTGTCAGCTGAAAGCGCGGCAAAACTCCTTGAGACGAACCTGCCTTCGTAACAGAAGAAGATACACCAGAGCCAGGCGAAATGGCGAGGCAACCATGGTAGCCGAAGAATTCAGACAAAGCCGAAAAGCATTGAAATGGGCGATTATTAGAAGCAAGAAGTCGAAATGGGAAGAACTTCGGAACGATCTGAACAGCAACCCCTGGGGACTCGGCTATAAGATCGTTACGAGGAAGCTAAACGCTAACCATGCTGCTCCGCATATAGGGAACGATATCAACCACATCGTGGATAACTTGTTTCCCACGCACCCTCCACTGCACGATGAACGCGAAGTCCTTGCTGATGGGATGCCCACGCCCTTCACTGAAGAAGAGCTAAAAATCGCGGCTAGAAGCCTTAAGAGGGGTAAAGCCCCCGGGGCTGATGGAATACCAGCGGAGACACTCATACTTTTAGCCGAAAATCGGCCAGATGCTCTGCTCGAAGTGTACAACGCTTGTATAGCCCAAGGCACTTTTCCCAAAGAGTGGAAAAGACAAAAGCTCATGCTGATTAGCAAGGGAAGAGGCGACCCAACGCAACCATCAGCTTACCGACCTCTATGCATGCTAGATAGCACCGGCAAACTCTTGGAGAAGCTTCTGCAACGCAGATTAGCAGAATCCATCGAGGCAGCCGGAGGACTATCGGAGAGGCAGCACGGCTTTCGACCCGGAAGATCGACTCTTGGTGCTATTGAGGATGTAGTCAGAAGTTTCGAAAACGCACAGAACGGACGCTCCTACCCGAAACATATAATCGTTCTCGCAACACTCGATGTACGTAACGCTTTTAATAGCTTACGATGGGCAAATGTTATCCAGGCATTGCGGGAAAGATTCCGCATACCTGTATATCTTATGAGAATTCTCCAGAGTTATCTTAGGGACCGTACACTCATATACGATACACCAGACGGACAGAGAGTTAGAACAATCACATCGGGGGCAGCCCAGGGATCCGTTCTTGGTCCTGACCTCTGGAATCTAAGCTATGACGAGATATTAGGAATAGATATGCCAGAAGACACACACCTTGTAGGGTACGCGGACGACATAGCGGCGGTCATTTCGGCACGGGACGCGGACGACGCTACGAGAAAATTAAACCAAGTTATGATAAGGACTCGAGCATGGCTCGAGGACCATGGGCTCGAACTTGCAGTAGACAAGACTGAAGTAATCATGATGACACGGGGGCATATGCCTCTAGAAATTAGCATGCCGGTAGATGACATGCTCGTAGTGACGAAAAGGGCGATAAAATATCTGGGCGTACAAATCGATAACAGGCTCACTTATTGGGCCCAGATTAAACATGCGGCTGCAAAGGCAGCAAAAGTTTCAGGCATGTTGAGCAGGCTAATGGCAAACATTGGCGGGCCCACACAGAGCAAGAGGAGGCTGATTATGGCAGCCACAAATTCTATACTGCTATATGGCAGCGAAATTTGGGGCAATGCACTGAGAGCAAAGTCTAAGCGTAAGGCTCTAGAAGAAGTCCAACGCACAGCCGCACTCAGAATCGCCTCAGCCTACCGTACGGTTTCAGGCGCGGCGGTTTTCGTAATAAGTGGTGAGATTCCGGTTGATCTCCAGGCGCGCGAACGGAAAGAGGCATGGGACTCTAGGGGGGCGGAAATTAATATTAGTGCTGCAGAGCGGAGATCTGGAACCATCCAACGATGGCAAAGCAGATGGAACGCAGAACAGTCCGGTAGATGGACGAAAAGGCTCATTCCTAACATAGGAAAGTGGACTCAAAGGAAATTTGGGGAGATTAACTACTTCCTGACCCAGTTCCTTTCAGGTCATGGATACTTCCGGAAGTATCTACATCGTATGGGCAAAACAGGTAATTCCAGTTGCATCTACTGCGATGCAACAAACGACGATGCAGAACACACTTTTTTCAACTGCATCAGATGGAATACTGAGCAAATCGCATTAAGAGAACAGATTGGCGTTTTCACCCCTGCCAACATAGTTGACAGAATGCTCGAATGCGAAAACACATGGAATGCTGTGAGTAAATACATCGAGTATGTCTTAAGAAGAAAGAAAAGAGACCTCGATGCACGGCAAAATGAGTCCCCATTAACGGAGACTCAGCAAGAATGAGCCAGCAGCATGAAAATGACGGACCCAGACGTGGGTGTTACGAGCAAAGTCCTTCTTAGGAGGATGAAGTTTCTGGGCCTTCTTGAAGTAATGTAGAAAACAGTCCCGGGAAGGCATCCCACCAGAAACGGAGGAGGGAGTTTTTTAGTGGAAACACCACTCAACGCAGTCGACGACGGTCACTGTAAGTGCGAAGGCATTTTCAACCCTACCTCGCCCGTCAAAAAAAAAAATTATTATTATTATTATTATTATTATTATTATTATTATTATTATTATTATTATTATTATTGTCATTATGTCGAAGTACTGAAGGAGATTGCAGTTATGCGACTTGTATTGCTTCTGGAAATGTATAATGGCTGCCTGAGGGAAGGCGTTTTTCAAGAGCAGTAGAATAAACAATCAGCCCAACCACGAATAACAAATCCGTAAGGGTTTTTCTCTTTTCCCAATCCTCTTATTACGTTAAGAAATTCCTTAGAAATTTTTGTTTTACCATCTCTGTTTTATCAACATCGAAAGGGACAAATATTCGGCAGGGAAAAAACAGGCATTCTAAAAACGTATTTTCTTTGTTTTTTCATCAAAAAATTTTCACTTGCAATTAATTAGGGAGTTAAAAAGGAAATGTAAGTATTTTTATTTTTTTTTCACACTAAATTTATTTATTGTATCTTCAAAAAACTGAACTAACAATAAGTATTCAAATCTTAAGTATAGAAATAATTATTAGGCCCAACCAGTGTCGGACATAAACTTAGTGATAGTAATTAATAATACATAAGAATCGTATTTAGCAGAAAAATATTTTTAAAAAGTTTCATCTGGAGTTTTGCGTACTAAAGCCGTAGTATCCCTCTTTTTTAAGCGGATGTGTCCAAAGTTCAAGATGTTACGAGCAATGGGATTAGGATGGGACTCAAGTTTTGTTAAATATTTGCCTGCATATTTCGCAATTTCAGCGGTCACAAGTGGCATATTTAAATCACGATGTAAAATTGAATTTTTCATGTACCAAGGAGCCGATGTTATTAACCTTAAAATTTTGTTTTGCATTCGTTGGATTCTCTCTACATTGGAAGCTGAAGCAGTGCCCCATAGCTGAATTCCGTAACACCATATGGGTTTCAAAAGCGACTTGTATATTAAAAGTTTACAATCTAGACTGAGGGTAGAATTTCTACCAATCAGCCAGTGTATTTGGGTTAATTTAAGCTTCATTTGTGTCAGCTTAGAGTCAATGTGGTGTTTCCATGTAAGCCGTCGGTCAAGATGTAGACCAAGGTATTTCACCTGTGAATGTTGAGGAACAACTTGATTGTTGATTCGAATGGGGGAACAAGAGTCTCTTCGTAGGGTAAATGTGACATGAACACACTTTTGTTCATTTACTTTTATTCTCCATAAGTTCAACCACAGCTCCAACAGGTTAATATGCTCCTGAAGATATCGGGATGCCTCGCGAGGGTTTTCATGCATACTAAGGCAGGCTGTATCATCGGCAAAAGTAGATGTGAGGATATTACTACTTAAAGGCATATCACAGGTATAAATCAAATACAAAACTGGCCCCAGTATATTCCCCTGTGGCACCCCAGATGAGATAGTTTCGGGCACACGCATGAAGTTTCCTTCCACGACAGTGAACTTCCGGGCAAGAATATAACTTTCAAAAAGATTTACAATGTTTATGGGTAAATATGTCTTCAATTTTAAAATTAGGCCTTCATGCCACACTTTATCAAATGCCTGAGAAACATCACTAAAGAGGGAAGAACAATACTTTTTTTCTTCAAATGTTCTTCTTATGAAATGGACCAATCTATGAGTTTGTTCAATGGTGCTATGCTGACTTCTATGCATATGCATCCATTATCAGTTAGAATTAGGGACAATTTTGTCATGAGTAGTTTTTCGAAGAGCTTTGAAATTGTTGACAATAAACTTATTGGCCTATATGACTCAGCCTTAGTAAGATCTTTACCCGCCTTTGGAATCATTTTGACCATGGCAAGTTTCCAGCAGAGCGGATAGTACTCCAGTCGTAAAATGCCATTAAAAATGAATAACAGGATTCTAATAGCAATACGAGGCAACTTAATCAGCATTTTGTTACTAATTCCATCAATACCCGGGGCCTGCATTGGGTTGGTGTCAGCAATTAGTTTTTGTACATCACGCATCTGACACTCGGCAAATCAACAGCACCAGTACATGTGTTTGGGGTAAATACGTATTTTAAATGCTCAGCAAATATGTTACCTTTTTCAGTATTGGTTCTTGCCCAACCTCCTGTAGAAGTGCGTAAGGGTGGTTTAGACTCAACGGGTGTTTTAAGTTTTTTAGCAGCGCGCCACAAGGAGTAATTAGATGCTGCTGTGACATCGAGACCTTCCAGATAGTTTTTAAGAAAAGCTGATTTTTCAGTTGCAAGTAACTCTTGGAGTCGTTTAGTGCATTCTCTAAGTCTGATTTTATGTTGGGGTGATCTGTGCTGTTGCCATTCTCTTCTAGCTCTTCTTTTTTCACATACGAGACGTTGAATATCCGCAGAATAAATTTTATTAAACCCAGTCTGCGGATGGGAAGTAGTGGCATGTTTAGCAGCCTGTTTAATATTTTCGGTAAGATTAGCAATGTTAAATTCAATATCATCGGAAGTTCTTGATGTTTTCCGTACAATGACTACTGAGATATTTTTTGAACCCCAGCTAATTAACACGATTTATCGTCTTCACTTATGGGTGAGGTAAGTCACTTCTTAGTGGGCAACAAATTGTGACGATCGTGGGAGAGTGATCGGAGGAGAGATCATGTGAAGCTTCAACATGAATTAAATCCCTATGGATATTTTTCATGACCCCAAAATCTATAACATCCGGAATTTTTTGTATGTCAGTAGGCCAGTAAGTGGGCTCCCCGCTCGAAATGACATCCAAACCCATTTTTGAAATTGTGTTGAACAACGCTCGACCTCTAGGTGTAATAAGACGCGATCCCCAGAACGTATGTTTCGCATTGTAGTCGCCAGCTGCTACGAAACAAGGGCCAAGAGTTTTGTAAAAATCCTCATATTGATCCTCAGTGATTGAAAATCTGGGAGGAGAGTAAACTGATGATATCACGAGATTTGAACAAAAATTTTCGATCCAAATATTTGTTGCTTGTAGATGGTCTTCACAAATGTTCTCAAGAATATAGTGTTTGAGTCTTGACTTTATTAGAACTGCTGATCCTCCGCATGCTCTTCCTCTCGGGTCCTTTGTATCGTATAAGGTGTAGCCACTCATTTTAAAGAGGCTTCTCGGAGTCAAATGAGTCTCAGATACCAACATTATATCAATATTTTTTACCGTGAGTAAGTGCTCAAGTTCATATTTGTGTTGGCGAATGCCGTTTGCGTTCCAAAAACATACTTTTAACGTGTTCATGGCTTATTAACTAATGCTAGAAGCAGTGTGTTCTGCATTCGCAGCATTTCTTGCATCATGCTAGTCATATTTGTTGTAAAGTTGTTTATAGTTTGCACCAGATTATCAATAGTAGCTTCAAGGCGATTAAAATTAGAGCTTGCGTTTGCATTTGTTGTGTTGTTCGGTGGTGACACTTTTTGCACTGGAACAGAGTTGATCTTTACAGCGTCAGCATACGATACTTGTGTAGTGATAGGTTGGGCCATTACAGGATAAGTTGCGGAGTACGTATTTCCTGTTTGCGCTGGGACTACTTTAGGTTTTTGGCTCATAGCCTGTTTAACGAACGAGTATACAGGACATCCCCTGTAGTTAGCAGTGTGATTACCTCCACAATTACTACACTTTTTTTTCCTTCTGGTCCTTTGACTTATTGCAAATAGCAGTATTGTGTAATTCACCGCACACAACAAAACAGTAGGTAATTTGCAATAAGTTTTTGTATGGCCATATTCTTGACAATTATGGCACTGTTCGGGTCCAGAACGCTTGTGTGGTTCTTCAACTGTGATTTTCCGCTATAAGAGATATTTTAAGTTATAAATTGGATGGGTCTCATTTTTCTTCAATTTTATATCATTTGGCTCCAGTTCAACACGAAATAAAGGTTGGGGGATCTTCTCCCTGTTTATAATGTTAGAGACATTTTTTACCTTAAATCCTTGGAGGGTGAGAGCATCTTTTATTTCCTCAGGAACAACATAAGAATCTATGCCCTTCAATACGATCTGTAGGCCTTTAGC
Source organism: Germaria angustata (assembly GCA_963681545.1). Lineage (NCBI taxonomy): Eukaryota > Metazoa > Arthropoda > Insecta > Diptera > Tachinidae > Germaria > Germaria angustata. The sequence goes on along the minus strand of OY813003.1, from coordinate 15,133,450 downwards.
ACTCTTAAGCTGGAAAGTGTAGAAACTTGTTTTATTTTTCTCAAATTCTGTAACCATTTTGCGGAAGTCTTTTTCATCATATATTTGTACTTTTGTTTCATCAATGTTACCACGTTTTATTGGGACAATGTGAAATGACTTTTCACCAATGGCCGAGATTAGTTTTTTGATAAGTGTGTTTGAGTTTTTTTGTGTCAGATAGATTGGTGGTGGTTTTGAGGTTTTTTTTTTCGAAGATTCTTCGGGTTTGTCGCTGTCGTCTTGCAATATTTTGAAACGGTTTTGACGATTAGCTGAGGCGACGTCGTTATCCCTGGATATCTTCGGAACAGGTTGGATTTTAGATGAATTTGGGCTTCGCCCGCGCTCTACTACTGTGATATATCTGTCCATTCTGACAGGCACTTTTATATTTTTATAATTAATACAAATTTGATAAACATAAGTCACTTTTGTCAGATTGAAAACTACAAATAAACAGCAAAGCCAACATTTACTACTATTTAATGGAAGCGAATCCAGCCATTGCCCGTTGATTTTTTAAAGGCAATAAGGAGGTGCTTGCTCGATTTTGGCAAAAAGCTGCAGATGAACTTAATTTTATGGGACCTCCAATTAAGTGCATTGCTGAATGGAAAAAGGTTTGTTTGTATATTTTGGCAATTATCTACTAGTGACACAAGCTCTTAATTTTTATGAAGACCAAAAAAAAAAAAAAAAATATGTGCGACAGAAGGCTTCAAAAATATAAAAGATAAAAAATTCACTGGAGGTGGCCCAAGCAAAGAAAAGACGTTATCCAATACAGATGAAGCGATTTACAACCTAATTGGAATGGAAACTTCTGTTGAAGGTGTGCCGGCAAAATGTTTTGGTCTCAGCTCTTCAGAAACAGAAGAGCATACACCGTTAAAGGTTAAAGATTTTCATTCTTTGGACAATATACCTGACAATGTAGAGGAGACCACAGAAGAAATTAAACCATTAACTTTCCCTCTAAAATACAAAGTCCGACTTATTTGAAATCTTCAATTTAAAAAAAAACTGGAGGAGAAAAAAAATTTCACTAGAAACACTGAAAACGTACATACTTGAAGCTGAACTGGCACTTAAAAGAGAGCTGCTGGGAAATATTGAATCTGTTGTAACAAACCAAACGGAGTTGGAGCAAACAACAAGAAAGATATACAAATCGCTTGACAGAATAAATGACCAACACAAAAAACATTTTACCGAAATGAAAAAATTGAAACGCGAAGAAATAAATGAAATGCGCCGCCATAATTTATTCATGGAAAATCTGAGAGTAGAAGAAGTAGAATATGAATTAGAGAAAAATAGACCGCAAATGCAAATAGACGAATACAAAAATTGATGGTCAGGGTTATAATGAACAGCAACCATCAACTGGTTGCAAAAGTTTGTCAACTAAGGTTGAAATAGTTATTACGAATACCAGTTGATAAATGTGTGTATGAGTAAGAACGTATTCGCAATTGTGAATATGCGTTTGAAATGACAACTGAGAAATAACAAAAATAAGATGGAGTGTGGATGTGCGGAATTCGTTTAAAAATTAGTAAGGAAATTTTTATTTCCAAAATGAGTTCAATAGAACTATTTTTTGAATCGGACGATGACCAATATGAGGTTCGATGTGACTTAGGAAGAACGAGACGACGCATAAGGGAGGCTTCTAACCCTCTAGAATTGGATGGTGATACGAATGTAATTGTAATTAAAAAAAATATCAAATACTAAAGCTTGAAATTTTGCAGTTTCACAACAATATTTCGGCTTTCGAAATAAGCGTTTGTGAGCATTTATGAAGAGGTGGATGGAAAGTTGACGGTAATGAAAAACATGAGAGGCGTTAGCACAATTAAAAAACTGGCGGTTGTGCTGCGCTTTCTGCCGCAAGGAAGCTACCAATCTATAGTCGGAAACGACTACAGATTGGTCGCGTGGCACAAGCGACCGTCTCTCATATTTTACAATAACTGTTACCAATAATGGAAAGCTCTTTGTGTCCGAAATATATAAACTGCACTTACACTGAGGAAGAAGAGAACCTAAGCTGCTTATATTTTTATCGGAAAAGTGGCATTCCCAATGTCATTGGATGCATAGATGGAACACACATCAAAATCATCAAGCCCAATGAAGAAATTAGGCATTGGTTTTACAATAGAAAAGGCTTTTATAGCCTTAATGCTCTAGTGGTAATTAAAAAATTCCATTTCTGGCAATTATATTGTAGATCCCACTAAATTAATTGCAGTTTTGTGAGCATCAAATGCGAATCCGCTATATTAATGCCAAAAATCTAGGATCTTCCCATTTTTAGAGAGCGACAAAAGATAGCGAGGAAAGGATTACCTTATTTTAGGTAAGATAACACTGCGGAAAAAATTCATGTTAGCAAAAGTTAGGTCGATTCTGAGCGGCGTTTGTTTATGTTATTTCGAATTTTTTTTTAATCGACCTTCGAACTTTGCAGTCAAATGGCGATTTTCAGCATATTGTTTATATGGTTTTTTGGCTATAACTCGTCGACTAATTGATATTTTTTAAATCTGTAAAAGCCAAATTATTGCTAGAGACCTGTGCAACAATTAAAAATTTTTAAAAAATTTACTTAGAAAATTTTTGTGGTGCTTATGAAGCTACATAAATGTAGGAAAAATTATTTGTTTTTCATGCTTTTTGAGAATATTTTCCACAAAACTAATGCCCCTATTACGGTTTACAACTCAACTCTAATTTAGTTGTAATTGTAGTGTTTAGTTGTAATATGGCATTACCGAAAACAACTCAACCTGCCAAAAATGTTTAAGTTGTAATTATAAAGTATTCAGGTTTCGACTCGGATTGAAAACGAAAAATTTTTTGAATCCCCATAATTTATAAATTGGTGTTCTGAATTCAGCATGTTTTTCCACATTCGAAGTTTATGTTCGAAAAAAAATCTAAATGTCGGCGGTCGGCAAAAAAGTTGCAAAAAATTAACAAATTACAAAAGTAAAACAATTTACAGAGTATGAGCCTTCACACACGGGAACAATATTTAAGCTGGCACAATTTTTGTTCTTCTGAGAACGCACGAGTCTAATTCATCTGGCATAACATGTATACGTGTACATGGCTTTGTGTGTATTAGTGTTTTATATTCATTTGATTATTGTTTTCGTCATGCACACTTCGGCGCATAATCAACTAGTAGTGAATTATTAAACGTTGACAGAAATATGGCGGAGTTAAATAATGATGATTTGGAAATTATATTAGGAGCAATTTCAAGTGCCTGCAATTTGGAAGCTGCAGCTTTACTCTTGGAAGCAGAGAAATCCAGTTCTAGTTGGGTTAAGCCATGGAGGGAGTCTCGTGATTCTGGTGGTAATATTCAGTTCCTCCTACAAGAGTACAACCTGTTTGACGATGAAGAAGCGTATAATTCGTTCATAAAATTCCAAATTATCTGCATCATATTTAAACTTTGCTGTAATGGAAGTGCCGCAATTGGGTAGGAACCTAGTTTACTGAAAATTTTTGTAATGAAGGGAAACTATAAATTATGTATATTTTAGAAAACTATACAATTGTGTATTATTTATATAAAAAATTAATAAATATTGAATTGAAACTCAAGCTATTTTAGTATAATTTATTGAAAAAGGTAAAAAAGAAAGTTAATTTTTTAAATATTTGTGTATGTATGCATGTTGCTTGCGCGACCAGCTACCTTTTTTTTAAATTCATGTTTACATCACGACGGTCGAAGAATGAATAAATACGTTCTGTAAAAAACAAATACAATCGAACCTGTTTTTTCATAAATGCATATGTATTGGTTTTGTGCTGCTAATGCGGGGTTATGCCTGGTTGAAAAATTGTGCCAACGAAAAAACCATTCCCCTCGTCTCTCTTGCCTACAAAGTACGATGTTATGCCAGCATAATTGTTCTCGTGTGTGAAGGCCCTATGAAAACAAAGATATCCAAATTTTTCAATTAATTTTCTACGCGAATAAAAACAAAATTAATACTCTTAAAGAAACATAGAATGAAAATAAAATTATTCAATACTCTCAAAAAAGACAACGAACGAAAATAAAATTATTTGCTTTTGGTTGATCTGCTTGACTTGATATACCGTTACATCGTACAACTTTTGAACATGAAACATGCTCTTGTTAGTTTAAATTCACATCAACAAATACAAATACCTTACAAGCTGGCTTTGATTTTACAATTTTTTAAAACAGATTATTAATTTTATACGCCTGTGAAGAAATCATACCGTAAACAAACTGTTTGTAACATACTTTTGCTCTCAGTTGGAAAAAATAGGAGTGTCGTTAAAAAAGTTTGTAAACACGAAAAAAGGTATTAAAATACCCATTATTGTAACCCTGCTAGCTAAAAAATATCAATTCCATATTGTTCCGACCTAAAAATGCCCAAAAATATGCGAAGAAATCTTAGCTCTAATGAGCGACACAATTTTGAAGATCTAACAATAAAATATAAAAATATCTATATAAAACTAAATAATTAATTTTATATATATTAATAACTAACAATAATCCCATATTAAGCATATATACATGTTTTATAGTCTATAAAGGTGAAAAACATACATAATACTTAATATACATATAGACATTGACCGAATATATAAGAAAGTATGCTGGTGAATAAAATCAGTAACTCAAGAGGTGCGTTAAATTTGAAAACTGTTTTGGAAAGCTAAAAGAGCCCCAAATCCCCCCATACGGTTGTCACTTTTGGAATTTTAGCCGTTTAGAGGGTATCCCCTACTTAGGTGAAAAGTGCCCATACCAAAATACCAAAGTATGCTGGTGAATAAAATCAGTAAATCAAGAGGTGCGTTAAATTTGAAAACTGTTTTGGAAAGCTAAAAGAGCCCCAAATCCACCCATACGGTTGTCACTTTTGGAATTTTAGCCGTTTAGAGGGTATCCCCTACTTAGGTGAAAAGTGCCCATACCAAAATACCAAAGTATGCTGGTGAATAAAATCAGTAAATCAAGAGGTGCGTTAAATTTGAAAACTGTTTTGGAAAGCTAAAAGAGCCCCAAATCCCCCCATATGGTTGTCACTTTTGGAATTTTAGCCGTTTAGAGGGTATCCCCTACTTAGGTGAAAAGTGCCCATACCAAAATACCAAAGTATGCTGGTGAATAAAATCAGTAAATCAAGAGGTGCGTTAAATTTGAAAACTGTTTTGGAAAGCTAACAGAGCCCCAAATCCCCCCATACGGTTGTCACTTTTGGAATTTTAGCCGTTTAGAGGGTATCCCCTACTTAGGTGAAAAGTGCCCATACCAAAATACCAAAGTATGCTGGGGGGTTATTATGTATTTCGATTCGAATCGGAAAATTTACGAATTCGTAAAAATGGTATTACGTAGTGCGATTTTCGGAAATTTATTTCCGAACGTTCGTAAATTAAGGGAATTTTTTAATCCCATTCGTAAACCAAAAAAAATCCCCTTCGAAATTGCAATTATGTAGTACGAAAGCAAATGTCAAATGTGTTATTAACGTATAGACATTTTTCGAATGCTATTTTGATTGCGGAAATTTTATAGTTATTTTTTACATACATAAAAGAAATTAAGAATACACATTTGAAAATGTAAGTATATACCTATAATATTTAATTAATAATAAAGTTTGTTAAGTGCTTTGATTTTAAAATTATTTAAAGGGAAACGTCTAAAATGAATTTATATACGAAGCCAAGACAATATGAAATAATGGTGGAATTCATGACATTGCATGCAGATTTGGCAAAAGGACACCTAAATGTTTCTAATGCCAAAAGTAAATGCAGGGAGTTATGGCAGAGACTATCGCAAGATTTGAATGCTGCAGGTCCACCTTCGCATGAGGTAGAAAAGTGGAAAAGGTATTTGTAATATGCATGCACATACATAAATATGAGTACATTAACTTACAATGTAACCTTTTTACACATGCATTCCAATTCAGGAACTGGAGGTGGACCAAGTAAATACTGTTCCCTTTCACCGCTGGAGCAAAAAGTTGCTGAACTGCTTGCAATTAATGACTATATTGAAGGAATGAGTGGTACATGTAGATATGGAGCACAAATAAATATTCCTACTACCACAAGTATTAGAGATTATGACGCAAATGTAGAAATTACACTACCTTGCAATAACATAGAATTAAACAATAGTGAGACAACCTTAAGTACACCATATACTACACATCGATATACCCGTGGTAGTTTATCCAATAAGCAGAATTTATTAGAAAAACAAGTAAACAATCAAATTAAATATCAAGAAAATTCGATACAACTTTTAAAAAACTGTGATGAAAACCAAAAAAAAATATTAACAGAATTAGACAAAATAAATGAAAATATCTCAACGGCCAATAAATACTTAAAACGGAGCAGTGACATAATGGAGTATATGTACACACTAAAAAAAGAAAAGTTTGAATTTTTCAAGAAAAATTAAATGGAAAAAAAAGCACGGGAGGAACGTTTGTTTGATATGAAAAAGGAGAAATTAGAATTTTTAAAGAATAATCAATTAGAAACAACGAAATGTAAAATTGCAAAATTAGAAGAGAAAAATCTTTGAATTAAATAACAAGAAAATTTAATGGATGTAAATATTGAGATTTCCCTACTTTCTTTTTAAGTTTTTTTACAATATTATTATGAATTATTTTGTGTTATGTTTGTTTGTTTATTTTTTAATATACTGTTAAGAATTATTTTTCTTTTTATGTTTTTAATATGTATGTAATTACAAATATAAATATTAAGTAGCTCCAATGAATTAAAATTTTTATTCAAGTTTCAAATAAATATTTTTATTTACATATATTTATATTTGATTTAAGTTGTGATTTAATTATTTTATTCAGTTTTATCTCATATTATTTTTTATTTCATTTCGAATACTTTTTGCTATATTTAGTAAATTTGTCTCCAAATTACTTTCTGAATTGCTGTAAGGTAAAGATAAAGATGCATCTTCTTCAGTTTCCAAACTGTCACTTTGTATTTTGTACATCAAACAAATATTGTGTAGTGCACAACATATGTTTAGAATTTGGGCTGCCTTTTGTGGGGAGTAATGCAGTTCTCTCGCTGCCAAAAGGCAACGAAATCTTGCCTTCAGTACTCCGAAAGTTCTTTCTATAATTGATCTTCCTCTGGAATGTTGATCATTAAAAAATACTTCATGGGAACTCTCAAGAGCATTTCTAAATGGTGTCAATATCCATGGTTCCAAGGGATAACCAGAATCACCTGCAAAATTATGTTGACTTATTTTGTAAGCTATTATTAGAGTTTGTATAAATATTTTACCAAGAATTCTAGTACCAGTATCTCCATCTTGAAACTTTCTTTTCAAATATTGCCTTTCTTCTGACAAATTCCAAATGTGAGAATCATGACAAGCGCCTCCAAAACGTCCATTGATGGCCCTAATATACATTTCATGATCGCAAACCTAATAAAAAAATTTACGTTGTATAATAATTTGGCATATACATTTATTTTCTTTATTAAACCCTACCGCCATAGCATTTATACTGTGCTTAAGTTTTCGGTTAAAATATAAATGCTCATTGTTATTTAGCCTTATTGTTTGTATGCGAGTTCTATCCACTGCTCCAATAACTCCAGGTATTGCACATTTGCTGTAAAAAAATCTTTTTGCCTCCATTTTTTTCTCTTCACTCATTCCGAAAACAATGTGTTTAGGACAAAGATTTTTTTCTATTGATTCAAATACCTCCGACAAACAAATAGAAATATATGACTGCGACATTCCCAACAGGCGGTCTTGGCCAATCTGATGTTGATAACCACCTTGCCCTAAAAATTTCAATGTGGATGCCAATTTCAACATAGGAGGGATGGCGCTGGATCTTTGCGGTGCTTTTAAGTCATTATTAATGGAGTTTAACACGTACAGAAATGCATCTTTATTAAGGCGAGTTTTAACATTTAGAAACTGCCATTACTTAAAATTTCCCTTAAAATTGCAAACACAACTCTGCAGGCCTTTCGAACGTACTACATAATACCATTTTCCTTTCGATTCGGAAATTCATTTCGAAAGCCTTTTCGATTCGAATAGAAATACATAATAACCCCCCTGGTGAATAAAATCAGTAAATCAAGAGGTGCGTTAAATTTGAAAACTGTTTTGGAAAGCTAAAAGAGCCCCAAATCCCCCCATACGGTTGTCACTTTTGGAATTTTAGCCGTTTAGAGGGTATCCCCTACTTAGGTGAAAAGTGCCCATACCAAAATACCAAAGTATGCTGGTGAATAAAATCAGTAAATCAAGAGGTGCGTTAAATTTGAAAACTGTTTTGGAAAGCTAAAAGAGCCCCAAATCGCCCCATACGGTTGTCACTTTTGGAATTTTAGCCGTTTAGAGGGTATCCCCTACTTAGGTGAAAATGCTCATATCATAATACTGATAAAATCAGGTATTATTTAATAAAGCAGGTAAATTGAAAATAAGCAAAAAGAAGATTGCATTGAATTCGAATTTATATATGAATAAACATCATAAAATTTTATAATAGCAGATTTGTCTGTTCAAACTGTTTTTCTTATAAATAATTTTTTCCTGTGTATGCTAGCACGTTGTTTTATTCCACTTGTTCTTAACGAAACTGGTGGCAGCACATTGTCGAACAAGCATAGTTGTATTTTTTAAATATTACATCCCTGGCTGCTTTGACACCTTAACTTTATGCATCGAGTTTATATATAAGTTTTTGTTCCGTATTTATTTGTAATTATTTAGAGTTTTAGCTATAATATGCTTTCGTAAAATTTATTATATTTTTATGAATAATATTTCAGATATTTTATGCAGATCTTTGACTATATTATGCTTATGTATAAATAATTTTGTGTATTATTCAAAATATTGTCTCGATTTCGTTACAAAAAAATTTATTCTTCGCTCATCGTAGAAAGTGATTGGTATAGCTTAGAAAATTATTATTTAGTTATGTTAACGCTTTTAGTTCTGTGAAAAATCTATATTCATAAATACTATTTGTGTTATTAAGTAAGGTCCCACTGTATATTAAAAACTAAATATATATATATATATATATATATATATATATATATATATATATATATATATAATTTTATATATAAATTTTTTTATATATAATTTTATATAATTTTCTTGCATATACAGTGAGACCTTGCTTAACAACACAAATAATATTTTTTATAGCATTTGTAGTATTATCTTACATCGTAGTGTATAAGGTAAATACATATGTATGTACATATATGTGACTATAATTATGAAAGTTATAGTCTTTAGGCTATACATTTTAATTTAGAATTTTATTGGTAAAATTTACTACACAGTATCGTGATAAACAAACGTTTTGACTCACTTTCATAACTATTTGCACATATAAGAAAAGTTTTGCATAAAACTTGAGAAATGATGATGGGTTAAAACATTAAGAAATACTTTTGTATTTAGCATGAAATATAATAAAAAAATAATAAACCCAAATACAAAGATGTTTTTGTATTTCGCATGAAATAGAAAAAGTTATAGAGATACTGCCGGAATAAAATGATTGCATGAAAATTCCAGATTAAGCGATATACATACTTATGTATGTACATATAGAAAAACAGGCAAAAAATCGCTTGTGATTTGCATGAATTGGTTAGGGAGCTAATATAAAATATTTTTCTTTCAAATTCATTTCCAGGTTAGCAATATAGGTATATATATATATATATATATATATATATATATATATATATATATATATATATATATATATATAGGTATATATATATATATATATATATATATATATATATATATATATATATATATATATAGGTATATATATATATATATATATATACATATATATATATATATATATATATATATATATGTATATACATATATATATATATATATATATATATATATATATGTATATATATATATATATATATATATATATATATATATATATATATAAATAGGTATATATATATATATATATATATATATATATACATATATATATATATATATATATATATATATATATATATATATATATATATATATATATATACATATATATATATATATATATATATATATATATATATATATATATATATATATATAGAAAAGAAAAGATTTTCCATTTGAGATGTGTTGGTTTGTCTGAGTATGAAATGGACACAATGCTCAAGTGTCCTAATATGAGGTTTATATGTGATGGCTGTATAAATTTTATTAAATTAACGAACGAAAATTACAAAAGCCTGATCGATGCTGTACAGAAAAATGAAGTTAAAATTATTAAAGAAATAAACAACACAAAGAAATTTTTGGAAGAAACAAAGAGTGAAATTTTGAGCGAATTAAAGAAAAATAATACAAATATAGAAAAAGAAACATATGCCAGCCAGCTAAAGAAAAGTAATAATAGTATCCCCGTTATATTGAGACCAAAAAATAAACAAGATAGCGAAAAAACTCAAAAAGAAGTAAAAGAGAATATTAAACCTTCTTCGTTAAATTTACAAGTAAAAGGTATTACTAAGAGAAATGATGGTGCAGTAGCGATTAGATGCCAGAATGAAAGTGAAAGAGGATTATTGTCTGAGGAATTAAGAGAGAAGATGGGTAGCCAATATGATGTGCATATGCCAAAAATGCGGAGACCAAAATTGTTAATAACAGGTTTGAATGAGGAGTTACAGAAAAGTTGTATTGTAGAAGCAATTAAAAAACAAAATAATGTTGATTGTAAATTTTTGGAATGTATTAAGGTATATAAATCCTTTAAGAACCCTAGGGTATATAATGCGCTGATAGAAACAGATGGAGAAGGATTCGAAATGATTATGAAGAAAAACAAAATAAACATTGAATGGGACAGGTGTCCTGTATATGAAAGTTGTAATGTAATGAGATGTTACAAGTGTTGGGGATTTAACCATACGGCGAAGTATTGTAAACATGAAGATCAAATTTGTGCTAAATATAGCGAAAACGGTCATAATTATAAAGATTGTAACAATAATAATAAAAAATGCATTAACTGTATAAAAGCAAAAGAAAAATTAAATTTAACGGATATAGATATTAACCACGATTGTAGAGATACAGACTGTCAAATTTTGAAACGTAAAAAAAGCAAGAGGAGCAAAGGATTACATACTAGCAATCAAATTGTATAAAGGGGTTGTATCTAAATATAGGAGGGTTGAACTCAAATTTTACTGAACTAGAAACTTTGTGTTTGAATGATAGATTTGATTTTGTATGTGTAACTGAGACACATCTAACTGAAAACATTGAAGATGCAGAAGTAATGATAAAAAACTATAAAATAGTAAGATGCAATAGTAAGTCTAGACATACTGGTGGTGTGTGTTTTTACATCAATGAAAATTGGAATATACGAATAATTGACAGCAAGTCGTTAGAAAAAGTTCTTTGGTGGTTAAAAGTTGAAATTAAAAATAAAAAGATGAAATACATATTAACAGGAGTTTATAGGTCACCTGAGAGAAGAAACTCACCTGAAAATACATTTATAGATTTTTTCAAAGAAGAAATGGAAATAAATAATGCCAACGAGAATCATATAATAATGGGAGATTTTAATATCAACTGGTTGGAGAACAGCAATCATAAAAATATCATACATGAAATAATTAGCGATAATTTTTTCAGACAAATTATAACACAACCCACAAGAATAACAAATACTACATCAACACTTATAGATTACGTTGTAACAAATATTGAAGACTTAAGAGCAAAAACAAACTTTGACCTAAAGATAAGTGATCATGAGTCAATAGAACTATCACTACCAGTAAGAGAGAAGTTAGAAATATCTAGAAGGAAAAGAATAAAAATACTAAATTTCAATAACCAGAGATTCCGAAACAACCTAAAGTATACGGAAATCGGTAAAATCAACACAAATTATGACACGGAGCAATTGTTTGAAATATTGATTAAAGGCATAAATGATGCCCTTAGCCCAATGATAATCACAAAATTTATAAAAAATAACACTCAAAATAAGTGGTTTAACAATCAACTAAAGGTTATGAAGGATTATAAGATTCAGCTATACCAAAGGGCGGTTTGGTTCAAGACGATCTCACATTGGAACGAATATAAAAGATTTAGAAATGAGTATAAATCGCAGCTGGAATGGGCAAAAAAGAGTTTCATAAATAACAAAATAAATGAATGTATGGACCAAAAGATGATGTGGAAAACGATTAAGTCACTTGTATTAAAAAAAGATTTTACGACAATATGTGAAATACAAATAAACGGAAAAATTATAACTAATGAAAGACAAATAGCAGAGGATCTAAATCATTTTTTTGTAAAAAGCGTGAAAGAAATTGCAGATAGCATACCATTCGTAAAGTATGAAAACAATATTCAAGAAAACCCAACACTTAAATTCAATTTCGACATAATTACAATAGATATGTTAAAAGATACGTTAAAACGATTTAACAAGAAAAAAGACCAACATTTCGTCTCTGTTAAAATGTTTGTGGAAAATTTTGACATTCTTGGTAACCAATTGCATAAACTCATAGAAAAATCTCTACTAAATGCAACTTTTCCCAATTGCCTAAAAGAATCATATGTGGTACCAATACAAAAGATTAAGAATACCAAAGATCCACAGGAAATAAGACCAGTGAATACTTTAATGACAATTAGCAAAATATTAGAGAAAATAGTACATTACCAATTGAGCAAATATTTTGAAGAAAATAATCTATTAAATGAAACACAATCAGGCTTTCGAAATAAACATAGCTGTGAATCACTGTTAAATTTAGTAATTACACAGTGGAAAACCGAGGTAACAAACAAAAATTGTGTTGTAGCAGTGTTTCTGGATTTAAAACGAGCTTTTGAAACAATTAATAGAAGAATATTATTGCTTAAACTAGAAAAGTATGGCGTAAGAGATAAGGAGCTAAAATGGTTTGAAAATTATTTGAGAAATAGAAAACAAAGAACTAAATGTGGAGAGAATATATCACAAGCTGTATATAATGATATTGGAGTACCGCAGGGAGCTGTTTTAGGAACTTTGTTATTTATAATATATATAAATGATATGGGAAATGTGCTGAAAAATGCGAAAATTTGCATGTTTGCGGATGATGCGCTTATTTATATAAGTGGAGGGTCAGCCGATGAGTGTGTGAGAAAACTTAATAATGATCTGGATGACGTCGATAAATATTTAAAAATGAATAAACTTAAACTGAACAAGAACAAGACAAAAGCCATGATTATAAATGGAACAAACACAGAGGGAATAATAATCGATGGGGAACAAATCGAAGAAGTATCGGAAATGAAATATCTTGGTATTATGATTGATAAAAAATTGAAGTTTGATCTGCACTACGACTATGTTTGCAAGAAGATATCAAAAAAGATCTCATTCCTGAGAAGAATACGCGATAAAATATCCTCAATAACAGCTGTGAATATTTTCAACACAACAATAAAACCGCATTTTGAATATTGTTCAACTGTTTTATTTCTTGGAAACCTACAAATGAAAAAGAGACTTCAAAAGCTGCAAAACTGGGGTATGAGGTGTATTCTTAAGTGCAATAGGCTAACAAGCAGAAGAGACATGTTAGAAGCGTTGAAATGGCTATCAGTAAATCAAAGACTGATTATGAATGTTTTACTGATTATATTTAAAATGAAAAATGGTATGATGCCGAGATATCTGGAAAAACAACTAACATATGTGGCAGAAGTTCAACCCTACTATTTAAGAAATATGGGGGATTTTAGACTAAAATTTTGTAGAAATAATTATTCGCAAAACTTATTATTTTATAATGGTCTTAAACTTTATAATGAAATGCCTCCAGAGTTAAAAAATGAAAATAATTATTATCTTTTTAAAAGGCAATTAACATTGTATGTAAAAAATTTTGATTAAAGAATGAAAATCCAAAGAATTAACATTTTAAATTGTAAATAATAGCAAATAATAGCTAAATAAATAAATAAAAAAAAAATATATATATATATATATATATATATATATATATATATATATATATATATATATATATATATATATCGAGCCTTTGGTGCAATAACGCAATAATTCAAAAAATGTTGTTTTGCAGAAATGTATATACATATATTCATTGTTTATTGTTTTTTGTTTCTTCTTCATTATTAATAGTTTCTTGTGCCGGAGCCATTGTTGTTGAAATCGGGGGTACTGTCGATGGTGCCGACATTGTTGGTTGTGCAGAACCTCCTGGTGAATCCGACGACACTGTTGGTAACGGTATCCAAGAAACATGAGCTGGAACCGTGGTCAGCTGGGGTGGTACCCAACAGTTATCTGCACTGCGCCCGGTTGTGGATATATTGGTTGTGGATATATTGGCATCCAGCCATATGGGGGTTGTTGGTTACCGGAATACCACGTGCTGTCTGCGCTCTGAAATAAAAAAACATTTTATAGTTTAATTTAAACAATTTAAATTATTATTTTTACCTCACGCCGTCCGTAACAACATAAATGTCCACGTCCGGGTCCACGTCCACGCCCACGTCCACGACCACAGGCTCCAGCCAACATTAACTTTAAAATTTTCTATTAAAAAATATTGAAAATTTACATGAAAATTTACATGCAAAGCTTATTATAATCATATTATTTGTAAAGATTTAAATAGCAAAATCGGCAAAAACAGCAAACTGAGGCATTTATTAAAAAATTCCTTAACTTTAGCTTTCGATTTAAAAACAATGGACGAATGCAAATTCTGGTTTAAACATATTTTCACTGTTCTTTTAAGTCCACATAAAAATCCTGAATTTAAGAACAGTCATGCGATTTTAGAAAAATGTATAATGAAAGTTAATGAAAAAGATTTTGAAAATTTAAGCGTATTTGATGATGATCAATTAAATAATTTGGAATCTATAGCTTCCCGCTGTCCTTTTAAAATAGTTTTTGAAAACATGTACAAAACTGTATGTGATAATGTTAAGGAAAAACTAACAAGCTATGATGTCAATGAATTCCATTACGAAGACATCTGCAGATTTATAATAAATAAATATTGTCCTTTTGTACCCATGTGGACAAATATTATGGGAATCCTAGTAGATCCGTCTGGCGATCATATAAGTAATGCTCCAGTAGAATTTAATTTTTATTTGCAAAAACATATTTTACTCAATAACAGATCAGTTAGACCTGGAGATTTCATAAAAATCGATCGCAAAGACAGTATGAGTACTTTAAAAGAACTTCGATATAAGTACAATATGTTTGATGTACAAATAAATGATGAAGAAAATAGCAATGGTGAGAACATTAATGCACTGCAAATAGTAAAGGAACATGATTATGAAATAATAGAATTTTTAGAGCCAGAAGAACAATGGAAAAAGAAAAATTTGAAGACACAGAAAGCCATTAAGCCAAAACATCTCTTAAATGCAAAAAAACGAAAAAAGTTTTTACCTATGCCTGAAGAGGTGCATGATATCATAAAACTAGATGTTAATAATTCAAAAAATGTAAACGACATGTCAAGAATTAAAAAAGAACATACATATTCTGAGCCAGGCAAAATAAATACATTAGGTGTTGAAACACATGTGCTTGCGAAATGCACTCTTTTTAGGTATAACGATTTGTTCAAAGCAATTTACCCAAATTTAAAGTTATCACAAATTGGCTTTTGGAACGTATTGGATATTGAAGATTGGAAATCTTTAGCAATAGGGAAACAGTTGACGAATTTTGTGTTGGATTGTGCAATACTATCCATCATAAAAGAGAATTTTAAAAATGTGTTGAGCTTACCATGCCAAAGCGAAAAAATTTCATTTGAAAAAGTCAATATGCTATTGTCTCATAAGCCACATTTTGTTATTATACCAATTTTGAAAAATATTCATTTTAACCTTTGTATATTAAATACTACATCACGAGAATTCGTATTTATTGATTCCTTAAATGATTTTGCCGGTCAAGACCATTTTACTGCTTTTAATGCTAACTTTTCCAATGATAACATGTGGAAGTTTGTAAGGATATCAAGAAGAACCAAACAAATAGATGGTGTAAGCTGTGGTGTATTCGTTGCAATGTACACGTTATACTACCTAGATGGGAAATCCTTATTAAATTTACCCTCTCCCGACATTTTTAGAAATACCATGACATCAATTTTGATTCGAAATGCGGACGATTATTCGCAGTTTTGTTGTCACTGTGGAAATATTAAAATTTTGGAAGATAAATGTAGCTCTTGCGAATATAGAGTTTGTGAAAGATGTATAATAAATATATATAATAATTGCTTTAATATATGCAAAATTTGTACAAACAAAATTTTAAAGTAAACCACATTACAATATTAGTTATATGAAAAAAATATTAACAAATATTTACAGATATAATAAAATTATATATGAATATCTGAACACAGCAAAATTATATATACTTGTTTGAATAATTTAGAATAAAAGTGTTCCGATTTTATAGTCAAACATCCCAGCTAGCATTTTCGATCGTAGATGACTCTTCCGCGATCGGACAGGGCGATTAAATAAATCGTCGACGATGTTGTATTCCGATCGTGCAAGTTCAGTACAGCGGGAGAAACTGTGCCCGTGCGGCGACTCTTTCGTTTGAATCGTCTACGATGCGTGTTAAAGAATCGTGTAAGACGCTTTAATTGCTACTTCAAACGAGCCTTGAAACAGTCGCCTAAACGAGTCGTCTGCGATGCGTCAGAAAGAATCGCTGAAGGTTCTTGCAAGTGATACTACGACGATCTTTAATTGATCCCTAATGCTTTAAAATAAAAAGGATTGTTCTGCATTGTTCATTTTTTATTGAAATATTATAATTCAAAAGTAAACATATTCAATTCCATTATTAAACTTAAAATATTATAATTCAAAAGTAAACATATTCAATTCAATTAATAAACTTAAAAAATATACATATATTAATTTAAAAAAACTAAAAACTTAATTTATTTGTGTGTTCCGCCATCTTTCTTTGTACGATCACCCTTCCTGAGTCGGTCACCAGCATGAACAAAATGTTGTTGCAAGACTTTATTTATTCCTGCATCGTCAGCTTTGGGGAATTTTAAATGACAGACATCTTAAAAATAAAAACAAATAAGGAAACTGTAAGGGCATGAAAAAAGTACTTACTTGTTATAACTCGAAGAATACTAAATTCTTGGAAACTGGGCTTACTGTTTGTCCCACGCCAGCTCAATTTTGCAGCCACATCATCGCTCATCTCGTTTGCTTTTTAATCTTATTGCTTTAGTCGATAGCATTATATATTTTTTATTTTTATAGAATTTTAAGTAACAAAATAGTAATACTTTTTTTTTTAATTAATAACTAAATAAAAATACACTTTTGTCTCGACACGTGTTGAATGCTCTGCAACTGATTTGAAATGAAGCAAAAATCTGTTAAACAAAAGCAAAAACAATTGTTCTTTGTAAAATTTCTCAACATAACGGTTTAATTCGTCAAACGATCGCGAGAAAGCGTAAGCTGTGATTTTTGAGTAAAACAATACAAAAACTTTATTCACTCGCGAAACAATCGTCACAACGACTCGCAACACCATCATTTGGAAGAGCAAATAATAGTTTTATTTCAACAATCGTCTGGGTGATTAAAATACGAATCGCGAAATGATCGCGCTCGTCATACAATCTTCCAAATGCTAGCTGGGATGTAGTATTAGCTTGCATTGTAGTATATATGTGATACATACATACATATGTATATATGCGCATAATTATGAAAATAATGTCATATAATTTTTTGTTTTAAGACACTTAAATAAATTAAAATTTTCTATAGCATACATATTAATTTAGAATTTTACTGGTCAATTTTATTAAACAATTCGTGATAAAAATTTATGACAAACATTTTCATAACTATGGGCACATATAAGAAAAATTTTGCATAAAACAAGAAAAACAATGATGGGCTAAAAACGTGAAGGAAGGTATAAACCATACATTTGTATTTAGCATGAAATACAATAAAAAATATTAGGCCCACGATGACATTTAAATACGAAAAAGATTGTATTCAGCATGAAATACAATAAAAAAATATTAAGCCCACAATGACATTTAAATATGAAAAAGATTGTCTTGTATTTTGCATGAAACACAAAAAGTAGATTATCTGTGATTTGCATGAAATAAAAAAAAATCGGAAACAACGTTGTGTTTTCACAAAAAACATTAATTTCTTATAATAGAAAATGGTGTAGGCCTACTGGGGAGCCAGCCATTCAAAATAACTGGCAACGCACTGAGTGTAGTACCTCAAAGGTAGTGTGGAAACCTACACACTTTGAACATATATATATATATATATATATATATATATATATATATATATATATATATATATATATATATATTGTATATATACTTGTGGAAAATTGTTCAAAAATCTTCACTTAGCATATATATTCCAAATGTATATATATTTAGTAAAATTAAACATTTTCTTCTTCACAATTTCATTTAAATATATTTTCATTCTTATTAGTTTGAAATCTATATAGGTTATAACAACATAATAATATTAATGTTGATTAAACATACATATACTACTTATATAGCTAGTAGAACTAAAGTCAAACATAAACCTACTAAAATGGCAATAAAACATGCTATTGCTGTGGCCCAATCTCCATAAGTAGCCTTTCCCACAAGTACCGAGTAAAAGATAAAGTTGCCAAGCCCAAGTTTAATACCGTCTGAAAAAATTTTACAGTTAAATATTACTGTTTTTTTCCTATTTTAAATACTTACTTCCTGTGCTTTTGTTATATTACTTCCAATTTAACGGGAACTGTTGTCCTGAGTTGTCACCGTACTATAATTGGTTGAACGACTGGCATTATCTGAATTTCTGGCCTGAATCTCAATTTGACGCCGGGCTACACGGTCATCTAAATTTGAAGATAATTGTTCGGTAAAAAATGAAGAAAATTAAACTAAACAGAAGTAAATAAAAACAAAAAATATAACTGAAATAAAAGATAGAATAAAACTCCCGTATACCAAACAAAACCTACAAACGAAAAATTAAACAAATTATCAAGCTGAAGTATTTAATGGGAGAAACACCCACGCAAAAATTAATTTATATTTATTTATTTATTTATTTACATATAAAGTCTATGGATACGTAATCCTTACAGACTATGAAAAAAATGCATAATACATAAAACTTAGATTAAGTATTTAGAAACAAAATAATATTACGTTTTACAATATTACCATTTAGAGAAAAATCAATGTGTTGATAAAATTTATTATAGTCAGCACAAATTCTATTAAAAGGATCAAAATTAGCATAATTAGTCCTGAATACTTGAATAGACAATGGATAAAAATTACGAGTAAGGCGTGATGGAACATTAAAGGATATGTTACTTATAAGAAAGTCAGAACAAACAAGTGTATGGCGGGAGATTCAGCATATTCCACCCCAGTGGACGCAGACAAAAACAATAAGAACTGTTTCTGTACAGATTCTATAGTATTGTTATGAACATTATACGAAGGATTCCAAATGATTGAGCCATATTCCAGGATGGGTCTTACCAGAGAAGTATAAAGTTGCTTAGTTATATACGGGTCATCAAATTCTCTAGCCCAACGTTTTATAAAACCTAAAACAGCACGAGCTTTATTTGCGATTGAAGAAATATGTTGAATAAAATTCAATTTGGGATCAAGTAAAATTTCAAGATCTAAGATGGCATCCACTTTGTTCAGCATGTGACCGTTTAAAACATAGTCCACATTAATGTGAGATCTACGAAAGAAACACATGTAGTTACATTTTTTATAATTTAATTGCATAAGGTTAGCATTGCACCAAGCATTAAAAGCATCAAGGTCCTGTTGTAACAGATAATGATCATCATGTTGATTAAAAGTTAAAAATATTTTAACGTCGTCAGCGTACATAAGAATATTAGAATATTTTATAGTGTTTGGCAGGTCATTAATAAACAGAGAAAACAACAATGGTCCAAGATGACTTCCTTGTGGTACGCCAGATATAACATCAATTGGTTTAGACAGTCGCTTCTTGAAAAGAACTTTCTGCTTTCTATTAGTCAAATACGAAAAAATCCATTTTAAGCTATTTTTAGTAAATCCCATCACATCAAGTTTTTTTATAAGAAGCCTGTGGTTGATCTTGTCAAAAGCTTTGCTAAAGTCAGTATAAATAACATCAGTTTGTTTTTGTTGAATAAATCCTCTATTTACTAACGTGGTTAAATGCAGGAGATTTGTCATAGTTGAACAACCTCTTTTAAAACCGTGCTGGATCGGAGATAGAATTGATGAAACTTGATGGCAAAGATGATCAGTAATTATTTTTTCAAATAATTTTGGTAATGTGCTAAGCTTAGCAATTGCTCTGTAGTTTTCAATATTATTTTTGCATCCAGATTTAAATAGTGGAATAATAAATGATTCCTTCCACAATGTCGGAAAGTAACCAAATCTGATTGAAAGATTGAATAAATTTGTCAAAGGTTTTGTAAAAGCTTCTGCACAATTTAAAAGTAATGAGCTCGGAATCCCGTCGGGACCATATTTGTATGAAAATTTCAGTTTTCTTAAACTATTAAGAACAGTTACTTCGTCCAGAGATGGTATTGAGATACTTGCGTTAATCAGTTCTGAAGAAGTGCACCGTCTTGAATCATCATATGCTACATCAGAATAAGTGGTGGAGAAAAAATCAGCAAAAAGATCACTTATTGTCGGGTCATCATCCGATTCATACTCCTTATATTTCATGAGGGAAGGAAAAGATATTGAACGTCTTTTAGAGTTGACAAAAGTATAGAATGACTTTGGATTAGATTTCAAATTATTTCGAATTTTATTTAGATATTGTGTGTAACAAAACTGATTTAACAAGTTGTAATGAGCACGAATTGCAGAGTAATTAGTATAGTCAATACGTGATCCAGATAATTTATATTTTTTGTAAAGTTTATTCTTTTTATTCTTAATTGTTGATAGATATTTTGAATTCCATGGACGACCCGCAGAATTCACAACCGCGATTTTGGGAATACACTGTTCCATAAACCCATACACTTTATTGTAAAATATTTCGACTATAGTGTCAATATCCATTGGAGTACTAATCTCACTAAAGCCCAAGAGATTATGCCAGTTAGTATTAATCAAAAGCTGGTTCAACAGGTTGTAATTGGTTTTCTGAAAACAAAATTTCTTTTCCTTTTTATTAAATTTTGACACAGCAGAGTTTAAATGCGTATAAAGATTAATTTCAATTGAAGGATGATGAGAGTCTTCAGGTCGGGATATTGGTTCGCAACGAGTAACAGTGATATCATTACATTCATTGGCAAAAACTAAATCCAATATTTTAAGATTATCGTTTAAAGTACCATTCAATTGATAAAGATTTATATCCAAGAGATCATTTATAAACTCACTATAATAAATTTTTGTGGTTGGCATTATCGGAATAAAGTAACCATCATTACGTGCAAAGTTCCATACTACATTTGGCATATTAAAATCTCCCATAGCTATTATAGTATCATTTTGAGAAACAGAGCTTGCTATATTTTTAATGGCATCGGCATGTTTCCGGTATAAAATTTCAGGTGAAGACGGAGGTATATATGAACATGTAATCAAGATTTGTTTTTGTTTCAATTTAACAATAACACCAATGAATTCAATATCCAAAGCACATTCATCAAAAAAGGCCTGAGATGCCAGACGGATGGAAACCGCAATCAAAACACCTCCTCCTCTAATATTACCACCACGATCACGTCTATAGATCTGATAATTATCACAGAATATTTCCGTATTTAAAACATTTTCAACAAGCCAGGTTTCAGTAAGAACGATGATATTATAGTTACAGGCAAAACTATTGTTAAATAATGAGGACAATTTTGAATTAATTCCACGAACGTTTTGATATATTATAGAGACAGATTCAGTATAACTATTTAGTTTTTTTGAATAACTGACCGTTCCACCGGAAGATTTATAGTACTTCTTTGTTTCTCTCTATAAACATATTCACGCACAACTGTGTTCTCAGGCCAAAAATTAGGATTATTTATACAATTAAACATTTCTTCAGTTACAGTAATTTTAAAACTCGCTATAAATCTTTGTTGAGAATATGCAAATTTATACACTGCAACGTTACAGTTGAACTGAGTTTTAGATTTAATATAAAATTCGACATCTTCCACAGTAGTTTCGGGAGCTAAGCGAGAAACAAACACAGTTTTATTTTTATTTGGAGGAATAGCTCTTAATGGTTTTGGTGCAATTTGAGATGTTTTTATGACTTGGTTCGAGGAATTTGAAGTTGAAGCTATGGTTGGTGAGGGATTTAAATTGACTGAAACAGAGCTATTGAGATTATGTAAATTTGCTGAAGTAGGAGGTATAGGTGATGGCAAGGTAGATGTCATAGTATTAGTAGAAGAGGTAGAAAAATCAGATGATAGTTCAGATGAATTTACAGGGCCATTTTCGGATATCACCGGACGAACAAATGATGGGGTAGAATGTTTGGATGAAGATTCTGTTAACAATTTATTGGGTACAGCAGTAGCATTAATTTGAGTTGCAGCAGGTGAAGATGGCTTATTTTTTCTTGGACAGCAATGACTTTTCTCAAGAAGTTCTTTATATTTCGTAAATTTATTAAAAAGGTTATTAAAATCGTTAATCATATCGTTGAACTGCGCGCGAGTGTTTCTAAAAAATGAATAAAATTCAATATCAAAAGCCAAACATTTTTTGCAGCACCAGCGAAGACCATTTTCATCACGCAGATTGTCGGCAGTTCGAGGCGCCAAATCAACACATTTGGCATGGTAGACAGCATCACACACCCAGCAAGAAACCATCGGATCATCTGATTTATTACGGCATTTCGGCTTACAACAAGACATTGTTATTTGTTTAGTTTTAATTATTATTTTTAATTAATAAATGTTTTTATGTTCAGCACTCGGTCAAAGAGGATTAGGTGTAGAATGTAAAAAGTTTAATAATCGATCAAAAGGAAGAGAACTTAAGTGTATTAATTCTCACAAATTCTTTAAACTGAGAAAACAAATACGAATGTTATTTTTGTTATCTTATTGATATTTTAAAATAAAATGCAGATATATGTAGTTGTTATTGCAGTTGAGTCAAAAAGATTTGCGGTATATTTTCTCTCGCGAAAACAAGAAAAAAAGTAAAGAACAAACACTTCAGTGATTTAAAATATTATTGTTGTTGATTGTTTGTTAAGTTTTTATATAATTGTATGTATGGCAATAATAATGTAGAAATTTAATAAATTCTTTTTATTTATTCTTTAATTTAAAAGAACAAGCTAAATCGAAAACTTCAAACACCCGCAAAACGTAATTATTAAAAACCGAGTTTATTTTATTTATAATATGTACAAGTAAAAGTTATGAAAAATTTTAAACAGAGCACAAACAAAAGCACGTCTTACTCTCACGACAGTCAGTTCTCGTATGACATATATATATATATATATATATATATATATATATATATATATATATATATATATATAAACATAAATACCATTTCCGCGCATTTTAAATGTCACTAGAGACATACCTTCAGCAGTAGGAGGTGCACTTGTACCTGCACGGGAAACTGAAGTTGACGAAGTAGAGATATGCGGAGAATTGGTTGAATCTGAATCGGAAGAATTGCTTCTTTGGGTTGAGGCGTGAGTACCCAAGGTATATAGAACGGTTGCCAAAAAAAATTTAAAAAGGAAATTATTCAGTTTATTTAAGCAACATGAATAAACTAAAGCTGGGAATATCTGTTAATTTCTGGTGTTAATACAGATACTAAATCTAAAAAGAAATAAAATATGCATTTAAGTTAGCAAAAAAAAAAAAAAAATAATAATTATAATAATAGATAAGTACTGCTAAAACAGCACAGGCAGTCAAAAATTCCACAATATTAATAATGTGGTAGGATAATCCATAGCCAAAGCAAGAAGAGAGCATAGATGTATCACTTCTGGGAACATTGTACCCGGAAGATGATATATAACTTTTACGTACATCGGCTGATGACAAGTAGTTGGGGTTGTTTTTACTACGGGAATCCAATGAACTGTAACGTGTATTGGAACAAAGAGTTGTAGTTAAGGGTGCATGGGTAGTAACGTTTTTATCCAAAGCTGGCACATAGCTAAATTTAGGATTGCTTTAGGTTTTCGTAACTCCTCCTCTTCTACAATTTCATCAATTAAATGAACAGCATATGTAAATCTTATTAACTGGAGTAGTTTCCTGCACGTAAGAATTTGTAACGACGCCCGTTTTACTTAATTGCTGGGGCTTAGAAGAGGGTTAATTTGCCGCTAATTTGGGATAGTTTAGGTGGCTTTTCTGAAGACATCGTTTTAGCTCTAGTTGGCTCTGGTTCTACACGGTCAGGTGAAGCATCTGAGTATTCTGGTCCGCTAACTGTGGTGGTGCTAACATGTCTTTCTGGTATAACAATGTACGGCGTGAAGGCCGATTAATGCTCGTAGTTTTGGTTACGGTATTACTATTAAGTTATTTTGGGCGATGACGCCGCCTTCGATGGTTTGGAAACATGCATTGTCTCCCGACAGCTAGTTTTTGTAGGTGTTGCAGTTGCTGGTTTACCCGACATTATCGCCTCTAAACGCGGTAAGAATTTTTCGACTCGAATCGGTAACAGGTAAATTGGGCATACCAAATTCAATGCACTTTTGTCTCAGTTCTTGTTGCTGAGGGTTTATAATTCCGCCATTGTTAATTTTTCTAAGCTTCTTTTAATTTAAAATGCTGCAGAATAGACCTGTGTCGGTCACGAACGAACGGATCAAATTGAACGAATCTCTCAACTGAACGAAATGATCCGCTCTTTTTCTTATCACTTTGTCGTTCGTTCGTTCGTTTTCAGAAGTCTTGTCGTTCATGTTCTTTGCTTCTGTCATGTTTAGTGCTGTATTTTTATGTCTTTTCAGGGTTGTTTGAGTACATTTTATTTCAGGCTTAAATCATATGTAAATATGTATGTAAATTTTTCCTAGTATTTGATAAATAAAAATTTTTTGTTTAGTAAAAAAAATTTGTTTTTTTTAATATCTTTTTTGTGCTCTAAATTCGTAGGCTAATATTTCTATTCCGATCAACTTCATGGTAACAAAAGATCAATGTACGTACATATGTACATGGAAATTAAACCCTCAATGAATGACGAACTCATTGCCCAGCCCGAGCGCTTAAAAATAAATATAAAAACATTGACACATTCTTGAATTAATTTTTTATATAAAATGAAAATAAGAATTAGATGTCATTTAATTAAAAGACACAGTCTGAAATTGTTTACATTTTATTTTGATTTGCTAAGTATGTTTTGACTCAGCTGTTTTGCTGGTCGGTGTTGCTTTGTCCGGGCGGAAACACCGGGACAATTGTAGATATAATTCAAGCACTTAAGCTTGATTATGTATTATGGTTAAATAACGCAAGCACTTGAACTTGGTTATTATTTTTTTTTATGGTGAGATAACGCAAGCACTTGAACTTGGTTAATGCGGTGAAGTGGAGAATACAAATAAGACAACTGCTTAGTTTGATTGAATAATTGTTTCTCATTTATTTGAATTAAATCATGGCCTTAAATACTATTTTATTGCCAACTTGCAATAATTATTTTTAATGTATTTATTAATTGAATAATTCTACCTTGCATTTTCCACGCTTGTGAGAAAATTTTATTGCCAACTTGCAAAAATTATTTTAATTTATTAATTATGTAATTCTGCCTTGCATTTTCCAAGCGTGTGAGAAATTCCAGGAAATCTGAAACCCCAGACGAATGCAATAAACTTAAAATTATTTCAAGGTTTTGTTAAATGTTTAAAGTAAAAGAATTTAGAGTAAATAACAACTACAGCAAAAATTGAAACTTAATCAGAAGTTCAAGGTTTCTTTTTCTTCATAATTTGAATTAACTGTTGAATTAAAAGTAAGGGAAAATGCATAAAAAAAAGGTAAATACAATAAAAAATTATATTAGCTTAGCAATTTAAGGTTGTTCAACAAATTTCGTGTAGGCATATGTACTTAAGTGAGTTTGTACATTTATACAAACTAACTTATGCACATATGAAAGGAAATTCATTGTGAAGGTCTGAACATGTACCCCGCCGTTGAGTCATGCTCAACGAAATAATAAATTTGACAACCTTATATTGCTCTTTATATGTCTTAGAATTAAAGATTTAAACTACGGATACTTCAAATTCTGGTGTTGGAATATGTTGACGTACAGCTGGACGTGGAGTTTGTTGATTTGGTTTAATTCCTTTGCAACGTGCCCTTTTCCAGGCGATACTCAGGCATAGTATTATAACGAGAACGAGAGCAACATAGGCAATGGTCCCGTGGTGATATTTTATATGTTTAATTTGTGACGGAAGTTCAGCAGATACCGTTTGGTGTAATTTGCGTTGAATTTCGGAGATATTTTTAATTTGGTCGGAATAGGTCTTGTGGCGAATTCCTGCAATTTGAATCTCGTCTGGATAACTGATGTCACTTATATTGCTCATTGCTGTATATGATGTTTGAAGAGATGTGGAGACAGTTTGATGACCTTTGATGATGATTGAGTTTAGCTTAATTGTACAATCTGATGAGATTTTTAGGAGACCAGATCCTTTTAGGATTAACTGTGATTTTTCTTGCCCACATACGGAGTTTATTCGAGACGGCTGCCGCATAGTGTAGAGCCATTGATTGCTGTATTCTAATTGTGTAAGTGACGTGCTATCAACAACAGGAACAATGTTACAATTTGTTTGAGCGTTAGAATTAAGAAGAGAAATCTCGCACAAGCATTTGTCAGCGTTTGCAGTAAATTTTGTTTGCATTTGTGGACATAGAAATTCATTCTCTCTTATTGTTGAACATGTGGTCCACTGTTTCTCTGCCAACACGAAATACTGATCTTTATGAGCATTTATAGCCAGGAAGTCACTGCAAGGTTTAATAGCGAGCATTGTCCCATTTATTTGAACAGGAATTGGGTGTGGTTTCAGAAGTTCGAATATTTCAGGATCAGATAACGGAATAGATATGTGAAAGATGACGTGGTCTTGTGTGACACCTCCTTTTACATTCATGATTTTGTACAGTTGTAAAATGTTATCTTCTTTTATAATGACTATCGCCCCTGGTTTCAGATTTTTTGATTGTTCTCGCCATTTGTTTCGATATTGTAGCTCATTTAGGTAGTCTCGTGACCACCTCTTCCAAAATTCGTGCTTGAGATGAGACACTAATTTCCATCGTGTTTCCAATTTAAGGTTTGTAGACCTTGCTTGAGCATCAATTTGGGCTGTTAATGGTTCACCTATCAGAAAGTGTCCCGGAGTCAATACGCCTATATCGTTTGCGTCATTTGACATGGGTGAGATGGGTCTAGAATTTAATATGGCTTCAATTTCAACAACTATGGTTTCCAGTTCTTCGTACGTTAGAGATGCATTACCCAGTGTCCTTATCAAAAGATATTTTGCTGACTTAACTGCTGCTTCCCATAGACCACCAAAATGTGGTGCTCTTGGCGGAATGAAATTAAATTGTATACCCTTTTTGCCGCTTCTTTCGCATCTGATGCATGTATGATTGTGGTGAGTTCAGGTAATTTATTCTTTGCTCCGACGAAGTTTGTTGCATTGTCGCAATATAAATTTTGGCAATGTCCACGCCGGGCTATGAAACGTTTAAGCGCACCTATGAAAGCTTCAGTTGTGAGATCGCTGACGAGTTCCAAATGTACTGCCTTTGTGGCAAAGCAACAAAATACAGCAATGTAAGCCTTGTGTGGTCGTTTTCCCCTCAGTTTATAATGTACAGTAATTGGGCCACAGTAATCGACCCCGGTATTGATGAATGCACGGGCTGGTGTGATACGTGTCGAGGGTAGGTTTCCCATTATTTGGTGGAATAATTCTGGTTTAGCTCTGCTGCATGGCTCTTGCCATAATTTTTCCTTTTATTGGCCAGAAACGTTGCCGAACAATTCCTAATAATGTATGCGATCCACAATGCTTGTGTTCTTCATGAATCATTTGGAATATTAATTTGGAAATGGGATCGTTGTATGGAATTAGAAGTTGATGTTTTGAGTCATAATCTAACAAAGACGCGTCGAGCCGACCTCCGACCCTTATTAGTTCATTTTCATACAAAAAGGGTGTAAGATTCCGGATAGTGCTTGTTCCTTGTACTTGTTTGTATTTTCTTAGTTGGGTTATGTCTTCCTTGAATTCTGAGAGTTGCATTTGTGAAATAATAGGAACCAGTGCTTGGCTGAGTTCCGTTGTTGTAACTAATTTTGATGGCTGTCGCATCTGCTTCTGACATCTAGTGTGGGCAATGAAGCGCAGAATATATGCAACAATTCGCTGCAGACGATGGAATGAATTTTTATGGTTGATTTGGTAAACAAAGCTTGGTTCCGTTGTCGTCATTGCTCGTGATTCAAGCAGCTTTGCTTTTCGTTCGATATTTGTTGGGATGTTGGAGCTTGGATTGAACTTAGGTGGCCACACCTTCTCTACGCCATGGAGAAACATTGGACCATAAAACCAAAGAGTGCTTTCCTTAAGAGCCGCCGGAGACATCCCACGAGATAATATATCTGCTGGGTTGAACTTTGAGCCTACGTGACGCCATTGTTCTGCGTGGGTTTCTTCTTGAATTACTGAGATTCGATTTGCTACAAATGTGTTGAATGAAGCTGATGATGAATTTATCCATGAGAGCACAATTTCTGAATCAGTCCATAACCATACTGGGCCTTTAAATTGAAGGTCAGACCTGACTCTTGTGGCTAGTTGGGCTCCAAGTGTGGCTGCACATAGTTCCAATCGTGGTATTGTTTGCCGTTTGAGTGGAGCTATGCGGGATTTCGCACAGAGTAAGTGTACCATAATGGTGCCATCTTTGAAAACTGATCGGATGTAAGCCGCAGCTCCATAAGCCTTTTCGGATGCGTCTGTAAAAATGTGTAGTTGTTGGGATTCTGGAACCCTTCCCTTAAAAATATGTCTTGATATTTGAAGGGTTTTTAATACATTCAGGTCTGTACGAAATGTTATCCATTTAGTGTGTAGCGATTCAGGCAAAGAAGTATCCCAATCTAGTTTTAACTCCCATAATTCTTGAATAAACATCTTTGCCGTTACTATAATGGGAGATAAAATCCCCAATGGGTCGAATAGTCTTGCAAGGTCCGAAGTGACTGTTCGCTTGGTTACTCTCTTAACGTTGCTGATGTTGACCTTAATACCCAGTTTGTCAGTTTTCGGCAGCCAAACTAGTCCTAATGTTTTGATGGTGTCGGCTTCTATGCTCTCAAAATCTAAGTTTACCTCCAAGTTGTCTTGTGGAATGTTGTGGAGTAATTGTGGATGGTTTGCACACCATTTGCGTAACGTGAAGCCGCCCTCTTTCATGATTTGCACAAGTTGCTCTTGTAATTGCATCGCTGTTGATAAGCTATTTGATCCGCCCAAGCCATCATCTACATAGAAATTTTCTTTAATAAATTGTGAAGCAAGAGGATAACGTATATTATTTTCTTCAGCCAGTTGATCAAGACATTTTGTTGCTAAGTATGGAGCAGCTCTTGTGCCATATGTGACCGTGTTGAGTTGGTAGTATGCAATGGGCATTGTGGAATCCTTTCTCCAAATTATGAGCTGAAATTTACGATCTTCAGGAGCAATCAATACCTGCCTATACATTTTTTCAATGTCAGTAGTGAAAACGAACCTTGGCATTCGAAATCTGAGAAGTATGGAGAATAGTTCACTTTGTAGTGTTGGTCCCGTGAACATGAGGTCATTTAGAGAGTAGCCTGAGGAGGTTTTTGCTGAAGCATCGAATACTACTCTGAGCTTAGTGGTTGAACTTTCTGGCCTCAGGACGCAATGATGTGGGATGTAGTAGTTTGGTGATGTTATGGAATCTGTTTCCAATTTTGTCATATGTCCCATTGATTCATACTCATCCATAAATTCAGTGTATTTAGCTTTCAATTCCGGGTTCTTTTGCAAGCGCCGTTCGAGAGCGAGAAATCGGTTGAGAGCCATTGCGTGTGAGTCGCCTAGGGTGTTAGAGGTTTGATGAAATGGTATTCTGACTACGAAGCGATTTTGACGGGTTTTAGTAGTATTTTGTACAAAGTGCTCTTCACATTGTCTGTCGGCTATTGATAGTGGTTTTTTAGTTGTTTTAACTTCATCTATTTCCCAAAGTCGAGCGATGGAAGCTTCAAGTCCTTCATCTTCAGTACATATCCCACAGGATGCGTCTGTAATGCGTTCTCTATTTATTTTTCCTGCTACAATCCATCCAAGAACCGTGTTCTGCAAAATCGGAAGTTGTGGAGATAATTTTATTTGCCCAATTGCGAGCAGTTGGTGATAATGCTCGGCACCCAGCAATATATCGATTTTATTAGATCGATTGAATGTTGGGTCAGCTAGCACAAGATTTTTCGGCAGTGGCCACTCATCAATGTTGATGAATTGTGATGGTTGTGGCGCGATAATTCGAGGCAGAACAAGTGCTTCCAGGCGTGTTGTAAATCCATTAATTCGAGAATGCAAAGCTACATTAACTCGGTGTTGTGTTTTTGTGTTGGAGTCCCCGATTCCATTGATGTTCACTGATGAAGCGTGTTTTGCAATATTAAGTCGTTTTACCAAACGCTCCGTAATTAAATTGACTTGTGAGCCAGAGTCAAGTAAGGCGCGGCATTCAAACTCCATTGTATCAGTTTTGATTTTTACTAGAGCTGTGCTGAGAAGAACGTATGAGTTGGACGCCTGACCATTTGCTGCCGCTAGTGAGGATGCTTCTGGAGGATAAGGTATCGCTTCATTGGAATCCGGGCCAGTTATTTCAGGTTGATTAGTAGCGAATGATGACGTTTTCTTGGATACCTTCTCACTGGTTGATCTTTTGTTTGATGCCTGAGTGTTGTTCTCCAGATGAAGTAGCGAGTTGTGTTTTTTCTTGCATGTCAAGCATGATCCTGATTTGCAAGTTTTGGCTGTGTGTCCTGATTTTAGACAGTTCACACACAAGTTTTGCTTCCGAATGAAATTCAGACGGTCTGCTGGCGATAGTTGCTGAAATTTCTGGCACCGATATAGTTGGTGAAAGTTGTTTGTGCAAAGTGAGCACATGACTTCTATTTGTTTAGCTGAAGTAGTGGAAACATAGACCTTTGATGATCTTTCTTTCTGGTTTATGGCCTCCAGGGATTGAAACCGATTTTCGAGAAAGATTAATAGGTCTTTGATTTTTTGTAGCTCTTTTGGATTGCTAATGGTCCTCTCATATAGAACAAGAGTACCCCGATCCAATTTTTTAATAAGTATGTGAAACAGCATGGGATCCCAAGAAGCGGTATCGATCCCGATGTTGTTTAGCGCATGAAGACATTCTTGTGTTGTATCATGTAATTGTTTGATAGCAGCAGCTGATGGTCCCGCGCTTGGTTGATCCAGAAGTTGTTGCATTAGTGAGGTTACAAGAATGCGTTGATTATTGTATCGTTCTTGCAATAGGCTCCATGCGGTTGCGTAGTTTTCGGCTGTGGCTGAAAGATGACTTATTAGTTTTTCAGCTTCGCCCCCCAAGTTTGATTTCAGGTACCACATCTTTTGTACCGCAGGAATGTGCTGATTGTCTACAAGTTGAGTAAACAAGTCGTGAAAGGATCTCCACTTTAAATAATCTCCATTAAATTTTTGGATTGTGACCTTTGGCAGTGGTAACACGTTGTTTTGCGCAGTTTCGAATCCTTGCTCTCGTGTGCAGGAAACCAGCTTGAAATTTTCAATAACTCGCTTTTCCAGGTTTTCGTAGGAGTTCATGTCGTATCCTTCTTTTAGTGGGTCATCGCTTGATTCCCATATTTTGAAATGTAGCTCTTGGATTTCGCCCCACAATTTTTCTTTCAGCTTCATATTATTTGCCGTAGGGTCCGTGTCGAGTAGCCGCTTTAACGATGACATCATGACATTGTGCCTTCTTATTGTAGCATTTGTTGAAGTAGCCATGGTGTTTGCTTGTTTGAGCTGACTATGCCTTTAGGACTTTGTTCCTGGGAAGAGGAGCTGATGATTTTTTTTTTGAAGTTAATCACGTCGGGGTCACCAGAATGTTTTGACTCAGCTGTTTTGCTGGTCGGTGTTGCTTTGTCCGGGCGGAAACACCGGGACAATTGTAGATATAATTCAAGCACTTAAGCTTGATTATGTATTATGGTTAAATAACGCAAGCACTTGAACTTGGTTATTATTTTTTTTATGGTGAGATAACGCAAGCACTTGAACTTGGTTAATGCGGTGAAGTGGAGAATACAAATAAGACAACTGCTTAGTTTGATTGAATAATTGTTTCTCATTTATTTGAATTAAATCATGGCCTTAAATACTATTTTATTGCCAACTTGCAATAATTATTTTTAATGTATTTATTAATTGAATAATTCTACCTTGCATTTTCCACGCTTGTGAGAAAATTTTATTGCCAACTTGCAAAAATTATTTTAATTTATTAATTATGTAATTCTGCCTTGCATTTTCCAAGCGTGTGAGAAATTCCAGGAAATCTGAAACCCCAGACGAATGCAATAAACTTAAAATTATTTCAAGGTTTTGTTAAATGTTTAAAGTAAAAGAATTTAGAGTAAACAACAACTACAGCAAAAATTGAAACTTAATCAGAAGTTCAAGGTTTCTTTTTCTTCATAATTTGAATTAACTGTTGAATTAAAAGTAAGGGAAAATGCATAAAAAAAGGTAAATACAATAAAAAATTATATTAGCTTAGCAATTTAAGGTTGTTCAACAAATTTCGTGTAGGCATATGTACTTAAGTGAGTTTGTACATTTATACAAACTAACTTATGCACATATGAAAGGAAATTCATTGTGAAGGTCTGAACAAAGTATATGTACTTTTCGTTCAATTCAATCGTTCGTTCATTGGTTCTAAGTGGAACATTTAAGAAATGACCGATTGAACGAAGATGAACGAACGGATCTTTTTTAATCATTGAACGAAAAGGAGCGGTCACTAAAACGAACGATTTGGCACAGCTCTACTGCAGAAGCTTTATGCTGGAGTTAATGTCGACGTCGTTGACGGCGTCTTAACGCCGAAACGAACAGAGAACACTATTTTGACTTTCTCTCCCGCATATACTTATCTCTCTCTTTCACCTCTCAACGCCGAAAAAGTTGAAACAGATTGAACTTTTTCGGCGTCAAATTTCTTACGTCGTTGAGATTAACTGCTCTCATATAATTTCATACGATTCAACTTTTTTTTGACATTTGACGTCGTCGACGGCGTCAAATGTCAAAAAAAAGTTGAATCGTATGTAATTGTATGAGAGCAGTTAATCTCAACGACGTAAGAAATTTGACGCCGAAAAAGTTCAATCTGTTTGAACTTTTTCGGCGTTGAGAGGTGAAAGAGAGAGATAAGTATATGCGGGAGAGAAAGCCAAAAGAGTGTTCTCTGTATATTCAATGCAGTAGTACACAGATGTGTTAACGTCGTCGACGACGTTTACATTAACAGCAAAATGAAATTTTGCGACGAACACACAATTTCGGCGTTAAGACGCCGTCAACGACGTCGACATTAACTCCAGCATTAGAGTGGTTTGCCGCCATCATGAATAAAGTTTATTGTGATGCCATATTAAATTTAAGTAGTAACTCATTTCGGAACAGTGGAACTTGTAACATACACTGTGAATATTTTTATTAAAAGTGCAATTTTATTCCAATTTATTTATTTAACTTGTTTACGCATGCAAATATATTTATTAAGATTATTCTAGATGAAAAAGAATCTTTTTTAACATTATATTAAAGAAACTTAGTTGTTTTAGTTAGATTAATTTTTCTTCATTAATTTTGGTTGCAAATAGTCGTATCTACCCTTTTTCAATACTTTTTACAAAAAAAGTATTTAGTACTGAAGTCCTATAAAATGCAACTCTACAAGCGGTATGTTACAAAAAGTATGTTTTCTTCACATCGATTAATTTTATTCTCTTTTCGTCTTCTAGTTGCGTTATTTATCAGCGCGGCTGTTTGCCGGCTATAGGCACCATATGTTGTTAAAACAAAGTATTGCCTGATTATTACATTGCGATTTTACAACTAAATGCAATCGAATTATTATAATTATTGTTTAAATAGATTTATATATATGAAATTTGTTTTAATTTCCTTAAAAAAAAATCATTTTTCTTTTTTAATAAGATCTAAATGCCGTAAGATTTAGTTCAAAAAAGATTGACATATCAAACTTTAGTATGTAGGGCAACTTTGTGTTTTCGAAAATAAACAAAACTGTTGTATTTTTTTAATGTTTTTTTACACAAGTGAGATCTGCCAAAATCAAATTGAAATTTTTGGCAGTTTGAAAAAAAAATTTTTTTATTAATATTTCTGTGAAAATTTACCTTTTTTTGATGAAGTTGAATAAAAAACAATTCAATGTTAGCATTTATAAGAATGGCGGTCCCTCGCAAGAGGTATCACTAACCAATAGAAGAGAGTGTAGCGCACCTTATACAAATAAGGAAGCAAGTTGCACCCAGTGGTAATGCTTTTGGGGTGAATAATGTGTTACCAACAATGGGTAACAATGAAGTGGAAGACACCACTTTCATTGCAGCCTCGCCTGCGCCGAGTGAACCGCATACAGCAAATATAGACGACCGCCCCACTTCATCAGCATCGGCATTTCAAAATCGGTGAAGAAGTAAAAATTTGGAAAACGAGCGTCTGGAGCTATTAAAAATGCAAGCTCAAACATAAAAAGATTGTTAAAAAAGATTGAGCAGTTAGAGAAAAGTATTTATAAAAATTATGCAATAAACAAACCAAAGAGAAGCAAAGAAGAGATCTGAACTACATTCATTAAAAATAGAAGTGCATAAATTAAAAATAGCGAAAATGAGAGATAATGTAGATACATAGTTCTTAAGTAGTTAAATGTTAGTATTATTATTATTATTCGTTTTCTTTTTTGTAACTTTGGAACATATTTTAGTTTAATTTTTTTAGTTTAATTTAATTTAAAATTGAACTGATAATTTTTTTTAATTTTAGTTTTAAGTTTGGCTTTTAATTTTAAGTTTCCTTTTTTATCTTATGAAGTGATATTTTTGTTAAAATTACTTACAAATGTATATCTATTGCATATCTATTTAAAATAAAAACAACAAATGAACTACAAATACATAAACGAAATGGGAATGTTTAATAAAATATATTAAAAGGATAACATGATATTGTTAGGAATTCTTCTTGCAGCATCCTCGACTTCTCTTTCAATGTTTAAGTTTTCATTAATTAGTTCCGGAGTTGAATCTGGTACCATTTCCTCAGAAATTTCCACTCGAAAGTGTTGGCAAATATTGTGCAAAGCACAGCAAGCGTTCACAATTTGTGTAGCCTTTTCTGGCGAGTAATGTAAGGCACGCGCAGATAAAAGGCAACGAAATCTGCTCTTCAAAATTCCAGTCGTCCGCTCTACAATATTACGGGTTTTCGAATGTATAGTATTGTAGCGAGCTTGCGGTGAACTAGCTTCTGCCATGCGGAAAGGAGTCATCAAAAATGTTTGTAGGGGGTAACCAGCGTCGCCTTTAAGAAATGTTTCAAACAATTTATTTTTGTAGTAAATATAAATACCAATGTTACCTAAGATCCACGAATTGCTCGGTAAATTTCTCTGCAAATATGACTTCAAATCACTTGTATTAAACACAAAAGAATCATGATTTGCGCCCGAGTGCCTCGCTTCCACATACCGGATAGTCATTTTGTAATCGCAAAGCTGAAATTCAAATTTTCTGTTGAGATACAAATGTTGTTGCTCTTTTTTCGGAGAAATGATACAAACATGAGTCCCATCGATGCATCCCAATATTCCCGGGAACCCACTTTTCAAATAAAATTCAATTTTTGAAGCATTTTGCTCCTCTTCTGATATTTGGGCTTTGATCCATTTGGCACAAATGCGCTGCTCCATTAATGGCTCGATTACGGATGGCAACCCAACTTTAGTTGCGTTGCCAGTTGCCTAAATGGTATTCCCAATGGTAACTGTTAAATTCAGTTGTCAAATTGCAATAACACTGGCAACCACAAATTTTCAGTTGCCGCATAGTTTTTAAAGCTGAAAGGTGGGAAAATCAAAAAGTAAGTACAACATTTTTAAATATTTTTACTTTGAATTTTTTAGATTTAAATTGTATGCTTTCAGATTTTAAAATTGTCAAAATAACCACTAGACAACAGTTTGTCAACTGACGGACAACCTCGTTTAAAACCATCGACAACGTCGGTTGGGCCATGCCAAGGTTGAAATCGTTACCATGTGATTTCTGAAAACTTCCTTCGGCAAAGCACCTTAATGCAGCACAAACCTTTAAGAGCGAAGGTATTGCTGTCGATCGATGACTTTATTTGAAGTCATCTTTTAAAGTGTCGTCTAATAGATTTAACATTTTGTACTTCCTTCTCTTCAACA
This sequence comes from Germaria angustata, assembly GCA_963681545.1. Classification (NCBI taxonomy): domain Eukaryota; kingdom Metazoa; phylum Arthropoda; class Insecta; order Diptera; family Tachinidae; genus Germaria; species Germaria angustata. The sequence continues at coordinate 15,096,578 of OY813003.1, read as the reverse complement.
AAAAATAATTCCACTGAACTAATCATCTTTATTATAAGTAGTTCTTTAAGCACTTTTATGTAGTTAAAAAAAATTTTACACCACTTATGTACATACCTATATTTCTATATATTTTAAAGCTTTGTTTATATATATTTTTTTCAGTTGGCAACAGTTGCCATACATAATACTAATTTTAATTTCAGTTGATTCCAAAGGCGGGCAAAGATCTTACTAAGGCTGAGTCATATAGGCCAATAAGTTTATTGTCAACAATTTCAAAGCTCTTCGAAAAACTACTCATGACAAAATTGTCCCTAATTCTAACTGATAATGGATGCATATGCATAGAAGTCAGCATAGCACCATTGAACAAACTCATAGATTGGTTCATTTCATAAGAAGAACATTTGAAGAAAAGAAGTATTGTTCTTCCCTCTTTATTGAGTTTCTTAAGCATTTGATAAAGTGTGGCATGAAGGCCATATCTACCAATAAACATTGTAAATCTTTTGGAAAGTTATATTCTTGCCCGGAAGTTCACGGTTGTGGAAGGAGTGAGTGTGCCCGAGACTATTTCATCTGGTTTGCCACAGGGGAGTATACTGGGGCCAGTTTTGTATTTGATTTATACCTGTGATACGTCTTTGAGCAGTAATATCCTCACCTCTACATTTGTCGAGGCATCCCGATATCTTCAGGAACATATTAACTTGTTGGAACTGTGGTTGAACTTACGGGGAATAAAAGTAAATGAACAAAAGTACGTTCATGTCACATTTACCCTACGAAGAGACACTTGTTCCCCCATTCGAATCAACAATCAAGTTGATCCTCAACATTCACAGGTGAAATACCTTGATCGACGGCTTACATGGAAACACCACATTGACTCTAAGCTATCACTAATGAAACTTAAATTAACTCAGATACATTGGCTGATTGATAGAAATTCAACCCTCAGTCTAGATTGTAAACTTTTAATATACAAGTCGCTTTTAAAACCCATATGGTGTTACGGTATTCAGCTATGGGGCACTGCTTCAGCTTCCAATGTAGAGAGAATCCAACATCGGCTCCATGGTACATGAAAAATTCAATTTTACATCGTGATTTAAATATACTACTAGTGACCGCTTCAATTGCAAAATATGCAGGCAAATATTTAACAAAACTCAAGTCCCATCCTAATCCCCTTGCTCGTAATATCTTGAACTTTACCGCTTAAAAAAGAGGGACACTACGGCTTTTATACGGCAAACTCCAGATGAAATTTTTTTTAAATATTTTTTTTGTTAACACGACATTTATGTATTTTTAATTACTATCACTAAGTTTATGTCCGACACTGGTTGGGCCTAATTATTATATCTATATTTAAGATTAAGCATCAACATCGCTCAACAGTTGCCAACTGGATCTGATGAGAAAGGCGAACGTAATTACCAAACTGCGCTTCCATTTAAAATAAGGTAATTATAGAGTGTGCATATTTTGAATTCCTAAATTTTTCTAATATCTTTGTCAGAGTGCACAATTTAAATATGTTAACGATTGAAAACTATTTTCGTTTCAGGTACAGAGAAAAGAAATCTCCTTTGAAGAAGAGGAGATGAGGAAAAAGAGGAAGAGGAAGACAAAGAAGAAACTGAGAAGCATACTATAGATCAAACAGAAAGCAAAAAAACTTGGTTTTGTGGAAAATATTTTTAAAAAAGCATGAACAACAAATAATTTTTCCAACATTTTGCTTCATAAGCACCACAAAGATTTTCTAAATGAATTTTTTAAAAAATTTAATTGTTGCTTAGGTCTCTAGCAATAGTCGACGAGTTATAGCCAAAAAACCATATCAACAATATGCTAAAAATCCATATTTGACTGCAAGGTTCGAAGGTCGATTAAAAAAAATTCGAACTAACATAAACAAACGCCGCGATACGGGTCTTCTAATTTAGCCTCTATTTTCACCCCTCACTCTCAGAATCGACCTAACTTTTGCTAACTTGAATTTGTTCCACAGTGTAATCTATATGTTTTGCAAGTTGGCAAAGGTTTATTTGTCTTATTTTATTGAACAGGCGACGGTGGATATCCCTTGTGTTTTTCGCTTCTTACTCCATATAGGGATGCCGAAGAAAGCTCTGTGAGAAGACGGTTTAATACCAAACATGCCCAAGCCCGTAACACTGTGGAACGAACAGTTGGGCTTTTAAAAAGCCGCTTTCGGTGCACACTTGGTACAAGAGATTTGCATTATGGACCAGAAAAGGCAACACGAATTGTGAATATTTGTGCGGTACTCCAAAATATGTGCATTAACTACAGGGTGCGGAATGTAGAGGTAAATGCCGAAATGGAAGAAAACTTAAGGGATATGCAGATTATACAGTCATATTAGAGCATTCCGAAGAAGGAGGTCTAACAGATTCAATCGCTAGTCTATATATAAAATAGGATGTGTATGTACATATGTATGTATGTAACGTAATGACTCCAAAACGACTGGGCCGATTTTGACAAAATTTTCAGGGAACCTTCAGAATACCCGGGCGGGTGACACTGTGAAGTCTGATTTTGATAATGCACCACCATTGACATAAGTACATATATTTATTTTTTGTGCTTTTTTTTCTTTTATTTTACTTTTTTTAAAGCCGTTGTCATGTTTTTCAAAACGAGATATCAAACTTTATGTAGTTTCAAAGATATTTACAAAAAACCTATGTTAATAATGATCCAATATCAACATTTTAAAACTTTCGAAATGTTGCATTAAAAAAATCCGAGTTTTCGGTTTATTTACAAAATATTTACACAATTCGATAACACAAGATATTCCGCGCTTACTAAGGTGCAACATTATACAATAAGTTGAAGATCTATATATGTATATATGTATATATATATATATATATATATATATATATATATATATATATATATATATATATATATATATGTATATATATATTTATATATATATATATATATATATGTATATGTATATATATATATATATATATATATGTATATATATATATATATATATACATATATATATATATATGTATATATATATATATATATATATATGTATATATATATGTATATATATATATATATATATATATATATATATATGTATATATATATATATATATATATATATATATATATATATATATATATGTATATATATGTATATATATATATATATATATATATATATATATATATATATGTATATATATATATATATATATATATATATATATATATGTATGTATGTATGTATATATATATATATATATATATATATATATATATATATATATATATATATATATATATATATATATATATATATATTGTTACGTTTTTACCTTTTTAAAAACGTTTTCCGTGGATTCTTTTATTGCAATGAAATTAAACGCTGTACTATGCTCAAAAACGTAGTATCCACTTAAAAACACTTTACAGCTAACAGCTAAATCCAATCACACTAATTACTGACTGTCTCAACACTGACTGTTTAATCAGCACTGACTGATCACTGACCACTGACTCAACTCTGTTTGTTTACTCACTGAATACTGTCTCAGACTGACTGCTGACGTTGATGTGCGCAGCTTATATACCCTTAATGATCATTTCTAGAACGAGCATGATGTTTGTCGAAGCTGAATCACATCATCGTACACTTAAATTAACATGAACTCAAGACATACGTACATACATACATACACACACGCTCCAATCAGACGTACAAATGCCGCGGTTAACAACAACAATAATCATGAGCTTATTCGCGGTTTCAACTACTTAGAAACCGTGCGTATTTAACATGTGTGTTTGTGTACATTCCCATTCCATTATCTATGTATGCATGCATGTATAGTTGTCATGTGCTCATTTACAATGAATAATAAAAACAATAAGAATAACAACAATTCATTATGTTCTAGAGTAATTATGATGAATCATAAGAGCAAATAAGAATAGCAAAAATTCAGTAGGTTCTAGAATTATTATAATGGGACTGTTCACAACCAAATTCGTAACACTGCCGCCCGCTTAAGCCTGTTCGTCCCGAATAGGCACAGAACCACTGTTTCCGTATTTTGCGAGTCGCTCTAAGTGTACCACCTTCATTTTAGATCGGGGGCTATTGTGCTTCTGTATCCTATACACAACATCGTTCAATCTCTTTATCACCTTGTATGGTCCATCCCAATGTGTTTGTAGTTTGGGAGACAGTCCTTTCTTCCTCTGTGGGTTAAACAGTAGAACCAGTTGTGCCTCGCGGAATCCATCAGAGTTTGCAGCTCCATCGTACCTGGCTTTCATTTTATCGCTGACCATTCGGATTCTGTTACGCACGAATTCGTGCAGGTCGTGTCCTCATTCTTTGGTGTAGGTGTAATGCCGAATTCCAAGTCACCAGGCAGTCTCAGCTCCGTCCCAAAGACAATTTTCGCTGGTGTTCTGGATGTTGAATCATGCACAGCCGACCTATATGCCAATAGGAATTTTTGGATGTGCTCATCCCAGTCTCTCTGATTCTCGCTCACTACTTTCCGCAGGTACTTCTCTAATATGCGGTTAAATCTTTCAACCATGCCGTCAGATTGCGGATGTAGCGGCGTTGTTCTAGTTTTTCTTATGCCATACAGCTCGCACATTTCCTTGAAAATTGCAGACAAAGTTTCTACCTTGATCGGAGTGCAACTCCATCGGAACACCATATCGGCACACCCAATTGTTGACGAAAACATTTACCACAGTTTGAGCTTCCTGGTTTGGTATGGGGTATACTTCGGGCCTTTTGCTGAAATAATCCATCACCACAAGGACGTAACGATTGCAGGCAGAACTGACGGGAAAAGGGCCTGCTACATCCATAGCTATTCGCTCAAAGGGCTCACCTGAATTGTGCTGCCGTAGGTGCGCTCGAGTTCTCCGTACTGGACTCTTAGCCGCTATACATTCCTTGCAGCTTGCTATCCAGTCAGCTACTGATTGTTGCGCTCCAACCCAGTAAAAACGTTGCCTCAGCTTTTCCAGTGTTTTGTTAACTCCAAGATGACCTCCACTGGGACCATTATGGAACTCACGCAAAACTTCCGGTACCTTGGACGATGGTACGACTATTAATTTGGAAGTTGTTTTGCCGTCCGCACTTTCCAATATACGGTACAAGCATCCGTTTATCAGCTGTAAGCTGTTCCATTGCGCCCAATAAGCCTTAGCCGCCATTTCATTGCGTGCAGGCCGGCTATCACTCTTCTTAGCAGCCATTATTTTTCCGAGCACCGAGTCATTTTTCTGCGCTGTTGGCCAATCTTCGTGAGAGTCTATTTGCGTCAGTCGAACATCAATGACACACTCTTTCTGTTCGGCCTTAACGCAATGTCTGCATTCTAGGCTGCATGGTCGTCTCGAGAGGGCATCTGCGTTGTTGTGTTTTGCCCCTCTTCTATGCTCGATGCTAAAATCATAGTTCTGCAGTCGTTCCATCCAGAATGATCGGTTCGCAACGTAAAATTTTGGTCATACAGGTACTTGTGATAATGCTTTATGCATTCTAACACCGCCAGAAGCTCACGACGTGTCACGCAGTAATTTCTTTCAGGCTTTGAAAGTATTCGGCTATAACAGCCTATTACTTTTTCGGCCCCATCCACCACTTGGGAGAGTACTCCTCCTATACCGAAGCCACTTGCATCGGTATCTAGCACAAATCTTCCCCCAGCAACCGGGTATGCCAGAACTGGTGCCGTGCACAATAACTCCTTCAGCTTCTGAAATGCTCGTTCCTGCAAATCTCCCCATTGGTATAATCGTGACTTCTTGGTCAGCTCGTGCAGACTGGCGGCTACGCTAGCAAAATTTGGCACAAATCGTCTATAATATGTGCAAAATCCCAGAAAACTGCGCAATTCGTTAAGATTTCGTGGACGTGGCCAGTCCCTTAAAGCCTTTATTTTATCTTCGTCCGTCGAAATACCATCTGCAGTTACACGATGTCCCAGATATTTCACCTCTTTCTGGAACAATGCAAACTTCTTCGAGCTAAGAGTGAGTCCAGCCGACGATATCCGGTTGAGAACTTCCGCCAAATTTTTCAAGTGCTCGTCAAAAGTTTTACCCATTACGATTATATCGTCAAGGTAGACTAAACACGTCCTCCAGTGAAGCCCCTTTAATACCTGTTCCATCAGACGCTCAAATGTAGCTGGAGCATTGCAGAGTCCAAATGGCATAACTCTAAACTGCCATAAACCATCACCCGTACTAAAGGCAGTCTTCTCCTTGTCCTTATGAGCAATTTCCACTTGCCAATAACCACTTTGCAAGTCCAATGTAGAGAACCACTTTGTTCCGGCCAGCGTGTGTCTAGGGTATCGTCAATCCTGGGTAGTGGATAACTATCGTTTATAACATCGTTTAGTTTCCGGTAGTCTACGCAAAATCTAATACTACCATCCTTTTTCTTTACCAGAACTACCGGTGAGCTCCATGGGCTTGTTGACGGTTCGATTACTCCAGTCTGCTTCATTTCATCGATTAACTCCTTAACTTCATTACGCTTGGCCAGTGGTACACTTCTGGGCTCCTGCTTTATGGGTCTCGCTTCGCCAGTATTAATTTCATGCCTCACAATGGCCGTTCTCCCTTGACTCTTATTATTTATGGCGAAAGCGGAGGCATATTTCCTCAGCAGTTGTTTTGCTTTGTTTCTATCAGATGCTGGCAGCCCTGTTGTCCATTTCTCCACATGTTGTTTAAATGTTTTGCGTTCTTTGGGTGACAAGCTAGTAGATTTCGGCTTGGACTCACAATTTATAATTGCCTCTGCTGGGGTACAGCTGCCTATATGGAATTTTGGACTCACGACCTTCTCATTGGTTGATAAATTTAGAACTCTGACTGGAATTTTCTTGTTCGCACGCACTTCCACGAGAGCTTTTGCCGTAACTAAGTCGCTCTTTATTTCTTCCGATTCTACTACCCACAATCGGTTGTCCGCACAATCTCCCTCTAATCGAGCCCATATCAGCGCTTCAGACTATGGTGGAATTCGCTAATTCTCCTCAGCAACCAGTTTTAGCACCTGGGACTTATTCTCATAGCCAACGTCTAACTGTATTTCGATATCACGCCAAGTCATGATTTGTTGACCCATGTGCAGGTTTATACCATGTGTTATCATGAAGTCTGCACCAATGATCACCTCGTCAACAATATCGGCAACAATGAACACATGCCTGACGGTGATGTTAGCTATACACACCTTTGCCTCTGACTTACCATAGACGGTAGCGGCCTCCCCAGTAGCCGGTGCAGTCTCACGTTATGTAGCGCTTCAACCCTTCCTGGTACCAAATCAGGCCTTATTATGGACTGCGAAGTTCCTGTATCTATGGTTAAGGTTTGCTTCTTCCCATTGATGTATCCACAGACAGTTAAGTTGCTGTTCTTCTGCTGCATTACTGATATGGAGATTGTGGGGCCATCGCTTGTGGGAGCCAGTTTTTGCCCATCAAAGCTGGCTCGTTTTAGTTTAACGGAGACTCTTGGGTTTGTGACTGTTGTAGGCCTCCTCTTTTGTTCGGCCTCCGCGGAGACACAGACCTAGTACGTTTTCTAGGGGCTCTACAATCGCGCTGCTAGTGACCTGCCTTTCCGCAGTTAAAACATTTCGCTCTTCCTTTATGTGATTTTTCGGCCAGCGCTTGCAGCACTGCTTCCTTTATCGCACTAACCAGTCCATGTCCAGACTCATTAACCACCTCTAGCTCCCGTATTTTGTGCACCTGTGGCCTTAAAATTACCCTGGCTGTCTCTTGGGCCAACGCAAATGAGACGGTTTCAGCGAGTGATGCCTTTTGTGTTGCGCACACAGAATAGCTAAGCTGTACCAAACGCTCAATTTCCATTGCGTAGTCCTGTAGAGTCTCATTGGGTTTCTGTGCTCTGCCCCTTAGCTCCGTTCTGTGGATCTCCCTCTTATGCTCTCCACCATACTTACGTTGCAGAGCCACCATTATGTCCTCATAGTTGTTTCTTGATGTAGCGGGCATGGTTTTCAGGACTTGTGCAGCAGCGCCTTTTAATGCCAAAATTAACTCAGTGCATTTCTCCTCCGCGACCCATGCATTTCTGTTGGCTACAGTTTCAAACTGAAACTGAAAAATGTTGAAAGGCGTGCTGCCATCAAAGGTGGGCGCTCGTGCTCTATTCGCAGCTTCTGGAATAACTCGCATCGGCCCCTCCTGCAGTTGAAGATTACGTACCCTAGCTTCCAGGCTGTGTAGCTTTTGATCGACATCATTCTCCAGCATATCGAACTTCTCATGAACATCCTTTTCTAGCACATGGAATTTTCTATTGACGCTGTGAACTTCTCTCTCCATGTCAGTCAATTTATCTTCTATGACGTTAACCTTCACATTCACGGACTCATAGATATCCTCCAGCTTTTTATTTGCTGCTTCCAGCATCTCTTTTGTAGCACCAGAGCTTTCTTCCATTTTCTGCAACATCATTTCATTATTAGCCTTAGAGATTTCCTCCATTTTCTGGAACATCATTTCATTATTGGCCTTAGAGCTTTCTTCCATTTTCTTAAAGCTTTCTTTGACCTCATTGATAGACTTGCATAATCACGGCAAGCGTAGAGTTTAAGTCCATGTTGCTCGTAGCTGAACGTATACTCATCTCCAGTTCCTCTTTTCTTCGAACTCATGGGTATTGATGTCCAGGACAAGCCGAACAAACTCCTCCAGTAGCCTCTTCTGCAGCTCTGCTTTGTTACCAGCTGTGGACAGGTCCAGTTTGGCCAACTTTCGTTTTAGCTGTTCCACCTTAAGCTCGTCGAACTTCATTTTGCAATCCCACTTCTGACACCAATTGTTACGTTTTTACCTTTTTAAAAACGTTTTCCGTGGATTCTTTTATTGCAATGAAGTTAAACGCTCAATATTTCGATTTTCAGTACTTAACAGCTACTACTTTATTTAACTTAATACCACTGTACTATGCTCGAAAAGGTAGTATCCACTTAAAAACACTTTACAGCTAACAGCTAAATCCAATCACACTAATTACTGACTGTCTCAACACTGACTGTTTACTCAGCACTGATTGATCACTGACCACTGACTCAACTCTGATTGTTTACTCACTGAATACTGTCTCAGACTGACTGCTGACGTTGATGTGCGCAGCTTATATACCCTTAATGATCATTTCTAGAACGATCATGATGTTTGTCGAAGCTGAATCACATCATCGTACACTTAAATTAACATGAACTCAAGACATACGTACATACATACATACACACACGCTCCAATCAGACGTACAAATGCCGCGGTTAACAACAACAATAATCATGAGCTTATTCGCGGTTTCAGTTACTTAGAAACCGTGCGTATTTAACATGTGTGTTTGTGTACATTCCCATTCCATTATCTATGTATGCAAATTAAATTGTTTGTTCAATAAATTATTAAGAAAAATTAATTTTAATTTTTGGTTTATTCTCTATTCATTTAACTTCCTTATCTTACGGTATACTTAAGACTAACTTAAAACTATTGCAATGCTCACAATAAGTACTTGTTTTCAGTTTTAGAATTTTGTCCAAAAAGCATTTTGCATGAGAAAATAAATTTCGAAACCCAACACCTTTATTTTTGCTAGACATGTCGTCAGCATAAACGGTGGGAATGGTATGAACATAGATATGATTAAAATAAAAATAAAATAAAGTAAATCAAATACCTTAACTCCCCTCTTTGTAAAAAATCAATCGTCCCGATTGTTCAAAGAACTGGCAGATCATTAACACTGCGAAATTCGGGGTTTATTTCGTATTTAAAAGCTTTATCGCAATCTGATACCTTTGGATCTTTTGATTCCTTTCGTTCTTCACCAATGACATTTGTTATACTTATGTCTGGATTTGAAGTTCGTTTGAATTTATAGAACATTAGAATTATGCTTGAAAGCAATATAATAAAAATTATTGAATTAATAGAAATCATTCATTTTCCTTTTGTTGATATTGAACTAATTCGTTCAATGTTATTTATTTGAAGATATTAAATCATTTCTAGTGAAAGGACTTCTTCAAGTTGTGTTTTATTTCCGGAGAGCTGTAGTACAGCTGGTAGTGGTTTGAAGGATGTAAGTTCTTTTGAGATATAAGTTCTATTATCTATTTCTATTGTATCATTATGGAATTGTATAATGTAAGTGCCTGATAATGCACAAGGGGTTGTTTTCGTACAATTGTGATTCTTGCTTGACAAAATTTGTGTTACACATTTTGTATTACTTATATCTAATAAATTATTTTTACTACAGATACTTAAATCATTCATTTGTTTACATTCTCCTCTTATTTCATAAATTTCATTCTTACATTTGATATAGTTTTCAGTACTTAGCTTTATAACCTTATCATTTTTCTTAACAGCTTTAATTAATAACTTTTCACAAATAATCTGGTTAATAGCTGGCAAACTTACAATATATATTATTGTAGCATCGTTTGTGGCTATTCTGGTATCAGCAAAACCTAAGGCTTCTTCCAGATTGCTGTAGGGAAACTTTTCTGAATCTAAAAATTTTCTTGCTTCATCCACTTCTTTTTCTGACAGTACAAACGAGTTTACAATGCCCACTTTTGCCCACTGCAAGGCATATTCTATATTGGTAATTTCTTCTTTAATAATTTTCATTCTTCCTGTTATAGTTTCCTCTGTAGATTTTTTACTTCTTCTAAAGATTGAACTGTTTTTAATATTGTATTTGTAGTGTTAGTCAAAATGTTAATTTTTTCTATCGTATCCTTGTTAATGATTCTCTGTAGTTCATGGTTGGTCAGTAGTCCGTTTAATTTATCTAAGACTATTTGATGGTCTTCATGGTCTGGGGTACCAGCTATCCATTTCCATGTCGTTCCTATAAGATTGATCGACCGTTTTCTTTTAGGTTTTAATCTTTTCAACTGGTCTTTTATTTGTTTAATGTCATGAAGTAAAAATGGAAGTGCTGGACTATTCATATCGAGCCTTTGGTGCAATACCGTAGTAACTCAAAATTTGAATTTTTTAAGGTTATATTACGAATTTATTCGCCTTGTCGTTTTTTATATTCTGTAAAAGTTTAATAAAAATATTTTGTATACTCAGCTCTTGAGAAAAGAACCAAATTTTCTTTTACCATTAGGTTGTGTGTAAATTCAAAACTTTAAACTCAATTTCTGCAAAACAACGTTTTTTGAATTATTGCGTTATTGCAGCAAAGGCTCGATATGTATTTTAACCCCAATTTCTGAGGAAAGGTATTCGACGAAGTCTTCATACTTAGCTAAGTCCAATATATGTATCAATTTAAAATTTCCTTCTTGCAGTCGAGCCTGACCAAGATGAATTGGTATTAACTGAGAGTTAGTATAATCCAATATTTGAATCTCCAGTTCACAAACCTGGAACACTGCTAAAAGCAGTATCAACAATTTGACCATAACCTAAAAATTTAAATTTAAAATAAATCAATTCTTAATGTTGCTTTTATGGATTATTCTGTTTCGTGAATGTATCTTTACTTTGTCCCCTAAATCTTCCCTAACTTTTTGTCTTTTAAAACGCGGTGCAAGTTTGTTTCTCTGTCCAATAATCTTCTCATAAATTACATCATTCGGTTGATAAGTCCTTGCGGTACTGTCCTTACTTCTCTGTAACATCTTTGCTTGCGCAGTTTTTAAATTACTAACTAAATTTGCATGTGCAATTTTATTAAAGAAAACATCGGTCGGTTTTTCTCCAGTTACTGAATGATATGACTGATTGTATTGCTGGCTTGCTCTATAAAAACACTCAGAGTCATCCAGCACATTATATTCGCTTTTAATGCACCTTGCCAATTCTACCAAAGTGGAGTGAACTCTTTCTACTTGTCCATTTGTGGAGCTATGTCTTGGTGTACAGTAGTACAGTTCTATTCTTAACCTTTGCATCAGTGACTTAAACTGTGCTGTCGTAAAACCCGGTTCATTGTCCAATGTGATTTTTTTTACATTTGGAAAACTTTGAAGGACTTCCAATATTTTTTCACCTAAATTCAACTTATCATCAATCTGATTAATTACTGGAAATTTTGAATAAGAATCAATACACGTAATGAATTTCAGGTTTTGGGCATAGAAAATGTCCAAGTTCAGGTACTCACCTTCCCATTCGGGAATAGGAGCCTCTCCTATTCTTATTTTTTGTGGATGTCTGTTGTATTTTAATTTATTACAGATTTCGCAGTGTTTTATATACTGCTTGAAATGGTCTACCATTTTTGGCCAATAATATTGCTTGTATATTTGCCTGCAATTTTCCTTGCAATTTCTATGGGCGCTGTTGTGAACCTGTTCAATAATAATTTCTAGGTCGTCTGTATTTGTGACGTCGACAGCAAAAATTTTTGTGTAAACAAATTTGTTAGTAAAAACATTTTTTACTGTTTCTTTAAAGTCGTACAAGTCCTCCGGTGTGCAATATACAGCCGTCACCAGGCTTGGTTGTAAAAATTCCTTCAATACTGTCAAAAGATTCTCTCTGGAATCATATTCGATTATATGGCGAGTCCGACCAAAGTTGGTTACTGACTCATGGATGGTAAAGTTATTCTTTGACAACAAAATCTGTTGTTTGAATTCATTCAATGGTTTGCCGGTTTCGGGTATAGGATTATTTTCGCTACTCTCAGCGGAATGTTGTGTTTCTGTATCCGATGAATCGTCAGAAATATTATTTAAAACTTGTCTAGACAGAGCATCCGCCACTACATTACTTACTCCTGGCTTTTATATTATTTTTGGTGAAAACTCTTCGATAAAAGATCGCCATCTCTTTATTTTATGGTTCGGATTGCGCGTTGAAATAGCGAAGGACAGTGGTTGGTGGTCAGTATAAATTTCAAGATCTTTGACACCGTAGAGATAGTTTCTTAGTGTTTTTAATGACCAAACGATAGCGTAAAGCTCTTTTTCGTTAGTGGCATAATTTGATTCAGTTGGAGTTAGTGTTTTTGAGATGAACGTAATTGATTTGTCTTCTTTTGTTAACACTGCTCCTATTGCTACGTTAGAGGCATCCGTAGTAAGTACAAACTTCTTTGAAAAATCAGGGTGTGTGAGTTCGACCTGATTTATTAAGAGATTTTTCAGTTTTTCAAAGGCATCAATGGCTTCGTTATCTAATTTTATTTCAGTTTTCTTTGACATGTGCTGAGAGATCCTTCCGTTCTCTGCGGTTAAATATTTCGTTAAAGGTCTTGCAATTGCTGCATAGCCTGATATAAATTTTCTGTAGTACCCCGTCATTCCCAAAAAGCTTCTTAATTGCCTAAGTGTTGCTGGTTTAGGGTATTCTAAAATTGTTTGTATTTTGTTTGGGTTAGTCTTAATGACATTATGGGCTACTATATAACCCAAAAACTCAACTTCTTGTTGAAAGAACTTGCATTTCTCCAAGGATATTTTCATGTGGGAATTTTTTAATGTTTCAATTATAGTTTGCAGGTGCTCAATATGGGCTTCAAGACTATCCGAGAAAACGATAATATCGTCCATGTAGACATGGCATATTTTGCCAATGAATTCTCGTAAGATATCGTCCATGGCTCTCTGGAAGATTCCAGGACCATTTTTTAAACCAAATGGCATCCTTACGAACTCATACTTTCCGTTGTTTACGGAAAACGCAGTTTTTCAACGTCTTCTGGTTGCATTAATATTTGGTGAAAACCAGATTCAAGGTCTATTGTAGAGAAGAGTTTAGCTCTTCCCAGATTTGAAAGAATTACATTGCAATCTGGAATTGGATACTTGTCCGCAATTGTTTGCTCATTAATTTTTTTATAATCAACAACCATCCGCATTTTTGGAGTGCCGTCTTCATTTGTACCTTTCTTTGGTACTACCCAGATCGGTGAATTATACGGGCTCTTACTTGGACGAATGATTCCATCCTTCAATAAATTCCCTATTTCTTTGTTTACAAAAGCATTGGCGGATAGAGGATAAGGATATTGTTTACTCCAGATTGGAGTTCCAACAATTGTTCTAATTTCCGCTTTAACATCCGTGCGAAATGGTAGCACGTTGTTTATACTGGAATGAGTTCTTTTTATATCATTCATTATATTATTTCGAATTGTATCCACGTCCAGAATATTGTTAAGTAAAATATCCTTCGACTTTGCTTGGTTTGATTCTACATAAATATTTTCCTTATTTTTCCCATAAGTTATTGTTTCATTTTCTAAATTTATTGCAACATTTGCCCGTTTTAGCAGGCTTATACCTATTAACATGTCATATTCCATGTTATCCATTTCATAAAAACGCTCCTTAACGCCAAGTAATATTGTTTCATAGTAATGCGTCAGAATTGAAAAACCGTGAACTGTTTTCACTCGCTTTCCTACAACTAATTATTGTCTATTCGGTAATATGTTCTCCTGTGTCAATTAAAATTTTTACTTTGCTCCCATTTAATTTAGTGCGGTAGAAGAAGGGGAGTCCAATCCTTCTTCTAAAAAAGCATTCTCCATTATATTATTGATTCTTTGAAATTTTTGTTGAGGCTGTGTGCTTTGTTGCACACTGAATGGAAGTTCACGCTTTACAGCTTGGTTGTAACCCAAAGGTCCCTTTCTATTGTCATAAAAAGGACGAGTAAAATGACGATTTGTATTTTGTTGAAAATTGTTGGTTGGCCTTTGCCACTTATTTAAGGAGGAATCGACTTCCATTGGTGCTGGAGCCGCATGGGGATTATGTTCAGCTCGATGGCGGGGATTATTTTGGAATCTGTGAGGTATGTTTGGAGCTAACCTCAAAATATTTTGGTTCCTATTGTTATTATTATGAGTCTGAGTGCGATCGAATTGCGAAGCAAATGTAGCCCGGAGATTGTTTGATTCCAATTCCTGTTCTTTGGCCAAGGCATTAGGCAAGTCATTGGGCGAAAGGGAAAAAAGAATATTTGATAGTGGGGCATTTAGTCCTGTTATAAAAACCCTTAGGGTATATTGCCTGTTCTTATTGTTTAATACATATGGTAAGTCCGAGTCAGTTCCGTGTGTCATGATAGTTTTATTAATCAGTGAAGTTAATCCCTGATTTACCTTATTGTAATATTCCAAGATAGTGGATTGTCCCTGTCTCATAACACTTAATTCTTGTTCTATTAGGTGAATTGGACGTTTGTCGGCGTATGCGAAATCCAGTCTACTCATAATAGCGTCACCATCCCATGATTGGTCAACAAATCGTTTACCTCTTCAATGATTTTGTTTCGTAATATTGTTAAGGAGGCACAATATTTTCGGCTATTCTTAACATATAATCTCATCGAGTTATTAGCAGCTTCACGCCAGCTAACGTATGAATTTTTTCCATCGAATATTGGCAAGGATTTTATTACGTCTAACGTTTCCTCGCACCTTACGGAATTATCAATAATTTGTGTCTTATATTCCGTAGCTGTATTTGATTGTGTTAGGCGTCCTAAGTCTAATGTCAACTGATTTATTTTTGCCTGCAATGGGCCTATATGAGCCTCTATCAACTCCTTCATATGGTCTGTAGTAGTCATACTTCTGCTAGTTCTTAACGTACTAAATGACTCAATAAGCTTATCTAATTCTTTGGCTTGATCCAGCTTGCCACCAGATCTACAATGTTCTTTGTGAAAAATTATTTTGGAATACTTATTCACTTAATTTTAATTATTAATTAACACAATTTCTAAGATTTAATAATAAATTTCATTTCTCAACAAGTTACAATTTAAAATTACAATTAAAAACTTACTACTAAAAATAATCTTCTGGATTCTGGTGAATTCCTGGCGCTTGGTATAATAATTTGAATTCTGTTGTATTCCCCACGGTTGTAGTCCACTGCGTTATTGTTATATCCAGAACTTAGATTCTGGCAACTCTAGTTTTATAACCTGACTTCTTAATGTCAAAATCTATTTATGTCATTATTCAATAAACCACGCTGAAGTAAAGAACTTGAGTAACGCGTGTTTCAATAACAAGAGATATACAAGAAGTTGGCGACGAGGTAAAAAGGAAAAGAAAAAAATTTTTTTAACAAAATGGATGCTAGTCAATTTCAGCAATTATTGGAAGTTTTTTCAAAAAATCAAAGCGAATTGCTGCAACAATTAAGCGCAAATATTACAGGCCAACAGGCGCAACAGCGACAACAAAATGCCCCGACATTACAAGCGATGATTCCGCCATTCGAAAATTTCGATTCCAATAAGGAAAATTTCAAGCTATACCACCAAAGGTTTGAAAATTACCTCACAATGAAAGGAGTCGTGAATAATAGAAATACATGTCACCAGATGCTCGTCAACTCAATCGGGCCAACCTATTTCAAGGTGCTAGTATCTCTTGTGGCACCGGAAAAATTGGCAGAAGTACCATACGATGAATTAATCAAAAAGTTCGAAGACCATTTGTGCCCGGAGAAGAACATATTGGTAATACAACACAGGTTTTTTTTCTACATACCAAACAGAAGGTCAGACGTTAGCTGACTATGTGGCATTGCTTCGACGCGACCTAATTGAATGCAAGTTTGTGTCAACATGCGAATGTCAAACCGATTTGTCGAATATCTTCCTTCGAGCCCAATTCATAAGAGGACTAATAGATAACACCATACGCGAACAACTGTTGCAGTCAGAAGAATCCGATTTTGGGAAAATTATGAAGAAAGCACTGTCATTGGAGGCGTCTAAAATCGATAGCTGGGAGTTTAGTTCAAAGCAATCAACTAACTTTAATGATGTTAATAGAATAAATTCAAAACCAACAGAACGTACAAAAAATCGTCCACGTCTACGGTCATCGTCAAAGGCATCACTGCGTTCAAAATCAAAAATAAATTACAATGATTTGGGAATTGGAAATCTGTGCATACGGTATGGCCGTGAGAACCATAAGGCAAACCAATGTAAAACTAACCCCAAAAAGCTAAAATGTAAAGCCTGTGGCAGAACAGGTCAGGTTCAACAGGTATGTTTAAGAACTTTAATAAAAACGTCAAATAACCATTCAATTTCGGCAAACGATAATCATGATGAAAATGTATACAAAATATACGGTATTAATAAAATTGTTGATATCAACCATAATCGTCAATATAATAAAAATGATGATAACAAATATGTGGCAACCGTCGAAATAAATGGACGGCGGCAAACGTTTGAAGTCGACTCCGGAGTCAAATACACATTGATAAAGAAAAGCCATTATGAACAGCTGTGTATAGACACATAAATACAGCCATCTTCAATTGCATTTCGATCGTATACTAAACAAATAATAATTCCATACGAAAAAGTCAATGTCAACGTAAAGTACAATAGCCAACAATCAATTGAAGAGATGTACATTGTACCGAATGATTATGATACATTAATGGGCCGGATTTGGATCAGACGTCTAAATATTGTTCTTCACGAAATTGACAAGCAACCCTTAAGTCAAGTTCGACTCGTTCGTATGAATAATGTAAGCTCTATTACGGAAATAATTAAAATGTTTCCTACAGTTTTTTCAGAAAAGGTAGGCTGCGTACCTAACTACGAAGTTATTCTGCAGTTGCGCAAGGGAGCTAAACCCGTTTTTTACAAGGAAAGAGAAGTGCATTTTGCCCTCCGTGGTGTTGTCGAAAAAGAATTGGATGGTTTGGAGGCTTTTGGAATTATTTCAAAGGTCGAAAGGAGTGACTGGGGGTCACCACTAGTGATTATACCAAAATCAGACGGTAGTGTGCGCCTCTGTGTGGATTACAAAATGGGGGTAAGCCCACAACTGGTGTCAGCAAACTACCCGATACGCAGAATTGATGAAATTTTAAACAGCCTTAAAGACTCAAAATACTTTTGCCGCTTGGACTTATTCAAGGCATATTTACACGTAAAAGTAAGTAAGGAATCAGGTGACATCCAGACCATATCCACACATAAAGGTACATACAAGGTGAACCGCTTATCGTTTGGCATTAAAACGGCGCCTTCGGAATTCAACCGAATTATTGAAAACATTTTATCTGGCTTGAAAAACACCATATCATATTTTGATGATATAATTGTACACGGCGTCACAGCTGATGAATGCAAAACCAACGTAATCGAATGCCTTAAGCAACTAGAAAGTCATGATTTACATCTTAATCAAAAGAAATGTTCATTTATGCAAACGCAGATAGAATATCTAGGCCATGTTGTAAAATACAACAAGATTTCAAAGTCTCCAGCAAAGATCGATGCAATTGTCAAAATGGCACGCCCCACTACAGCAGACGATGTCAGACGTTTTCTAGGAATGGTAACTTATTATTCACGTTTTATTCCTGGCATGTCTTCAGTTACTTTTCCATTACGTCAGCTGCTACAAAAGGATTACAAGTTCAAATGGTCAACAGAATGTGAAGCTGCTTTTTTTAAATTGAAGAATATCATCTCCAGCGAACAAGTACTAATGCCTTTTGACCCTGAATTACCCGTTGTGGTGGCATGCGATGCCAGTCCTACGGGAATTGCAGGAGTGTTGTCACACAATATAGGCGGTGAAGAGCGCCCAGTCGCATTTACGTCCACATCATTAACACCCGCTGAAAGGAATTATAGCCAATTGGAGGCATTAGCAATCGTTTTTACAATCAATCGTTTCTTCATGTATCTGTACGGGAGGAAATTTCAACTTGTGACAGATAATAGACCATTAACTCGTATTTTCCACCAACACAACAAAATACCAGCGATGACATCAGCACGTTTATTACGTTATGCCGAATTTCTTTCAGGGTTCAGTTATGAAATTGTATTCAAAAAGGGATCGGAAAATACAAATGTTGACTGCCTTTCACGGGCAGCACAGATTAATGAAAAACCATCTACCGATAAAGCTATTAACGAAGAAGTTAATCAATTGTGTGCAGCATCAGTTTTTGAAATTTCCAGTGAAGTTATTAACGCTGACGTATTAATGACCGAAACAGCAAAGGATCCAGAATTGTCTCGCCTAATGAAAAACTTACTTACGGGATGTGACGAAAATGAAAATTTTACAATGAATAGTGGACTAATATTTAAAGGCCAAAGAGTATGTATACCAAGAAGTCTTCGGTCTCAAATATTAAAGGAACTTCATCATACTCATCCTGGAATTACAAAAATGAAACAGCTTGCAAGGAGATATTGCTACTAGAAGGGAATTGACCATGATATAGAAAGGTTGGTAAGATCTTGTGAAGAGTGTGTTCACACCCAAGCAAGGCCAGCAAAAGCGCCTCTTCACCAGTGGGAAGAGTCAGCAACAAATTGGGACAGAATACATATAGATTATGCTGGTCCGTTTCAAAATCATTTTTTTCTGGTTGTTGTTGATGCAAAGTCTAGGTGGGCTGAAGTGAAAATTATACGTAATGCTCCCACAACAAAAACTACAATTGATCTTCTTTCTGAAATATTTGCTGCTCACGGGTTTCCGATTATAATGGCATCGGACAACGCAACAATTTTTACAAGTGACGAATTCAAGGCATACTGCAGAAGAAATGGAATATTTCAAAAATTAATTGCACCAGGACAACCAAGTACAAATGGATTAGCAGAGCGAAACATACAGACGCTAAAACGTAAACTAAAGGCCATGGGAGCTGAACAAACACCAATGCAGAGCAATGTAATCGAGATCTTGCAGAGATACCGAGCTACCCCTCTGGCGTGCGCCAAAAGTCCTGCTGAACTATATTACAACAGGTGCATTCGTATACGTCTGGATGCAATGAAGCCAACCATCAAGTTCAACCCTACAAAACCTATGCCTGGAGTGCGCCACATTGGAGTGGGAGAAAGAGTACAAGTAATACATTGGCAAAACAATAAATCTGTAGGGAAGACGGGAACTATTCTGGAGAAATATGGCCAGCTTAACTACTTGGTAAAACTTGATGATGGGCATACATTAAAACGTCACATCGACCAATTAAAATCCACAAAGGTAAAGGCACGCAAAGTCAATTTCGCTCCAGATGTTGAAAATAAAACACCAAGTCAATCAAGAAATAGTCATGATAATCAATATTATTTGGAATCTGCATTTTTTACAAAATCAAATATATCCGGAAACTTCTGGTGCTCAGGAACCTCTGCGGGAGCCACAGGGTAACCAAGATCCGCAGAATAATGACGAACCGTCAGCTAGTCATCAGGAAGTAGTGCGACGATCCAACCGTTCTCGAGCTAGACCAGCGTATTTAAGAGACTACCTAGTAGAGTGAAACACTGATTAAGTATACATATATTGCATTTTATATTATTACCATGAATTATAAGTATTAGTTGATCGTCTCTCGTTAAGTGTGGGAGACTGTTATATCCAGAACTTAGATTCTGGCAACTCTAGTTTCATAACCTGACTTCTTAATGTCAAAATCTATTTATGTCATTATTCAATAAACCACGCTGAAGTAAAGAACTTGAGTAACGCGTGCTTCAATAACAAGAGATATACAAGAGTTATTAATGATTATTTCTTTTCCCTTGATTGATCCGAAAAAATGTATTTTCACAGTTTTGGTTTATTATTATTATTGTTTTTTTTGTTATTTTTTATTTTTAGAGTTTGTCTTTCCTTCCTTAAAGATTTGGTTTCGTCAAAGCACCTTCACAGAGATAGTTTTATTTTCTAATCATTAGTTTTGGATTAGAATACTTGTTCACTTTGTAATATTTATTTTTACATATTTATAAAAAATTTTATGTTTACGAAATTTGTTTGCTTAAAAAAAATTTTATCGTTCTCCTTATTAAGTTTATATTTCTTGGTTTTCTGTTTTTAAGGATAATTTATTTACTTTTATTATTTTTTTTCTCCTTTTCTAAAGGATACTTATTAAGGCTTTATTTCCTGGTTTTCTTTTTTTAAGGATAATTTATCTTTTCTCCTCTATCAGGAAATATATTTGTCTTTTTTTTTTAGATCACTCGACCGAATCCTTACTTTTTGTTTTCAGGATATTACTTCGACGGAGGATCCCGGTTGAGCCCCCAATTAAATTGTTTGTTCAATAAATTATTAAAAAAAATTAATTTTAATTTTTGGTTTATTCTTTATTCATTTAACTTCCTTATCTTACGGTATACTTAAGACTAACTTAAAACTATTGCAATGCTCACAATAAGTGCTTGTTTTCAGTTTTAGAATTTTGCCCAAAAAGCATTTTGCATGAGAAAATAAATTTCGAAACCCAACACCTTTATTTTTTGCTAGACATGTCGTCAGCATAAACGGTGGGAATGGTATGAACATAGATATGATTAAAATAAAATAAAATAAAGAAAATCAAACACCTTAACTTGCATGCGTGTATAGTTGTCATGTGCTCATTTACAATGAATAATAAAAACAATAAGAATAACAACAATTCATTATGTTCTAGAGTAATTATGATGAATCATAAGAGCAAATAAGAATAGCAAAAATTCAGTAGGTTCTAGAATTATTATAATGGGACTGTTCACAACCAAATTCGTAACATTATGTATATATATATATATATATATATATATATATATATATATATATATATATATATATATATATATATATATATATATATATATATATAAAACAGGATATATATAAGTATATATATGAGTAATGTATGGACTCAACTTTATGATATGTATTCCATGGATTTTTATTTAAAGGCCGTAAATTTCGTTAAACACTTAATTTAAATCGTGTGGTAATACAACAATAATGTTTGCTTAGGGCCAGCAACGCGGACGGGGTCAGCTAGTAGTCTATAAATAAACATATGTGTATACATTTTCGAATAGTTTACAATTTTACTTTATTTGTAATTCCATAAAAAAGTAAAAAACTAAAATGAAAAGAAACACAACAATAAAGAAAAATTTTCTTAAAAACCTACTATTTGCAAAAAAAAAAAACGAAAATCAAGACAAACAAATTATTTATCAGTTTCTTATCAGCTTATGAGAAAATTAAAATATTAGGCAAATATTTAAAAAATTACGCATCATTAAAAGATATCCAAATTTTGTTATGCATAGGAACTTACAGCATTCGTTTTCTCATAGGAACATTTTAGTAAATTAAGACAGACTGTTTTACTTAATAAATAAAGAAAAGTTAACAAAATGTCTTAAAGAACTAGATAAATATTTTTTAAAACTAATTAACAAATGTCGGTTTTAATATACTACATTTGGAAAAAATAAGATAGAGTGAATGTGTGAAATTTGTTTAAAAATTAGTAACAAATATTTAATTTCCAAAATGAGTTCAAAGGAATTATTTTTTGATCAAAACGACGTATAAGGGACGCTTCCAATTCTCTAGAATAGGATGATGACACGTATATATAATTGTAATTTTTGGGAAAAAGATCAAATACCATAGCTTGAAATTTTGCAGTTTCACAACAATATTTCGGCCTTCGAAAGAAGCGTTTGTGAGCATTCATGAAGAGGTGGATGAAAAATTGACGGTAATGAAAAATGTGATAGGCGTTAGCACAATTATAAAATATGCGGTTGTGCTGCGACTTCTAGGGCAAGGAAGCTACCAACTATTTAGCTCTGTCTTATATTCCTCCCATTTTTCCACCAACTGCTTTTAAGCAGAGTCTTTCGCGATATCCGGGTTTGCTTCCATCAAGCTTACAAGCTTTGCAGTTTGCTTCTTGTTGCTCATAATACGCGCCCTGTGCATAAAATCAACTATTTTGTTTATTTATAACGCTATTTATTTATTTATTACTATTTACTTACTACTTACGTTTCAGTTGAATATTTTTCTCCTACTATTTTGTACATATTTTTCTCCTACTATTTTGTAGTTGCAAAAAAGAGAACTAATTTTCCGGCAATAGCTATTCACAATAGTGATTCTACGGTTGCTAGTTGAAAAATTAAGGCTGATACTGCTTTCCAATAGCTAGCTTTCCGTAATACCGATTTATCAACTTTGTGGTAAAATTTTCTCTTATCAACCGCAAGTTGCTGTTCATAATAAGCCTGAATAAGCCTGGGTATGTAGTACATTCCACTTGACTGATGTGTTAAAATTCAATTAAAAACCAAAGTCACTACGTTTGTGAGACATACAGTACAAAACACTTTTTGCTTCTAAATGTAAATATTAAAAAGCTTAATTTTTTTCTTATTAAAAAAATGAATTTAATATACAAAACACTTTTTATTACATATGTAAATGTATAAAAACCTTTAAGTTTTTACTATAAAAATGAATTCAATATACAAAAGACTTTTTAATTAAATAAATATGTAGAAAGTTTTATTTTTTCCATTAATAAAAATTAATTGTTATTTATGATTTTCTTTTTAAGTTATTCTTTATTTATTTTTTTTAGTTATTTATTAGTTAGTTTTAATCGACTAGTGTCTTCAATACTACTACCATTTTTTTCTAAATTATAGTTTATGGCGAAATAAAATAAATTTTTTAATAAAAATTAAAAAATGTGTTATTCGAGAGCAGTGTTGCCACCGGAGGAGTTGGGAAATGTTCAGCAAGTTATCAAAAAATATTCAAAAACGTTTGAAATTACACAAAATTTTATTTTTAACTAAAAAATGTTTTTCTATTTAATTCATATTTACATATATATTTTTTTACAGGGACGTAACAGTTATAAGATAAACGATAAAAAAATCAGATTTAACAATTATTACTGATACATTTACGTAATGGTTATAGTCAACCATTAACAAGTAATATATTTTATTTTGGTTATTTTAACCAATTGAAATGAGATATATATTTTTTTGGTTATAAATAATCGTTATATGAACCAAAAAAACTTTTGGTCGAAAATTACCATTATTTCAACCTAAAAAATTTTTTGGTCGAAAATAACCATTATTTCAACCAAAAAAGTTTTTGATTGAAAATAACCATTATAAAAAATTTTTTTTGGTTACTACTTCAAAAAATCGACTTTTTTAGTGCCTTACGAATGAAGAAATTACACTGTGCAAGATCGAAACTCAGTATCACACTAAAATAATTCTAGGTCCTGAAACATGATTTAACGAACTCTTTTGACGTTAAAAAGTTACCAACCTAATGTGTACCAAATTAAAAGACAGTAAGTAACGGTTAGACGTGTGCCACACATCTAATTACTATATGTATAGGAAAAATTTTTGTATATTTGAGTTTAAGTATATATGTACGAACTTGGTGACAACAATAAATCATTGAAATTTTTGGAATTTTTTGATACATGATAACCAAAAAAAATGATTTTTTTTCTATAATGGTTAATTTCAACCAAAAATATTTTTTGGTTGATTTAATGGTTATTTTTAACCAAAAAATTTTTTTGGTTGATATAATGGTTATTTGTAACCAAAATTTTTATTTTCTCAATTAATTAGTTACGGTAACCAATATAATATAAAAGTCACGATAATGGTTAAAAATTCCCAAATGCAGATAAAGGGCATTTTTGCCTAACCTTTTTGCTCTGAAATAAAAATATAACAGTTATTTTCGGTCCCTGTTTTTTTATATTAATAAACAAAAGAACGTATTTTTATACATTTAGAAAAATAACAAAATTCAATATTATATATATATATATATATATATATATATATATATATATATATATATATATATATATATATATATATATATATTTATTATGTAAAAGCAAAGGAGATCGTATTTCTAATTTTTACAAATTGCCTTTTATAAAGAACTTGTATTGCTGTTTATTTTCCAGCTTTTTTGCAACATTTCAATAGAAGGTTCAAAATTAGCACCTCCATTTTATCAATTCCTTCTTTGGTAATAATTATTGCTGCAATTGTATCTGAAGATAATTTATTTCTAAGGTCTGTTTTAGTTATTTTTAATTTACTAAATACTCTTTCTACAGAGGAATTAGAGAATGGCAATATTAAAAGAAATTTGATAACAATACTTAAATTTGGAAAAATGTATTTGCCAACACGAAATTTATAATCCATGACCTTTAAAACTGTAAACAAAATACATTAAAATTAAACATTTCTTTAGAATAAATTGTGTTTCGTACTTACATTCTCATTTACGATTGTGAAAATATTTTAATTTTGTATTGTGCATTAAGTTTTAACATTTTTGTCAAGTTGATGACTATTGCAGAAAGAAGCAAAGAAAGAAATACAAAAAATAACTGTCACTACAAATTACATGAGTAATTTGTTCTTTTATTTTCAATGAGTGAAAAAAGGATAGATATATACACACAAGATATCTACCATGTGTTGAAAAGCTAAAAAAAGCAGATAAGTGTTGCATAATGATGATAGCTAACAACAGTGGTGTTACCACGGTAATTTAATATAATTAAGAAAAATTTATAATATATAAAAATTTATATTGAAATTACACAAAAATTACACAAAAATTACACAAAAATTTCATTATCCAAAAATTATCCAAAAAATTTTAAATTGTCCCATTTTTGGATAATTATCCAGAAAGTGGCAACACTGTTCGAGAGTCTCCAATATTATTTCGAATAGTTTAAGCAGCGGCTTGATATTGGTTTGAAACTGTATGTGTTACATCATTATCCGGCATGCTTAACTTCGTAAAGTCGGTAGGTAGATCATTAACATTGTAATGTATGCATATGTTATGTAGGGCACAACTTACATTAACAATTTTAGCTGCTTTTTCAGGACAATAATGCAACTCCCTTGCACCAAGAAGACATTTAAAACGGGTTTTCAACACTCCATTTGTACGCTTAATTATATTTCGACATTTTGAGTGCACTTCATAAAACCTCATTTCTTTAGAACTGTCTTCCGGAACCCGATGTGGGGTCAGCAGCCATGGCTCTAAAGGGTATCCCTTGTCACATATTTGTAAAAAACATATACTTTTAAAATTATTTAAAATTTGGTTTGCAATTAACTTAGAAAAACTTACCTAACAGCCAAAATTTATTTTGACCTTGCAAATACTTCTGCTCAAAAGGGTTCCTTAGCTCGCTTGTATTCCACACAAATGAATCGTGGCATGCACCAGGGTGGGGCGGATCCACATACCGTAGTTTAAGTTCATGGTCACAGTGCTGAAAAAGAATGAAGTGTTATTAAGTGATTTAGTTTGAGAAGTGTATTGATTTAAACAACTTACCAACATAACATTCAGACTAAACCTACCCTTTCGATTATAAAAGGGTGTTTGTTGTCGGCGATAATTTGGACAGGAGCCCCATCAATGCAGCCGATAACTCCTAGAATTTTATGCTTTAAGTGAAATGATAGCGAAATTTTTCGTTTTTCTTCCGTGGATTGGGGTACTTTTATCCACACCGGGCACAAATGGCTTTGAAAGACCTCAACCACTTCAGTAAGCACTTTACTAAAAGTCGACTGTGTTAACGATACGTCGCTATCTTTACCAATTCTAGTTTGATAACCACCTTCGGCAAAAAATCGCAAACACCCGCTTATTAATTGAGGGTGAAACAGCAAACTGTTTTTTCTTTCATTCGGTGTGTGTTATCAAAACGTCTAGCAAGTACCGGAATGCCGGTTTATTTACACTTTTGAAATCTGTTATGAAATTGGATAAATTCATTATAGCAAAATTATTTAGTTATAAGTATGTAAGTATTTACAATGACAGAGTCAATTCAAATGGATTCGATGCGTCTCGCAAATGTCTTCTGACAATTCGATATCTATTTTCTTGCTCTTCCTCAACGGAGAAACCTTCTGCAACCATCCGAAAAGCTGAAGTATGCATTTTTTAATTTTTTTTTGTTTTAATAATTTTACACAACACAATAAACTTTATTATGTTAATAAATCTCCACAAAGAAAATATTGTACAATGTCAATAAACAAAACAGCTGTTTCCGAATTTCGATGTTGCCAACCCTTATTTTTTGTTTGTTCCCTGGTTATTTATGATCGGAGGTTTTTTTTTGGAGGAAAACATTTTGCTTATGAACAAAATTCCTTGAGAATGTTCATGATCGGGCTGTATAGCTTGTGCTTGTAAGCAAAGGAAAAGGAGAACCGTACTTGCAATCATCATACAGGCCACCGTACTTGCAATCATCATCCACTGTATGTTGGATTCGGCAGGGAAACTACTGAGAAAACTCTCAAGCCCCGTCTAGAGGAAGCTATCAGTAGTGGAGGAGGCTTATCCAGGAGACAATATGGATTTCGGCCAGAGAGGTGTACAATAGACGCCGTAAAGGAGATAACGGATGTTGTCAAAGTCGTCCAGCAGAGAAACCATTTCAGCAGGCCCGTGGTTCTTCTCGCCACTCGACGGTAGCAATGTGCTCAATAGCTTAAGATGGGCAGACGTTTTAAAAGCCTTGCAGAAGAATTTCGCAGTGCTAAAATACTTAATGAAGATAATCGGCAATTATTTGAAAGACAGGGTTCTCTTATATGACACCAGGGAGGGCACGAAAAGGACGCTCGTCATCTCAAGAGCGGCACAGGGCTATATTTTAGGACCAGATCTGTGGAACGCGAGCTTTGACGAAATCCTAAGAATCGAAATGCCAGAGGACAATGCAGACTCACATCTACTGAAGCAAGCCACACAGAGGACGGAGTTACTGTTTCTCATAGGACGGCAGATCCCAACCGATATATAAATGTGGTTCAAGGATGTTTTAATAACCACCAAGGAAAGCGTGAAGTATATACCTTGGCATAGGGTTGGACCGGCGGTTGAATACCCGCAACACATTGCATACGACACCACAAAGGCGTCGAAGATAACGGCACAGCTGAGCATATTAATAGCGAATTTTCGAGCACCTCTACCATGCAAGAGGAAGCTGCTGATAGAGATATGCAACAGGGATGTAAAATCTGGGTCGACACACTGGGTAACAAGAGAAGAGGAAACGCATTACTCTCAGTACAGAGGACAGCGGCTCTGCGTGTAACATCGGCATACCGAACGGTGTCGGCAACCGCTGTCTTTGTGATAGCCGACATGCTACCTATTAACCTTCATGCAGTAGAACCCAAGAGATTATTCGCCACAAAACAAACTACAGCTGCGGGTACATCGCCTTTGCCAGATGCTAGACAGGCAACTATTGAAAGATGGCAAGCACAATGGAGCTAAGGAACGGTAGATGGACAACCAAAATTATCCCTAATATACGGAAATGGAGGAGAGGTGAATTATTACCGGACACAGATGTTCTCTGGATATGGCTATTTCAGGAAATGTTTGCACAAAATGGGAAAGAGCAGAACACCGTTTCGTTTGTACGAAGAAAGGGATATAGTTGACAATGCGGAACATACGTTTTTCTCTTGCCAAAGCTGGGCCACAAGAAGATAACAAATGGAGATGCAAATCGGCTTGTTCACGGCAGCAAACCTTGTTGACAAGATGATAAGTTATGTGGAAGGAAGCGTGGGACGTTACCAAAAGTTCTCAGTGAAAAGAGACAATTTATTTTCTGGAATCTACAAAAATTTCATTTTGATTCTACGATTTTTTTTTCAGCAAATTCATTTTATTCAATAAAAAAATAGTATTACAAAAAAAAGTTTGGCCTCAGCGTCCTTTGGACATTGTTGAGGCAAGTTGGCAAAATTGTTATAAGTTAAATTCTTAATTATGCAAAAAAAAAGAAAAAAAAGTAATAATAATAATAATAATAATAATAATAATAATAATAATAAATAAATAAATAAATAAATAAATATAGTAAATATATTATAAAATAAATAGAGTTTGATATATACATATGTACACTCACTTATGATTTTTTATATTATACTGTTTAATTATTTTAATGAGATCAGTATCATTCATATCACAGTAGAAGCATTTCTAAGCTATCAAATAAGTATTCTTTAATAGCTTTCTTGAAGACTAAAATTCGTTGGATGTTTCTTATGTCTTCCGATAACCCATTATATTCCATACTATCCATATGTTCCACCCTTTGTTTGGTTTTCTCTAAGCGCGCTATTTTCAAATTGTTCGCATTCCTTGTATTGAACGCAGATTGATTTCTCGAGAACAGAATAGTATGGTGACCAATTTTATGCATAGATTTATAGACATACAGTAAAAGTTGAAATTTATATAATCCATATATGGGAAGTATTGTTTTGGATAAGTCTCTGTATAAAGATAACATGGAAAAAGACAATGGCAAGTTAGAAACAGTTTTATGCGCTTTATTCTGAAATCTCTGAAGTGATTTCAGCTCGCTAGATTTATTCCAGCCGTACACAATAGGAAGGTAACTTAAGTGACTATGGATCAACGATTGGTAGATGATTCATTTTGTCTTAGTACTAATGGCCAGTTTATCGATGTCGAAAAAAATGCATGCGAAAGAAAGCAAGGCGCTCACTTTCGAATCAATTTGGGTTTTCCTATCTCACTGTCTTTCGTTCGCATGAACTTATGTATGCTGATTATAGGCTCTTACGTAAAAGTAGTGTCAAATTATAAATTTAGATACTTTGCAGCGATTTTTTCAAAAAGTTTTTTTTTCACGCTAATATATATAACTGATCTAACAATAAGTATTCAAATCTTAAATATATAAATAATTATTAGGCCCAACCAGTGTCGGACATAAACTTAGTGATAATAATTAATAATACATAAAATTTATGTTACGCACAAAAAATATTTTCAAAGAATTTCATCTGGAGAGTTGCGTATTAATGCCGTAGTGTCCCTCTTTTTTAAGCGGATGTGTCCAGGAAAGTTAAAGATGTTTCGAGCAAGGGGATTAGAATGGAACTCGAGTTTTGTTAAATATTTGCCTGCATATTTTGCAATTTCAGCGGTCACAAGTGGCATATTTAAATCACGATGAAAAAAAGAATTTTTCAAGTACCATGGAGCCGTAGTTATTAACCTTAATATTTTGTTTTACATTCGTTGGATTCTCTCTACATTGGAAGCTGAAGCAGTGCCCCATAGCTGAATTCCGTAACACCATATCGGCTTCAAAAGCGACTTGTATATTAAAAGTTTACAATCTAGGCTGAGGGTAGAATTTCTACCAATCAGCCAATGTATCTGGGTTAATTTAAGCTTCATTTGTGTCAGCTTAGAGTCAATGTGGTGTTTCCATGTAAGCCGTCGGTCAAGATGAATACCAAGGTATTTCACCTGTGAATGTTGAGGAACAACTTGATTGTTGATTCGAATGGGGGAACAAGTGTCTCTTCGTAGAGTAAATGTGACATGAACACACTTCTGTTCATTTACTTTTATTCTCCATAAGTTCAACCATAGTTCCAACAGGCTAATATGATTCTGAAGATATCGGGATGCCTCGTGAGGGTTTTCATGCATACTAAGGCAGGCTGTATCATCGGCAAATGTAGAAGTGAAGATATTACTGCTCAGACGCATATCACAGGTATAAATCAAATATAAAACTGGTCCCAGTATACTACCCTGTGGCACACCGGATGAGATAGTTTCAGGCACACTCATGAAGTCTTCTTTCACAACAGTGAACTTCCGGGCAAGAATGTAACTTTCCAAAAGATTTACAATGTTTATTGGTAAATGTGTCTTCAATTTTAAAATTAGGCCTTCATGCCACACTTTATCAAATGCCTCAGAAACATCAATAAAGAGGGAAGAACAATACTTTCTTTCTTCAAATGTTCTTCTTATGAAATGGACCAATCTATGACATTGTTCAATGGTGCTATGCTGACATCTAAAACCAAATTAATGGTCCGGTATGCATCCATTATCAGCTAGAATTGGGGACAATTTTGTCATAAGCAGTTTTTCGAAGAGCTTTGAAATTGTTGACAGCAAACTTATTGACCTATATGACTCAGCCTTAGTAAGATCTTTACCCGCCTTTGGAATCATTTTGACCATGGCAAGTTTCCAGCTGTGTGGATAACTCGTAAAATGCCATTAAAAATGAATAAGAGGATTCTAATACAAATACGAGGCAACTTCATCAGCATCTTGTTACTAATTCCATCAATACCCGGGGCCTTCTTCGGGTTGGTTTCAGCAATTAGTTTCTGTACATCACGCATCCTAAACTTTATGGGTCGAGGGGATAGAGCAACTACACTCGGCAAATCAACAGCACCAGTACATGAGTTTGGGGTAAATACGTGTTTTAAATGCTCAGCAAATATGTTACCTTTTTCAGTATTGGTTCTTGCCCAACCTCCGGTCGAAGTGCGCAGGGGTGGTTTAAACTCAACGGGTGTTTTAAGTTTTCTAGCAACGCGCCACAAGGAGTAATTAGATGCTGCTGTGACATCGAGACTTTCCAGATAGTTCTTGAGAGAAGCAGATTTTTCAGATGCAAGCAACTCTTGGAGTCGTTTAGCGCATTCTCTAAGTCTGATTTTATGTTGGGGCGAGCTGTGCTGTTGCCATTCCCTTCTAGCTCTTCTTTTTTCACATACGAGACGTTCAATATCCGCAGAATAAATTCTATTAAACCCAGTCTGCGGATGGGAGGTAGTGGCATGTTTAGCAGCCTGTTTAATATTCTCGGTAAGATTGGCAATGTTAAGTTCAATATCATCGGGAGTTCTAAGCCTGATGTTTTCCGTACAATGACTACTGAGATATTTTTTGAACCCCAGCCAGTTAACACGATTTACCATCTTCACATATGGGTGAGGTAATTCACTTCTTAGTGGGCTGCAAATTGTAACGATCGTGGGAGAGTGATCGGAGGAGAGATCATGTGAAGCTTCAACATGAATTAAATCCCTTGGGATATTTTTCATGACCCCAAAGTCTATAACATCCGGAATTTTTTGTATGTCAGTAGGCCAGTAAGTGGGCTCCCCGCTAGAAATGACATCCAAACCCATTTTTGAAATTGTGTTGAATAATGCTCGACCTCTAGGTGTAATAAGACGCGATCCCCAGAACGTATGTTTTGCATTGTAGTCCCCAGCTGCCACGAAACAAGGTCCAAGAGTTCTGTAAAAATCCTCATATTGATCCTCAGAGATTGAAAATCTGGGAGGGGAGTAAATTGATGATATCACAAAATTTGTACAAAAATTTTGGATACAAATATTTGTTGCCTGCAGATGGTCCTCACTAATATTCTCAAGAATGTAGTGTTTGAGTCTTGACTTTATTAGAACTGCTGATCCTCCGCATGCTCTTCCTCTCGGGTCCTTTGTATCATATAAGGTATAGCCACTAATTTTAAAAAGGCTTCTTGAAGTCAAATGAGTCTCAGATACCAACATTATATCAATATTTTTTGCCGTGAGGAAGTGCTCTAGTTCATTTTTATGTTGGCGAATGCCGTTTGCGTTCCAGAAACATACTTTTAACGTGTTCATGGCTTGTTAACTAATGCTAGAAGCAGTGTGTTCTGCATTCGCAGCATTTCTTGCATCATACTAGTCATATTTGTTGTAAAGTTGTTTATAGTTTGCACCAAATTATCAATAGTATTTTCAAGGCGACTGAAATTAAAGCTTGCATTTGCATTTGTTGTATTAGTTGGTGGTGACACTTTTTGCATGGGAACGGAGTTGATCTTCACAGCGTCAGCATACGATACTTGTGTAGAGATTGGTTGGGCCATTACAGGATAATTGGCGGAGTACGTATTTCCTGTTTGCGCTGGGACTACTTTAGGCTTTTGACTCATAGCCTGTTTAACGAAAGAGTATACAGGACATCCCCTGTAGTTAGCAGTGTGATTACCTCCACAATTACTGCACTTCTTTTCCTTCTGGTCCTTCGACTTATTGCAAATAGCAGTGTTGTGTAATTCACCGCACACAACACAAACAGTAGGTAATGTACAATAAGTTTTAGTGTGGCCGTATTCTTGACAATTATGGCACTGTACGGGTCCAGAACGCTTGTGTGGTTCTTCAACTGTGGTATAAGAGATATTTTAAATTATAAATGGGATGGGTCTCATTTTTCTTCAATATTATATCGTTAGGCTCCAGTTCAACACGAAAAAGAGGTTGGGGGATCTTATCCCTGTTTATTATGTTGGATACATTTTTTACCTTGAATCCTTGGAGGGTGAGAGCATCTTTTATTTCAGCAGGGACAACATAAGAATCTATGCCCTTCAGTACGATCTGTAGGCCTTTAGCGCTTTTAAGCTGGAATGTGTAAAAACTTGTTTTATTCTTTTCAAATTCATTAACCATTTTGCGGAAATCTTTTTCTTCATATATTTGAATTTTAGTTTCGTCAATGTTACCACGTTTTATTGGGACAATGTGAAATGCCTTTTCGCCAATGACCGAGATTAGTTTTTTGATGAGGGAGTTTGAATTTTTTTCTCTCAAATAAATGGGTGGTGGTTTGGAGGTTTTTTTGAGGATGCTTCGGGTTGGTCAATGCCATCCTGCAATATTTTAAAGCGGTTTTGACGGGTAACTGTGGCGGTGTCGATATCCCTGGATATCTTGGGAACAGATGAGATCTTTGAAGAATTTGGGCTTCGCCCGCGCTTTACCACTGTAATATATCGGTCCATCCCGACAGGCACCTTTGGTTTCTGAATAATATTGTCTATTGTAATAACTTGGTTAAGTGAGGAACACGAGCCCGGAGCGGATAATGGAGCTGACTTAAATAAAGATGAACTAGGCAATGGTAATGTTACCGAATCACTACTTGGCATCGGAGTAAGCGAAGTTGATCGCTCGCGTAAAATTGGCTTTGCCGTTAGAAAAAGACTGTCATCCGATTTTTTATTTTTATTGTGTGCATTAATATCAGAACTCACAGTAAAATAGGCATTTCTGCCGTTAGAACTCACTTCACAATTGTTTGTTTTTGAGGTACTCATGCAGAGTATTCCTCAGTCACTTTGTTTACGGTTGTTTTTGTTGGTTTGTTTTTCTTGTTTCAGAGTATATGAAAAATTATTAATGCAAATAAAGCAAATTTCACAAAAACTGTACTTATTACGAATCAGTACTTATTACGAATATTTTTTTTGTTTGTATTTTTTGTTTGTTTAGTATGTAAAAAACCCCCCTAACACGTCTGTTCACTACGAAGGTTCAACAATAAAATGAAAAAAGTAAAAAAAAAATACTACTTAATTGTTTGAAAATAAACGCAACCCTACCTAATGTTGACAAGCTGTCAATACAAACAAAATTAGTAAATACAAAATAAAAAAATTGCAATCGATGAAGTTAAAGAATTGGAAGCGGAGGGAGCAGCAGCAATAAGAAAAAATATAGCAATAAATTTATAGTTTAACTATAATTTTTGCTATATTTTTATTTTTTTTATTTATTTTGTTTTCTAATTATTATTATTTTCAATTTTTGGTTAATTTTGTTCTGTAAATATAATTTTAGATTTTTGGTTTGTTTCGTTTTGTAATTATTATTTTAGATTTTTGGTTTATTTTACTTTTGTAATTATTATTTTAGATTTTTGGTGAATTTTAGTATTAGAATTATTTTTCTTATATTTGACTTTTTTAATTTAT
Organism: Germaria angustata; assembly: GCA_963681545.1. Taxonomy (NCBI): domain Eukaryota; kingdom Metazoa; phylum Arthropoda; class Insecta; order Diptera; family Tachinidae; genus Germaria; species Germaria angustata. Next base: position 15,061,987 of record OY813003.1, on the reverse strand, counting down.
TTAGTTTTTAGTTATTATTTTTTATATTTTTAATTTCCATTTCATTTATTTGTTATTATATTTTTAATTATTATTATAAGTACGACAACAGCAAATAGCTTATCACCATTGGTAAATATGATTTGGAGTATTTCAATAAAGTTGTAACGACAAAAGGCGTTATACTTGTTTTTGTCTACACATGAAGTAGCTAAAATATTTCTTATTATATTATTTTTATATTATTAATGAATTCTTTTAATGAAATGCTTTTTTACTCCTAAGTTATATTAAGTTAAATTCATATGTAAACTAACGGACGAGAGTCACGCCATCTGTACTTCAAATGTGGGATTAACATTGTTTAAATACAACCCTTAATACGATAAAGGTACAACCATTCAAAGCGTGCTATGGTAACACCACACAATGTGCGTGTGTTTGTGTGTAAGAAAACTGGGTATAAAAGGCACGACATCATTGAAAAATGGGAAGTTTGTTGGCAGCTCGCGAAGCTGTAAGATCTCCCTTGGGTGTTGTGCGTAGGCCTCGTCCCATAGTTAGATCTTAAAGCAAAAGCACTTTGCCAAAAATAGTGCAAGGAGTATTTCTTGTACTATTTAAGGCACAGAATACCCAACTTTGACGTATAAAAAGGGTCCGAATCATATTTTGCATAAACTTTGTATAACGTGCATAAAGTTTGTGTGAAGAGATATCTATATAAAATCAAATAGCTTTGCTATCTCTTTTACACAAACTTTATGCACGTTTTCAAAGTTGTCGGGTCTAGGTAGTTTATGATTTAAGGCTTATCAACTGCCAGCGAACCAAACTGAAAGGTCCTCGTGGCTAAATCCACAAGGAGTATTTCTTGTGGATTTATTCACCACGAAGGATTTTTCACGCCTTCCGCGGTGCTCTGCCTGGGAATTGCAAGGAGTATTTCTTGTGGTATCGCAGGCTCTGCAACTATCGGTCAGCGCTCGTAAGAGGTTTTGGTGGACGATCTGCAAGGAGTATTTCTTGTAGATTGCCGACCACATCTCTGCTGTACTCTTCTCCTACCAGCTCGCGCTCTTGAGTGGTTGTTGTTGTGAGAGACTGCAGGGAGTATTTCTTGTGGCCCTACTCAAACCAAAAAAGATTCTGAGCATTGGGTTACTCTCCAAACTGAACGTGCTCTCAATAGAGAATTTTTATAACGTTTAGTAGAATTTCACAGTTTTTGTGTTAATTACTGTACGAATACCACGACCCTGGACCCCGCTGAGCTTATCCCAGCAACCAGCGGAAACGTGTCGTTACAAAGTAAAATCCTCACATGGATTTTAAAGATTTTAAATCTCAGAGTTCAGTTTAACGTTTTATTTTGCTCCTTGAAATTAATCCGTTTATACGGAATCGCACAAATTATTGCAATATATAGATGGGAATTCTAATTACATAAAAAACATTTAATAATTATATTTTTTCTATTAAAAGCATATATTTACATATTGTAAAAATTTAATAAAAAATTAAAAACCAAAAATATAAAAAATAATAACTTGATTTTTTTCTAATTTATTCCAACTCGAAAACAAAATAGCAAGTGACTGATATGACATTCACAGCCAGTTTACCGATGTCGAAAGAAAGAGTTCATTCGCAATCTAAGCGAAAGAAAGTTGATTTGGGTTTATGTAACTTATCTCTATGCGAAAATCCACACGAACGACAACTCGAATGATAACGTAAGAGTTTTCATACAAAATTGCGTTTGTCTATTACCAAGCTGTTGTCAACATTGCGAACGTAAATGTCATATTCATTTCAAGGAGCAGAAAAATAAACATTTAACAATTAAGTAGTATTTTTTGTACTTTTTGAAAAAATCGCTGCAAAAAATCTAAATTTATGATTTGACACTACTTTTATATAATAATACGTAAGAGCCTACAATTAGCATACGTAAGTCCATGCGAATGAAAGACAGTGAGATAGGTAAACCCAAATTGATTCGAAAGTGAGAGCCTTGCTTTCTTTCGCATGCATTCTCTTTCGACATCGGCAAACTGGCTGTTACTTTCGCATTGTTGACAACAGCTTCGTAATAGACAAACGCAATTTTGTATGAAAACTCTTACGTTATCATTCGAGTTGTCGTTCGAGTGGATTTTCGCATAGAGATAAGTTACATAAACCCAAATCAACTTTCTTTCGCTTAGGTTGCGAATGAACTCTTTCTTTCGACATTGATAAACTGGCTGTAAATTTGTTTTTAAATTTATAAATCAAACCTGTAGCTGATGCAATTTTAACTTTCAGGCTTTTTATATGAATATCCCACGAAAGGTTACTTTCCATGTATACACCTAGATACTTTGTCGAAAATTCCTCATGTACAACTTTTCCATCCACAAGATGCTAAAGTTTTGATTGTCTGACATGTATGGTTTAAATCTTAAAAGATTTGTTTTTTCTGCATTTATGCATTGCCTATTTATCCTCGCATACTCCATAATCAATGCTGCGTCATATTCCATATGAGCTTTTAGAGCAGTTTTATGTTTATATGGGTAAAAAATACTTATATCATCAGCATACATAATCAGTTTTCCAAATAGTTGTAGGTTTTTTAAGCCATTGAGATAAACGTTAAATAGCAATGGGCTGAAAACACTTCCTTGTGGCACTCCATACTCCACAGGGCCAACGCGGGTTTTGTGATTATCTATTTCAACATATTGTTTTCTGTCCGTTAGGTAACTTCTTATCAAAGCTATTGCTCGTCCACATACTCCATAATAACCGAGCTTTTCGATAATAATTTTATGATCGACAAGATCAAACGCTTTTGAAAAGTCATAAAAGATACCAGCTACACCACTATACCCATCATCTAGTCCTTTACATATATTATTTATTACATTTATAACTGCTTCTTCAGTCCACATCCTTTCTTGAATCCATATTGACAGTCGTATAACAAGTTATTTTCATTAATATATATGGACAGTTGTTGGTATAGTAGTTTTTCAAAGATTTTGTCATTTCCAATCAGTAATTGCATTATGCTTCTCTTTGAGATACATGACTAGTGGTGGGCGACCATCTAGTACACAACATTTGTTTGATACTACGTAAGTAGTCGATAAAAGCATCAAATTATTAGGCCGCTAAATAATTAATTTTCAAAATAAATAAAAGATAAATTTACACACTCATAATTTCGTAAATTTAGACAAGGATTTAGTTTTTTTACACGTATGTATATCATTTCCATAAATATTTGTATTAGTCACACCAATTTTCTTTTTTTTTTAGAAAAAATTATATGCAGATCAAACCTTATAAATAACTGCTATTTGATGACTATCTCATAGCTGATCTCTGCCATCTGAAAACAAAGGCTAAGGTCAATATTCGTACCCTGCTCTATTTTCGCGCAATACTGTTTGCTTATTAGAAACAATGTTCAATTCATATTTCTTTTTAGATATTAGCCTATCGTTTACCACACTTCTGGGGATTTCTGCAATCTGCTAAAAATATTTGCGAACATACTTGCAAAAATAATTAATTTAATTTTCTATTAAAAAATAGTAAAAACAAATTATTTTCTTTTTATTTGCCATATCATTGATTATTTTATTTACAAAGCCTTCTAATGTTCAATTTATATTTCTCTTAGTTATTAACCCATAGTTCGCCACACTTTTGGGGTATTGTTGATACCTACATCAACATAATTTACTTTTTTTTATTATTATTATTTAATTATCATTATTAAAATATTATTTCTCTTTTAAAGTTCATTGACCATTGTTGTTGACAAAGCATAATTATTTAATTATCATTATTAAAAGTGTTACTTAAGTTCCGTTTTAAAGTTCATTAACCATTGTTGTTGACAAAGCAGAAATTATTGTTTTTAACTTTAAGTTTGCTATAAAAAAGTAATTAAGCAACTTTGGTTTATTCTACCTACTAAGCAATTTAAATCAATTTATTGTAAAACAATTTAATATATAAGAATGAAAAATAAAGAAAATGTGAATCAATCGTTTTAAAGCATTTAAGGTGTTTTATTTGATTCAATTAACGTCCTTCAGGTTCAAGTGCTTGTAAGAACAAATAAGGCAAAAATAGTTTCAGTTCAGATTTATGTGTTTGAATTGAAGTAAACTATCGCCGCCACGTACATTTTGGTGACCCCTAGATTTTAATAATTTACTTAGTTTCCCCCCACCAGTGGTAAGGATCTTTGAAAATTAAGAAAACACGCAACAATTTACAAGGACAGCCAGTCCATATACAACAATTTACAAGGACAGCCAGTCCATATACAACAATTTATTTACAAGGACAGCCAGTCCATATACAACAATTTACAAGGACAGCCAGTCCATATACAACAATTTACAAGAACAGCCAGTCCATATACAACAATTTACCAGGACACTCAGTCCACAACAGTTTTAGTCAAATCATTTCACATCTCTTCAACATTTGTCGCGGGACGCCTAGTATTAGGATACCTTGTCTATTTTTTCCAATCATCAACTTAAAAGAAGGCAATCCAGCATGGTAAATTAGAGAATCTTATACCTGAGCAGCAAGTAAAAGCAACTGAGATAGAAAGAATTATCTCTAACATCAAAAAGTCCCCACATGATCGGCGAACGCTAGACTTCTACAGAAGTAAAAGCGAAGAACTAAATGCATTATGGCAGGCCTTTGAAAAAACAGAAAACGCGATTAGAAGAGATAATGCGCTGTCAGCCAGCGATCCATATATTGTACAAAACTTGTACAAATCCGTAGGTGAAATGTACAATGAGACAATTGAGTATCTTACATCTCAGATTAACAAGTTCAGCGTTAAGCTATTACCAGCCAGCAGAAAAGACACATTAGAACTTCCGTCAACTAATCCATCTGATCATGAAGTATTGTCGCCTCAAGGTAAAGGACTAGCTAGGAGCCTAAAAGCTCGAATGACGGCCTTAACACGCTTAATAAACGGGCTATCGTTGGAAGAAGAGGGTCACGCACCACAATTTTATCAGATAAAGAGTGAAGCCATACGAAAATTGTGGGATCAAATTCAAGAATTTTATGATGAATTGTGGTATAAAGTGGAAGATCCTACAATACTGGAACTTGATCTGAATGAGTATCATAAGCTGGATGAATCTGTCCAACATTATTTGATAGAATTGGCAGTGCTATCAGATCAACACAAACGGCAGCATATAGATGGTGGATTACAGTTGGGAAGCAACCCAGGAGTACATAGTTCATTACCTCTACCAAAGGTTACAATTCCACAATTTAATGGAGACTGTTTAAAGTGGTGTCAATTTTTTGAACTGTTTACGGAAATGGTCGATAAGCAACCTCTACCAAACGTACAAAAGATGTGGTACCTCAAATCAAACGTCTCAGGAGAAGCCGCAAAACTTATTAGCCATCTAACGCTATCCGAAGAGAACTACAAGACAGCATGGGCATTACTTCAGGAGCGGTATGACAACAAAAGAGTCATAGTAGCGACTTTAGTAGACAAGATCCTTAACCAACCAACAGGAACCATGTCTTCTAGCGCTTCAATTAAGACTCTTCATGACACTACCAAGGAATGTTTGCTGGCGTTAAATAACTTAAATGTTAACACTTCATCTTGGGATGCTATAATCATACAACTAATGATCAAAAAACTAGATCGTGCTCTCTATATTCGATTTATACAATCACTGACTAAACCAAGAGATGTGCCGACAATGAAAAAGTTGTTCTCCTTTCTTGAGATTCAATTTCAGTCAATGGAGTCACTTTGTTACAAAAAGAAATTAACTACCCATCAAAAGGAAAAAATGACAGTATCATCTGTGGCATCTATGGATAATAATAACAATTGCAAACTGTGTACCACAGGAAATCATTCTATCTTTCACTGTAAGAAATTCTTGAATATGACGGAATCAGACAGATTAAGGTGGGCACAGAAGCAAAGACTTTGTGTTAACTGTCTCAAAGAGCATAATTCATTATTACATTTACCTCAGAACCAGAAGATATCAGTTCCACATACTCAACCCACAAACAAAAGAGGAGAGACGATTACAGTCTCATCTACATCTTTGAAGCCAACAACAGGGCGTCAGAATTATATCATGTTAGCTACCGCAGAGGTAATTATCAAGGCCACAAATGGTATCACACACGAATTTCGAGCAATACTAGATTCAGGTTCACAAGTAAACATTGTGACTGAATGACTTATCAAGAAGCTATCACTTTCTCCAACGGAAGCGTCTTTATGTATTGATGGTGGGGGAAGCATTAAAACGAGTACAGCACCGCGTGAATGTTGAAATGTTCTCTACAAATAATGACTTTTCAACAAACTTAGAAGCGATTGTCCTACCATGTATCATTCCGGCACAACCAAATCAAAACTTTGAGGTTTCAACTTGGAACATTCCAAGTAACATCTACTTAGCAGACCCCATATTCTATCACCAAGGAAAAATCGATGTTCCACTCGGCGCAGAATTCTATTTTGGTCTTATGCAGCCTGGGGCAATAAAACTCACTAATGGCGGTCCAACGCTACAAAACACGTTACTTGGCTGGATCGTGGGCGGCCCTGTACGACAAACCGTTTATCACAGCTCATCACCACCACCTACATGTGTAGTATTTGCGGAGGAGTCTTCACTAGAACAAGCAGTCGAGAGGCTGTGGAAACTCGATGAAGTAGAACCAAATGAAAAGACCTTGTCCCCAGCAGATGCCCAATGTGAAGCTCATTTTATTCCTCATACTCAAACTAACACAGATGGTCGTTTTATCGTAAGCCTTCCATTTCGGGAAAATCCAACATCTTTGGGTGATTCGCATGCCATGGCATACAACAGATTTGTTGGTTTGGAGCTACGACTCTAAAAGAATGAAAATATCCGAATCCACTACACGCAATTCATGAGAGAATATGAACAGCTTGGGCACATGCAAATGGTAAACCTAGATGACGTACTACATCCAAGATATTTTATTCCACACCACTGCGTATTAAAACCTGATAGCACCACAACAAAGCTTCGGGTAGTGTTTGACGCATCAGCAAAAATATCAACTGGATATTCATTAAATGACTTAAGGTATACTGGCACGGTGGTGCAAAGTGAACTATTTTCCATTTTAATTCGGTTTCGACTGCCAAGGTCCGTTTTTACAACCGATATTGAGAAAATGTATAGGCAAATACTAATAAACCCAAACGACCATCAATATCAACTTATTATGTGGAGGGAAGCTCCATCATAAGCACTTGCCTATTACAAACTCAACACAGTAACATATGGGACGCGTGCAGCACCTTACCTGGCCACAAGATGTCTGCAAAAAATAGCTAATAAGAATTCTATCAATTTTCCGTATGGTTCTCAGATGCTGAAATACAACTTCTATGTAGATGACGGCCTTGGAGGTTCAGACAGCCTCAACATAGCAGTACAGATGCAAAAAGAACTCATCATTATGTTATTATGTTGAACCTTCGTAGTGAACGGACGTATTAGCGGAGTTTTTTCTTACATACTAAACAAACAAAAATTACAAAAAAAAATATTCTTAATAAGTACTGATTCGTAATAAGTACAGTTTTTGTTAAATTTGCTTTACTTGCATTAATAATATTTTTCGTATAAACTGAAACAACAAAAACAAACAAAAAACCACAAACAAAGTGACTGAGGAATACTCTGTATGAGTACCTCAAAAACAAAAAATTGTGAAGTGAGTTCTAACGGCAGAAATGCCTACTTTACTGTGAGTTCTGAAGCTCTTAATGCAAACAATAAAAATAAAAAATTTGATGATAGTCTTTTTCTAACGGCAAAGCCAATTTTACGTGAGCGATCAAATTCGCTTACTCCGATGCCAAGTAGTGATTCTATAACACTACCGCTGCCTACTACTTCTTTATTCAAATCAGCGCCATTATCCGCTCCGGGCTCGTGTTCATCACTTAACCCAGTTATCACTATAAACAATAATATTGAGAAACCTAAAGTGCCTGTCGGAATGGACAGATATATCACAGTAGTAAAGCGCGGGCGAAGCCCAAATTCATCTAAAATCTCATCGGCTCCCAAGATATCCAGGGATATCGACGCCAACTCAGCTAACCGTCTAAACCGTTTTAAAATTTTGCAAGATATCACCGACAAACCCGACTTACCCTCGAATAAAACCTCAAAACCACCACCAATCTATTTGAGGGAAAAAAATTCTAACACCCTTATTAAAAAATTAATTTCGGTCATTGGTGAAAAGGCATTTCACATTGTCCCAATCAAACGTGGTAATATTGATGAAACAAAGATTCAAATATACGAAGAAAAAGATTTCCGCAAAATGGTTAACGAATTCGAAAAGAATAAAACAAGCTTCTACACATTCCAGCTGAAGAGTGCTAAAGGCCTACAGATCGTATTGAAAGGCATAGATTCTTATGTTGTTCCTGAGGAAATAAAAGATGCTCTCACCCTCCAGGGATTTAAGGTAAAGAATGTCTCTAACATAATAAACAGGGAGAAGATCCCCCAACCTTTATTTCGTGTTGAATTGGAGCCAAATGATATAAAATTGAAGAAAAACGAGACCCATCCAATTTATAACCTGAAATATCTCTTATACCGAAAAATCACAGTTGAAGAACCACACAAGCGTTCTGGACCCGTACAGTGCCATAATTGTCAAGAATATGGCCATACCAAAACTTATTGTAAATTACCTACTGTTTGTGTTGTGTGCGGTGAATTACACAACACTGCTATTTGCAATAAGTCGAAGGACCAGAAGCAAAAGAAGTGCAGTAATTGTGGAGGTAATCACACTGCTAACTACAGGGGATGTCCTGTATATTCTTTCGTTAAACAGGCTATGAGTCAAAAGCCTAAAGTAACCCCAGTGCAAGCAGGAAATACGTACTCCGCTACTCATCCCCTAATGGCCCAACCAATCACTTCACATGTATCGTATGCTGACGCTGTGAAGATCAACTCTATTCCCGTTCAAAAAGTGTCACCACCATCTAATACAACAAGTGCAAACCCAAGCTTTAATTTCAGTCGCCTTGAAGCTACTATAGACAATTTGGTGCAAACTATAAACAACTTTACGACAAATATGACTAGCATGATGCAAGAAATGCTGAGAATGCAGAACACACTGCTTCTAGCATTAGTTAATAAGCCATGAACACGTTAAAGTTATGTTTCTGGAACGCAAACGGCATTCGCCAACACAAATATGAACTTGAGCACTTCCTCACGGAAAAAAATATTGATATAATGTTGGTATCTGAGACTCATTTGACTCCGAGAAGCTTTTTTAAAATGAGTGGCTACACGTTATATGATACAAAGGACCCGAGAGGAAGAGCATGCGGAGGATCAGCAGTTCTAATAAAGTCAAGACTCAAACACTATATTCTTGAGAACACTTGTGAAGACCATCTACAAGCAACAAATATTTGCATCGAAAATTTTTTTTCAAATCTTGTGATATCATCTGTTTACTCCCCTCCCAGATTTTCATTCACTGAGGATCAATACGAGGATTTTTACAAAACTCTTGGACCTTGTTTCGTAGCAGCTGGGGACTACAATGCAAAACATACGTTCTGGGGATCGCGTCTTATTACTCCTAGAGGTCGAGCATTATTCAACACAATTTCAAAAATGGGTTTGGATGTCATTTCTAGCGGGGAGCCCACTTACTGGCCTACTGACATACAAAAAATTCCGGATGTTATAGACTTTGGGGTCATGAAAAATATCCCAAGGGATTTAATTCATGTTGAAGCTTCACATGATCTCTCCTCCGATCACTCTCCCACGATCGTTACAATTTGTAGCCCACTAAGAAGTGACTTACCTCACCCATATGCGAAGATGATAAATAATGTTAATTGGCTGGGGTTCAAAAAATATCTCAGTAGTCATTGTACGGAGAACATCAACCTAAGAACTCCCGATGATATTGAACTTAACATTGCCAATCTTACCGAGAATATTAAACAGGCTGCTAAACATGCCACTACCTCCCATCCGCAGACTGGGTTTAATAGAATTTATTCTGCGGACATTGAACGTCTCGTATGTGAAAAAAGAAGAGCTAGAAGGGAATGGCAACAGCACAGATCGCCCCAACATAAAATCAGACTTAGAGAATGCACTAAACGACTCCAAGAGTTGCTTGCATCTGAAAAATCTGCTTCTCTTAGGAACTATCTGGAAGGTCTTGATGTCACAGCAGCATCTAATTACTCCTTGTGGCGCGCTGCTAAAAAACTTAAAACACCCGTTGAGTCTAAACCACCCCTGCGCACTTCTACCGGAGGTTGGGCAAGAACCAATACTGAAAAAGGTAACATATTTGCTGGTCATTTAAAAAACGTATTTACCCCAAACACATGTACTGGTGCTGTTGATTTGCCGAGTGTAGTTGCTCTACCCCCTCGACCCATAAAGTTTAAGATGCGTGATGTACAAAAACTAATTGCTGAAACCAACCCGAAGAAAGCTCCGGGTATTGATGGAATTAGTAACAAGATGCTGATGAAGTTGCCTCGTATTGCTATTAGAATCCTGTTGTTTATTTTTAATGGCATTTTACGACTATAGTATTATCCAAACAGCTGGAAACTTGCCATGGTCAAAATGATTCCAAAGGCGGGCAAAGATCTTACCAAGGCTGAGTCATATAGGCCAATAAGTTTACTGTCAACAATTTCAAAGCTCTTCGAAAAGCTACTCATGACAAAATTGTCCCCAATTCTAAATGATATTGGTTGCATACCGGACCATCAATTTGGTTTTAGAAGTCAGCATAGCACCATTGAACAATGTCATAGATTGGTACATTTTATAAGAAGAACATTTGAAGAAAAGAAGTATTGCTCTTCCCTCTTTATTGATGTTTCTCAGGCATTTGATAAAGTGTGGCACGAAGGCCTTATTTTAAAATTGAAGACATATCTGCCAATAAACATAGTAAATCTTTTAGAAAGTTACATTCTTGCCCGGAAGTTCACTGTTGTGGAAGGAGACTTCATGAGTGTGGCCGAAACTATCTCATCCGGTGTGCCACAGGGGAGTATACTGGGGCCAGTTTTGTATTTGATTTATACCTGTGATATGCCTTTAAGCAGTAATATCCTAACTTCTACATTTGCCGATGATACAGCCTGCCTTAGCATGCATGAAAACCCTCACGAGGCATCCCGATATCTTCAGGAACATATTAACCTGTTGGAGCTGTGGTTGAGCTTATGGAGAGTAAAGGTAAATGAACAAAAGTGTGTTCATGTCACATTTACGCTACGAAGAGACACTTGTTCCCCCATTCGAATCAACAATCAAGTTGTTCCGCAACATTCACAGGTGAAATACCTTGGTATACACCTTGACCGACGGCTTACATGGAAACACCACATTGATTCTAAACTGACACAAATGAAACTTAAATTAACCCAGATACATTGGCTGATTGGTAGAAATTCTACCCCCAGTCTAGATTGTAAACTTTTAATATACAAGTCGCTTTTGAAACCCATATGGTGTTACGGAGTTCAGCTATGGGGCACTGCTTCAGCTTCCAATGTAGAGAGAATACAACGTATGCAAAACAAAATTTTAAGGTTAATAACATCGGCTCCTTGGTACATAAAAAATTCTGTTTTACATCGTGATTTAAATATGCCACTTGTGACCGCTGAAATTGCAAAATATGCAGGCAAATATTTAACAAAACTCGAGCTCCATCCTAATCCCCTTGCTCGTAATATCTTGAACTTTACTGGACACATCCGCTTAAAAAAGAGGGATACTACGGCTTTAATACGCCACACTGCAGATGAAACTTTTTGAAAATATTTTTTGTGCTTAACACTACATTTATGTATTTTTAATTACTATCACTAAGTTTATGTCCGACACTGGTTGGGCCTAATTATTATATCTATATTTAAGATTTGAATACTTATTGTTAGTTCAGATTAATGAAGATACAATAAATAAAATTAGTGAAAAAAAAAAAAAAATTATGTTAAAAAAATATGGATTCCATTTGAAAAAATGGTGCGCAAACCATCCACATTTGCTCAAAAATATTCCAACCGGTGACCAATAGGTTAACTTAGATTTCGATAATAACAGTACTAATTCAATAAAAACCTTAGGATTATATTGGTTACTGTTATAAAATAGTTTAATGAATTATACTTAATCTATTACTATTTAATCCATTAATATTAAGTACACATTTGGTAATATTAAATACAACACTGCAAATTAGAATAAGTATATGACAACTCTGTAACGAACCCGAACGAGGAACAGACAGACGAATAAAGACATTAAATGGTGTCAGGTGTGAAAATGGTCGATGACAAAAGCAAAGTAATTAACCAAAGTCAAACCATGGCATTTGCAGCGACTATTCAGCCAATTGATTTGAAAGCTACTAGTTTGGCAATGGAGTGGAAAAATTGGAAGACGCAGTTCAAGATATACTTGCGTGCAACTAATCTAGAGGGCCAATCAGATTCTAGAAAAGTGGCCCTGCTTCTACACCACATGGGGCCAGCATCTCTAAAATTTTTTAACTCTTTCAACGAAGATGTAGACAGCATTACATACGATAATTTGCTCCTGAAATTAGATGAATATTTTGTGCCTAAAGTAAATATAGCCATGGAGCGACACAAATTTTTCATGCGTCGGCAAAACGAAAATGAGTCAATCACCGATTATGCTGCGGCTCTGCATAATTTAAGCTCGACTTGCGAATTCGGTGCAATACGGGAAGAGTTAGTAAGAGACGTATTTATTTGCGGTTTAACACAAAATTGGTCACGTATTAGAGAAAAACTTTTAGGCGAAGGTGGTATTCAACTTCAAAAGCTTTAGACATCGCAAAGAGTATTGAAGCTGCAAAAGAAAGTTCGCACGTTATTGATCAGGCAAGTGGTATAGAGCCTAGTTCGGTCGCAGCGCTGAGACATCAACGGCAAACGGGTTTTCGTCAACAACCGTTTCAGCAGAGGCAGCATAGATACAAATGCCCGGCAGCAGGTGAAATTTGTCACATTTGCGGTAAGCCGAATCATTTTGCAAAAATGTGCATAGTAAAACAACGAAAATCTAACAACAACAAAATGTACGTAAAAGCTGTAGAAGCCGACGAATCTGAATATTCTGACGGTGCACAGTGGGGCCTTTTGACTTTTTTCGTTGCAAAAATCATAACTTTTGAACTGATAAAGATATTTAAAAATTTTAAAAAGCATTTGAAAGGAAACTCCTTTAGCTTTAATATACGTGATTTGCACGATCATAGGTTAAGCGCGGCACTATGGACAGTGTCTGTTTTCAACTGTTTTAATTACAAACATCATAACTTTTAAGGTAAGAAAGATATTTTAACAAAAATGAGTATCATTATTGGTCATAGCACTATGCACAGTGGTTTTTTGTTTAAAACATCATAATTTTTGATAGGCATTGGACACGATGACACCGTTGATTTTTCTTGTCGCAAAAATCATATATTTTGAAGTAATGATATTTTTAAAATTTCTCAAACATTTAAAACACAACTTTTTGTGATTTAAATGACATTTAAATGACCAGATGACCCATCACATCCCCACTTGTTTATCAATGTAAGCCTATCTGGAAATAATGCTCTTTCTTTTTCAGGAAAACTTTGAACTAAGCGTTTAGATGTATGATCCATTAAGTCTTGCAGTTCGACTTCTGCTGATACTTCAGTAACTTATACATTACATGGTACTGCTTCTTTTTTGGCAGAGGTAACCTTTTTATATCCAGGAAGAACATTTACATTATGATTCTTTAAAGAGCTTCGTAAAATATTATATTTCTTCTTTGACAATCCCAAGTCCATAAATAACGCCAAGGCTCCTTCTATGCTATACTTTGTGGGTAATGCATTCGGAGGAGTTGGAATACTTTCTTTAATCCTTCGCAGTCGATCTGGGCTAGCAAGCTCCACAGCTTTTGTAATATCAGACCTTGATTTATCTTTATCTTTTACGTACTTAAGACATAATGCTTCTGACAGATTCGATTTAGATATATCTTTTGTAGCATTTTGAAGTTTACGTTTTTTTGTGTACTTCGAACACTCCTTTATAGTTTTAGCAGGTCATCCTTTTCTGCTGTCCAAAGATGTATGCGGTTCTTCGATGTTTTCAAAAGTTGTTACTCCATTTAGCCAGTCTGAGTACTTTTCCATAAAGGTTTTTGTCGTACGGTTTGAGGCAAGCCATTTTCTACGAATATCCAAGAAAACGAAGTGAATTTTGTTTTTAACATCCTTTTCGTGGTATCCTGGTAAACCGTGCAATTTTTCCACAATAGCCAAATTATGACATTATGAGTTCTGGTACTGACCACTACTTTTGCAAAGTAAAACCTTAACTTACACAATTGCAGATTATTTTATACCCAAAAATAAAAAGGTTCAAACTACCTGATTTGCGAAACATAAATCTAGGCCTCAATTAACTGGATTATATACAACTGCAGATTTTATTTTACTTAGTACAAAAACCAAGTTTTAAAACTACCTGCCTATTTTCATAATGTGTTCTTAAATTTAAATAAATAAACAAATTGTAATAGTTATGCCTACCTGATTGACACAGCAAAATATTGTTTATCATTTATATGGGATTCATACTATGACTTTTTATGGTGACTTTTCAAGACTTTAGTGACGAATGGTGTAGAAAGGCTATCAACTTAAAAGAGAATTAAAGAAAAATGTAGGACAAAGTCACTGCGAAAATTTCGTATTAACGAGAAGCAATAAATATTAGTAACAAGTGATGCAGTGAAAACAATTGTATAGAGAGAATAATTTCTTTTCATATTTGGAACGCATCTTTGTTACATATATAAAATAATTTTTTATCTTTTAGTAATAAAATACATTTTATAACAAAGTACAAGTTATTTTTCTCTTATTTTTGTAAAAAAAAGAAAACTAAGATTTAATCTTTCTATACGATTATATATATTTCAATGAAATAAGGCTACATGCGTATTTTTAAGTAGGCACATATGCATATATTAACAAAAATATGTCATTCAGTTCCACTTATATTTACATTTTTGTGCTGTAAGATAACATAAAATATAAAAAATATTAAAATTTTGGTAGCTTTTTTCATTATTTTGCAATTTTTTTTTAAATTTTGGTTGCAAAAATATCTTGGATGTGGCAACGCTGGCTATAAGATTGTAACACCTTTCTTCCAATTTCAAGAAAACCTGTCATTTTTTGTGGCCCAATTTAGCTAAATTATTTAAAGTACTGTGTAGTAAATATGCTAAAAAAATATGGGCGTGACCATTTTTAGATATTCTCTATTTTACTTGTAAAAACTACCTAAATATAGGGTGTCTGAAAAACGGCAACTGCCGAAAAAGTAGGGTATCTGGTGGACATTTTCTTACTTTTTTTAATAAACAATAAATATACCTTTAAAACAATACCAAAAAAGTAGTGATCACATGGCAATATTTCTGACACTTCAATTCTAAAATGTCTTTTTTTCTCAAAATTACCTTTTTTGGACTTTCTAAAAAACTGTCGACTTTAAGCAGCTCCACCAGCTATAATTCTTATCCAATTAAGAAAAACGTTTTTGAATTATGATCAGTAAAATGGTCTTTATACGATGTGTTCATTCGTTTTACAAAATTTTGTCATCAAATTTTGTATTTTTGCCACGGTTTTTGGGAAAAGGCGCCACAGTGCGGTGGCGATTTCTTTGTTGGAGTACTACAGGAAGAAAAGCAGAACAATGAACGAGAATGGAAAATTGCGGTAAAAATCAATAACCAAGAGATCGTTTGTCAGGCGGACACCGGGGCGCAGGTGAACATAATATCTATACATACTTTTAAGTTATTGAAATACATTAAGTTTAAGGAAAATGTTAAAAGCAATATATTAACTTTTAGCGGCGAAAAGTTGCCAGTGATAGGATAGTCATTTGTTGCTAACATTTCAAGATATCAAGCATTCTGCAAACTTTTATATAGTAAATATGAAATGTAACAATATAATAGGTTTGCCAAGTGCTGTCGCCATGAATTTGGTGCAACAGATTAATGTACTTGAAAATAAATGTATTGAAAAATATGCAGATGTATTTGAAGGTCTGGGTCAACTTAAATGTGAATGTAAATTCAAAGTTAATGCGGATGTCATGCCAGTAGTTGATGCGCCGAGTAAAATACCTTTTTCATTACATAGTGCTTTAAAAACAGAATTAAATAGAATGGTGGACTTAGGTGTTATTGTACAAATAAGTGAGCCGACTGAATGGGTAAATTCCATCGTCCTAGTGACGAAGCCGAATGGAAGTATACGTTTGTGTCTAGATTTGGATGATGCCTTTAGATGATTATTCTTATTATTATTATTATTATTATTATGTACATTTAACACACCATTCGGCAGGTATAGATTCTTACGCTTACCATTTGGTATAAACGCTGCGCCTGAAATTTTTCACGCCGAAATGGTGAAATTGTTTTTGCGCCATTAAGGGATTAGTAATTTATATGGACGACTTTCTAATACACGCAGCTGATATTCAGTCACACGACTTAATCCTGCGTGAAGTATTACGAAGAGCTAGAGATGTTGGTTTGAAATTTAACAAACAAAAATCGAATTTTTATCAAAGAGAGATAAAGTTTATAGGACATATTTTCAATGAAAACGGAGTAAAGCCAGACCAAAACAAAATAAAATCAATTGTCGAAATGCCAAAACCGACTTCCGTTGCCGATTTGCAAAGATTTTTGAGTATGGTAAATTACCTTGGTTCTTATATTAGTAACCTATCATCTAAAAATAAAAATTTGCGCGACCTATTAAAGAAAGACGTATCCTGGCACTGGAACGAGACCCATGTAAAAGAATTTAATGAATTGAAATTAGAAATTACAAAAGCACCAGTGTTAACATATTATGATAACAGAAAACAATTAATTGTGACCATGGATGCTTCAAAGTACGCCATAGGGGCTGCTATTTTACACGGAAATAACCCTGTTGCATATACTTCAGCTTCACTAACAAGTGCTCAAATGAATTATGCACAAATAGAAAAGGAATTGTTGGCAATTCTTTTCGGATGCGTAAAATTTCACAAATATGTTTATGGGTTAAAAATAATTGTCGAAACAGATCATAAACCTTTAGTTTCATTATTTGAGAAGCCACTGTACAAAATACCTGCTCGTCTGCAACGTTTTATGCTAAGGTTGCAGTGCTATGACTTACAGGTTGTCTATAAACAAGGAAAATTTCTTTTTATAGCGGATGCCCTCTCTAGAGCGCCTCTCAAAGACAAAACTGGAATTGAATTGGATACAGAATTGAATTTATATTGCAATTTGTTGATAAACCACATAAACTTGTCGGACGAAAGAATAAACGAAATCCGAAAGGCCACGCAAGAAGATGAAGTTTTTAATAAAATTAAAGAGTATGTAGAGAAGGGATGGCCTTTGAACAAAAAAGATGTCGCTAAAGAAATTATGACTTATTTTAATTCAAAAAATTACATATCGATTATAGACTCAATTATTCTAAAAAACGATAGAATCATGGTTCCACATTGTCTTCGAAAGAAGATACTGTCAAGCATTCACGAGGGGCATATGGGTATTAAGCGTTGCCAAAGCTTAGCGCGAGAATCCGTATATTGGCCTAACATAAATAACCACATTTTCAACGCAGTATCAAGTTGCGAAATTTGCATGAGATATAAAAATGCTAATCCAAAACAAGACCTCTTACCTCATGAAATAGTGAAGATACCATGGTATAAACTAGGATGTGATTTGTTTGAATGGAATAAAAAGTCTTATTTACTGCTAATTGACTATTATTCGAAATATATTGAAGTCGAACTCTTAGGGAATGGTTCAACAAATCGATCTGTAATCGTAAAACTCAAACCAATTTTTGCCAGGCACGGAATACCCTTTATTCTAATCTCTGATAATGGACCGCCTCTTAATTCCAATGAATTTAAAAATTTCTGCCTAGATTGGAACATACAACATACCACCTCAAGCCCCTATCTTCCTAGATCGAATGGACTGGCTGAAAGAGCAATACAAATCGTAAAGAAAATGCTTAACAAATGCCATGAAACTAACACTGATCCGTATACATCTCTTTTACACTATAGGACAACACCTAAAAATAACATGCCGAGTCCAAGTGAATTACTAATGTCCCGCAAGTTACGTACTAAGGTTCCGATAATTTTAAGCCATTTTGAGCCCAGATTGATCAATAAATCACACTATGAAAAAATTTCTAAACAGCAAAGGCAAAAGTCAGCTCAAATATATAACAAAACAACAAAAACTTTAAAGCCTGTCGAAATTGGTGAACAAGTAATGTATAAAAAAACACCTGCATCAACATGGTCTACAGGTATTATTTTTGAAAATTATAAGGAGACCAGATCGTACATAATTCAGGACATAGATGGGGCTTTATACAGAAGAAATAGGGAACACATTTCTAAAAAATTTATACAAGATACCAAAGGGAATAATACCGGAAAAAATGAATGTATAAATGAAGACGGAATTCAGGTAGACGAAAATGAAAACAAGCCCGTATCATCCGAAATTAGAAACAAACAAATTATTAATCATGAAATAGAAAAGGATGAAGATACAAGTAGAAAAAATTATGAACTTCTTGAAACAGATATGTACATTACACAAAAAGGGAGAAAAGTAAAACCTCCTAATAGATTAAGATATCCAGATATCTAATGGATTAAGTATTTACACATAATTACTGGTATGATATATGTCTTGCTGAATTTACTCGCTTACTTACATTAAGTTAAAAAAATGTTTGCTATAATTTAGTACAATAACTATTATATAATACTATAAAAAACGGGAGATGTTATAGAATAGTTTAATGAATTATACTTAATCTATTACTATTTAATCCATTAATGTTAAGTACACATTTGGTAATATTAAATACAACACTGCAAATTAGAATAAGCATATGACAACTATGTAACGAACCCGAACGAGGAACAGACAGACGAATAAAGACATTACAGTTAACTAAAGGCGATCACTTTTGCGTTAAGGTCAAATTAACCCAACATCAGCAAATCTCGAAACGAACAGTAATTTCTGACCTCGCTAAACTATTTGATCCTCTCGGTCTGTTAGCTCCTGTGATTGTTAAGGCCAAAATATTTATTTAACACCTTTGGCATCATGAATTAGACTGGGATGAACCATTAACTAATGATCTATGTGCATCTTGGAGTATATTTAGAGACGATCTAGAAAATCTTAATAATTTTACGATAGCACGACACATTTTCCAAGGTGAAAATCCAGTAAAAACACAACTTCACGTATTCGCAGATGCATCTGAGAAGGCCTTTGGCGCAGTTGCATATATTCGGGCAATTCTTAAGAATGGGCAGGTAATCGTGCGAATCCTCTGTGCAAAATCAAGAGTTGCACCATTAAAGCAGCAGACATTACCTCGACTAGAGTTATGCGCAGCAGTTCTAGCAGCACAGCTTGCTCACAGACTAAAGATTGACCTGAAATTTCAAAACCAAGCTACATTTCTATGGACTGATTCAGAAATAGTATTATCATGGATATACGCACAATCATCTTCATACAAAACCTTTGTCGCCAACAGAGTATCAGCAATTCAGTCACTAACACTAGCCGAACAATGGCGCCATGTACGATAAAAAAACAATCCTGCCGATGTACTATCCAGAGAACTAAATGCAGTAGATCTGCCAGCATGTAGCTTATGGCTATATGGACCAGTTTTCCTTCATGGAAGAGAGTCATGGCCATCAAAATACGTACCGCAAGAAGGTGCCAATGACATTGAGAGAAAAAAGGTGGTTCCTGTTATAGAAGAAGAAGGTGCCAATGACATTGAGAGAAAAAGGTGGTTCCTGTTATAGCAACTATGGTTTTAAACGACGGTAGTCTTATGTACGGAATTCACCACCGAAATTCTTTTACAACTTTACAGAAGGTTTTGGGTTACGTACTCAGATTCATAAATAATTCAAAAACGCAAAACGAATTTCGACCAAAACAGATTTCGCTGAGCCCTAAAGAACTGGATGAGTCGCGGTTTATAATTATTCGAGCAGTTTAGATCTCCGACTTTAAGGAGGAGATATCTGAATTAAAGAGAGAAAACCAAGTAGACAAATCCAGCATAATTAGCAGCTTATCTCCATTCCTAGATGAACATAATATTTTACGGGTCGGAGGAAGATTGGAAGCTTCTAATCTATCATATGATGCAAAACATCCCATACTTCTACCCTATAATGACTCGATTTCAAAACTTATACTCACAATGTTGCATGAAAAAAACTATCATTGTGGCCCACAATCATTATTAGCTATATCCAGACAACAATATTGGATCATCAAGGGTAAATCAATGGCTAGAAATATAGTCCAAAATTGTGTACGATGTACAAGAGCAAAACCTAGATTTTTAATGGGGGATCTACCAGCAAGTAGGGTCACCCCATCACGCCCATTTATTAAATCTGGTGTTGACTACTGCGGACCGTTTTGGGTTCACTACAAGATAAGGGGTAAAAAACCTCATAAAGTTTACATAGCTGTTTTTGTTTGTTTCTCAACAAAGGCTGTACACATGGAAGTTGTTACTGAATTGACAACAGATGCATTCATTGGGGCCCTCAAAAGATTTCTATCACGTCGAGGGCGATGCCAGATCATATATTCAGACAATGCCACAAACTTCCTAGGTACACGGAATCAACTAGAAGAACTAAATCAGGCGATATTCGACTGTAAGTCACAAGAAAAAATTCTACAGTCATGCAGCAAAGCAGGCATTGAATTCAAATTTATTCCACCTCGAGCCCCTCATTTTGGAGGCTTATGGGAGGCAGCAGTAAAATCCGCTAAGCAACTTTTACTACGTAGTGTTTCAACAGCGTCAGCTTGAAACAGTAATCATCGAAATAGAAGCCATATTAAACTCCCGTCCGCTAACTCCGATGTCACCTAATCCAAATGATCTAACTGCACTGACTCCAGGACACTTCTTAAGGGGAGAACCACTCACAGCCCAAGTGGACAATAGAACAGTACAACCAAATAATTCTCTCGCTACGAGATGGAAACTCGTCTCCCAACTTAAATATGAGTTCTGGAGACGCTGGTCAACCGAGTATCTACACCAATTGCAGGAAAGGCAGAAGTGGAAATCATCATCTGAAAACGTGAAAGAAAGACAGATGGTTATTATAAAAGAGGACAATTTACCGGTTATGAGTTGGCCACTTGGAAGAATCCATCAAATACACGAGGGCAATGATGGCAAGGTTCGGGTAGCAGATGTAAGAACATCGTCAGGAATAAAAAGAAGACCTATCCATAGATTAGCTCCGCTACTTCACGAAGACGAATTACCTGCAAGCAAACTATCCAACCCTATTCACCCAATACCTGTTGACGAAGAATATACTCCATCCATCAAAAAATCAAAGACTATTACTAACTCAATCGTACTCACCATGATCGTAGCCATACTTATCATTCCAGCTGTTATGGGCAGTCACGTAAAGATAAGCAACTTTGATTCTGACCCGGGGCTGTACTTTGAAGGTATTGGAAGCGTAAAACCGGGAACAGCTGAATGGAAACTCGTGGTATACTATGATCTAGCACCTTTCTTGTCCGAGCTAAAAACTTTTCAATCTGGACTCGTTACTTTGCAGCATTTATGTTCATCCATCACACATCAGTCAACATGCAATATTTTGATAAATAATTTCAATCAAGCAAGAGAAGAGTTGCTGGAAGAGAAAGAACTATTCACCACTAGTAGAGTAAAAAGGGGTGTATTTAACATTGTAGGAAATGTACCAAGGTCATTGTTTGGAGTACTGGACTCAGACTATGCCAGTGAAATGTCAGACACCATTAAAAAGTCGAAGGTCGAAACAGACTATATCTTCGAATTACTTAAAACCAAACATCAATTATTGATTCCACTATTAATATAATTAAAAAAGACGAACTCAGCACACAAAAACAACTAACAGAAATTGTTGCAAGAATTAATAATGAAGCAAATGTACTTGCTGAGGAATTATCAGAAATCAGCCAAACACAACTAATATCACTTCTTTCCAATCAATTAACATTAACAGCACTGAGCTTGCAAGGGGTAGAAAAGGAGATCATCGACGTACTAACGGATGCGCACCATGAAAAAATTTGTCCACTTTTATTATCACCTCATAAGCTAAGGACTGAATTAACCACAATAAAAGCACATCTACCAGTACAACATATGCTTCCAATTGAAGACGATAGTTTGGTTCAACTGTACAAGCTAATGAAGACAAATGGAGCCGTGACAAAAAACGAAGTCCTATTCGAGATCAGGTTGCCACTGATAGCTCACCAAGTCCTAGAACTTCTGAAGATAACTCCGGTCCCACTAATAAGAAATAACGCTCTAATAGCCATCAAATCAGATGTACCTTTTCTAGCAGTGAATCCCCACAGAGATGAATTTATTCCACTTACAACCAACGATTTGTCAAGCTGCACTATAGCAAAAAGGGGTACATATTTATGCCACAACAAACAGCTTAGATTTAAAAAGGAAACAAATTCCTGTGAAGTTAATATCCTCAATAGCCAAAACACAGCCAACTGTAACCTTACCCGACTGATAGATAACACAACATGGACGCAATTGAAAAATCCGAATAAATGGATCTTTGCTACCACAACAGAAATAGAAATTTCAGCAGTTTGTGGCACTGAAGCTTCCCAATGGCTAATTAGAGGCACAGGGATAATGCAAATAGAACCAAATTACATAATTAAAAACAACTTTTTCACTATTCAAGGCCACTTTGATGCATCAAATAGCTTGCATACTTCATACGTTCAATTCAGGCACATTGATCAAGTTAGCACTCCACAAGAAATCAGAAGAATTTTTAATACTAACAAGCAATTTGAAACCCATCTAAATCAACTGAATAACTTTCAAAAACAACTTGATGAGTCAGCTATTATACGATTACCAGAGCTAATCAGGTCCCAAAGCCAACATCACCACGCTACAAAAAAAAATCATAAGATCGTTCAACCGACACCGCATCCAGTTCCCTTACCTCGACCTATTACCATCGATATTGCCTAATCGATATCAACCCTAATGAACGTTTGTCACCAGTGACCGTTGGTCAACGCGGGGGAGAATGTTGATACCTACATCAACATAATTTACTTTTTTTTATTATTATTATTTAATTATCATTATTAAAATATTATTTCTGTTTTAAAGTTCATTAACCATTGTTGTTGACAAAGCATAATTATTTAATTATCATTATTAAAAGTGTTACTTAAGTTCCGTTTTAAAGTTCATTAACCATTGTTGTTGACAAAGCAGAAATTATTGTTTTTAACTTTAAGTTTGCTATAAAAAAGTAATTAAGCAACTTTGGTTTATTCTACCTACTAAGCAATTTAAATCAATTTATTGTAAAACAATTTAATATATAAGAATGAAATATGAAGAAAATGTGAATCAATCGTTTTAAAGCATTTAAGGTGTTTTATTTGATTCAATTAACGTCCTTCAGGTTCAAGTGCTTGTAAGAACAAATAAGGCAAAAATAGTTTCAGTTCAGATTTATGTGTTTGAATTCAAGTAAACTATCGCCGCCACGTACAGGTATGACTTAAAAACCGTATCAGCGAGGAAAAATTCTATCTATACCGAAATTTATCGGATATTTCATTTTATAAACATTGAGATTGTCTGCGAGCTGTTAAAATATTTTACAAAAATAATGAATTTAATTTTCTATTGAAAAAAATATAGTAAAAAATATTTTTTTATTTCCCATATCCTTGATTAATTATTTATAAACCTTTCTATATTTCTTGATTTTCATATCATGATCCTTTGGTTGCAACAGAGCATATTCTATTATTTACAATTTCTTCCGCATTTTTTCTTTTCTGTATTACGACAGTTACAGACGCCATTGTTGAATCACTCGGCTTACGTAACATGAGCGCGCTGAACGATGTTAACCTAACGTCAAAAACGCAACATCGATGGAAACGTGTAATGAGCTGGCAGGCATTCAACAAAACTGGCACAATTAACGCAATTGGTGAACATTTTTGTGCCGCCTGCAAAAGGACGCAATTCAAGTCGCTCTAGTTCAAGATCCCGTAGCAATACGAATGAAGAAAAAGTAAGCGAAATAACAATGTGCTGGTATCACCGAACATATGGCGTAAAAGCCCGCAATTGTCGAAAGCCATGTACGTTTAAATGGGGCGACAAAAACAACTACAGTGAACAACAATGACATTTTTATTTGCTTATTGATTTTAAGCGCAAAAGGTTAATCGATAACGTAACGCGAATAGAATCAATCGGTACCGGTAAGCAAATCAGAAACTTTTTAGTTAAATTATTGCGATTACAAACACCGTTTGTAGAAGTTTTAAGACAATTTCCAAATATTACGCGGCTGGTTCAACATGGCACACCTGTGCAGTCATCTGTTGTCCACCGTATTGAGACAACAGGTTTCCTACTCTTTTCACGTCCACGGCGTTTATCGCCCAAGAAGCTTACGGTTGCTCGTTCGGAATTCGAAAATTTAATTAAACTGGGAATATGCAGGCCTTCAAACAGTTGTTGGTCCAACCCTCTGCACATGGTAAAGAAATCAGACAGTACGTGGCAACCACGGGGAGACTACAGAGCGTTAAATGCAGTAACGGTATCAGACCGTTATCCTCTGCCCTAACTTCAGGACTTTACCAGTAATCTGCACGGAAAAAATATATTTTTAAAGGTTTACTTGCAGAAGGCTTTTCACCAAGTGCCAGTAGACCCTGACGACATACCCAAGACAGCCATTACCACCCCGTTTGGCCTGTTTGAATTCGCTTATATTACGTTTGGTCTTCCGAATGCCGCCCAAACCTTCCAGCGCCTAGTATACGATGTATTTAGAGGACTCTATTCTGTTTTTCCATACATAGACGAACTATGTATAGCTTCTTCTTCGCCGGACGAACACCGAGTTCATTTAAAAACTGTTTTCGAGCGTTTACAACACTATCACTTGGCAATAAACCTTGCTAAGTGTGAATTCGGAAAATCCGAAATCTCGATTTTAGGACACAAAATTACGTCACGGGGCATAGAGCCTCTTCCAGAGCGTGTCGAAGCCATTTTAAGTTTAAAAGACCTACGCAAGCAAATGAATTGAAACGATTTCTTGCAACAATAAATTTTTATATATGTACGTTTTCTACCTCAAGCAATTAAAATACAAGCTCCACTTTGGGGTATGATACCCGGCAATGTAAAAAACGACCGATCGCAATTGACAGGGAACGATGAGACCAAAAAGGCATTCAACGAATGTAAAAAAACAACTCACCAATCCCACGCTGCTCACACATCCGGCAGAAAACGCTTAAATTTCGCTCTAGGTCGACGCCTCAAACACCGCCGCAGGCGCCGCACTTCATCAAATAGGCAATGGGGATTGTCAGCCGCTTCGATTTTTTTCAAATAAATTCAACAATACACAATTGCTCTACAGTACCTACGATAGTGAACTCACTACGATGTACCTCGCAGTCGCACATTTCAAGTACATGATGGAGGGCTAAATTTGTCATATTTACACAGACCATAAACCAATCACTTTTGCTCGTCGCCAAAAATTGGAGAAGGCAAGTGACCATCGAGCAAGGCAGTTGGATTTTACTAGCCAGATTACGACCGACATAAGGCAAGTATCGGGAAAAACAACATCACAGCTGATTTGCTTTCCCGCATATCAACAATAAACGTACAGCCATCAATAGATTTTGAAGAGCTCGCATGCGCGCAAGAAACGGATGACGAACTCAATGATATTCTTAACGTTTCATAATTCCAGGAAGCGACAAAAAATTGTATTGCGACTATTCAACAGATAAGTTGCGACCGTTTATAACTTCATCATTACATCAGAATTTTTTACAAGCGACACATATGTCACATCCTGGTTCAAGGGCAACAGCTAAACTGGTGACTGACAGATTCATTTGGCCAAAGATTCATAGAGATAGTATAACCTTCGTCCGAAGTTGCAATCAATGTCAACGTGCAAAAGTTACACGCCATACAAAGTCACCGCTTCAACAATACAGTCTAGATGATATTCGCTTTTCACATCTGAACATCGACATAGTAGGACCTTTTCCGCCTAGCGAAGGTTACCGTTACTGCCTCAAAATAATAGATAGATTCACTCGTTGGCTGGAGGCAATACCAATAGCGGACATGTCAACAACTACAGTAGGTAATGCCTTGGTACCTGGCTGGATCGCTCGTTTTGGTATACCACCAAAAATTACATGCGACTAAGGTTGACAATTTGAGTCACTTCTGTTCAATGCGTTAACACTTTACCTCGGAATCAAGCATTTGCGAACTTCACCATACCATCCTCTGGTTAATGGCATAATTGGTTGATGGCATCGAACGCTAAAAGCAACAATTTTATGTCATGACCAGGATCGGTGGACAAAGTTTTTACCAATAACTTTGCTGGGACTTCGCACAACGTACAAGGACGATATTAAAGCCTCTCCAGCCGAATTAGTTTTAGGTATAACACTACGCATTCCAGCCGACTTTTTTGGTCCACAGTTGGAAACGAGAACCAAAACAGAATATACAGCCATGGGAAACAACCTGGCATGGTAAGCAGAATACATTCAAGCATCCAGACTTGCCTGGGTGTACTCATGTTTTTCTTAATTTCCGCCACTGCACGTTACTTCACTTACTTATATGGATTCCTTACTTTCAACTAGTAACATAATATATTAGTCTGAAATAAAACATACTGTTGTAATTTATCAATAGGCAAAGAAAGAATTTGGTTTAATAATTTAAAGGTTTATTTAAAGAACAACTTGTTGTCATCAAATTACAAAGACGAATAATATAACAGTACTTCAGCACTTTTTAGTTAATTTAACTTTATGTGAAATGATTCTAAAAGAACAGTTAGGCATGTGAAAGGGAAATACTCAACACATACTTATATTTTCTTACTTTGTACCGCGCCTTTCATTTTGTATTTTTTCGACGTCCCATTTATGCACGGTTGATTCTTATCTGTGCCTGATTGAGCATACTGGTAAACTTTCCAGATTTTGATCAGCTTTATCTATTTATTTTATGTACATATATACATATATCATTTCCATAAATATTTGCATTATTCATAACAAAATTTTCTTCTTTGGAAATAGAAAAATTATGGTATATTGAGATAAAGCCTTATAATTGCTAGTTGATGACTTTCTCATACCTCATCTCTGCCATCTGAAAACAAAGGCTAAGGTCAACATTCGTACCCTGCTCTATATTCGCGCAATACTGTTTGCTTATTAGAAACAATGTTCAATTTTAGTTATTAATTTAAAATTAATTTAATTTTTTATTGAAAAAATAGTTAAACAATAATTTTCTTTATTCATATATTTATTTATAAACCCTTCTACCTTTCATAATTTTCATATCGTGCTCCTTTGGCTGAAATAGAGCAAATTCTATTATTTACGATTTCCTTCACAGTTTTTTCTTTTCAGTATTTGCGGTTTTTGATGGGTTAAATTTCATTACTAATGGAAAATAAAATAAATATTCCAAATTTTCTAATGGCCCATATAATTTCGCAGGTCATTTAACTCTGATGGTAACAGATGATTCTAGTGTTGCTGTTATTTTCTACCTTTATTCGAATAAAAATTGGTTATTATAGATATCTTTTCATTGAATTTTATCGCCATATTTTATTTTTATTCGTTCTCTGCGATTTGAGGTGCTATTTTTTGTTTGTTATACACGTACCGATATAGAACGTGATCAGTCAATATGAGCATTATCAAAAATGTTTCTGAACTTATTCGACTTTCGGACAGTTTGGTGGAATTTTCTTCAGATTCAAAGGAAAGATTTCTCTTAGTTCAGTTTATGCGATAAATGTTCATGTGGACGATGCCCACGTGGTGCAGTATTAAGCACTTATTATTCGATGCAGATAACGAGGAAGGGATCCGTTGAATTCACAAACACATCGCAATAAATATAAAAGAATTAATGAGACATTGTGACACTCTCACAAAATTAGTACACCAGAAAGCTCGAGGAGAACCTAGAGAAATTTTTCCGAAAAGTCTATTGACAAATAGTGGGTTTGAATTAGCCTGGTCCAGTCTTTGGAAACGCTATGAACATCATCGAATACTAATCAAAACTAGTATTCCAAAGAGGTCAGACCTTGATGCATTTCTGACGAAGAGTATGATTCGGAAATCCAAAAATATTTTGCCTCAAAGTTAAAAGGTGTTTTGTTTGGTACCGCAGCAATCCACATTTTTTATTTCTCGGTCGCTAATTGATTCCGGGTAGGAAGGAACTTTTGTATCTCAACGATTATCAAATCGGTTAAATTACCATTTACAAAGACTCATATAAAAATTTCTGTCCACAACAACATGCTTTCTGTTACTTTGAATAAAGAGTGTTGTTTAATGTATGTTCTAGGCTAAATTCTCAGGATAAAACTCTGATAAAAGCCTTAGTAGTTCCAAAGTTGGCAGAAAACATTCCTTCAAAAAGTTTTCCTTCGTCCTAATTTTCCGACATGCCCGACATTCCGCTCGCCGATCCTTTATTCCACAATAGTGGAGCTATATAAAAAAATATATATATACATATATATAATGGAGCTATATATATTTGAATAGGCAGTGATGTAATTCCTTTCATCTCATGTTATAGAATCAAACAATATATTTTTAGTTCCCCATTGGCCCAAGAGACAATTTTCGGTTGAATTCCCATAGGACCAGTTGCAGTCTATTTTACCTAAACCCATTCGAGTATAGTTTCTCTAAAATTTCTTTACATAAAGCGACTTCACCTTTTTGCGAGGGAAAGACCTTCCAAGGAATAATTTTATGTCTCTTTCTAAAATAATGTGTGAAAATGTATTCAAAGAACGACAAGAAGAAGCCCAGAGGGCAGATGTGTTGTATCCCTATTATTTAAAGAAGAATATCCCGAGAAGTTTCGTCTAGGCGAATCTAGGCATTTACCCAATTTTTCAGAAATGAATTTAGACTTCTTCGCAGTACTATACTGAAAATCGAATATGATAACGTTGTTCAAGAATATGAGGACTTGAACCACATTTCTAGAATTTCAAATGAGTGTGTGAAGAATCCACTCCACTAATATCTTCCTCATCATGCCGTGATATTTTGAATCCAGACCAAGCTTACAAAATGACTTGACCGTTCTAATTCTAACTTGGGGTTTATTCCGTTATGTGTTCGATGCAGATCTTAGTTGAACCGAAACACACGCATTTCAAAAAAATTCTGTTTCAAAAGAATCCAAATGATTGTGTTCAATATTATTAACTAAAAACCGTAACATTCGGTATCAATTGTGCTCCTTACATCGCCATTCGAAGGCTGTTTCAATTAGCTGATAACATTCAAGGTATTTATCCTGTTGCCAATAAGATTCTCAGAAATCATATGTATGTAGACTAAGTTTTGACAGGCGAACATACAACCGAAGCTACCATTAACGCTAAAAATGAGCTTATCTGTGCACTAGAATCAGTCTGTTTTTAATTGCATAAGTAAACCGCTAACTCGAAGGAAATCCAGTAGATATATCTCCAAGTCACTTCGAGAAGACTTTTTAGACGTTGATGATAGAAGTACAGCGAAAACACTGGGTATCCGACGGAATGATAGTTCCGAATCCTTTTATTTTGTTCCACCAGACTTTTCCGAATCCTCAACCAAAAGATAAGTTTTGTCACAGATCGCGCGGTTATTTGATCCAGCAGGATGGCTTTACCCATGCGTGACTATTGCAAAAATAGTGATGCAAAGCATATGGATGGAAGGCACACCATGGAATGAAATCATATCTAATGGAACACTTGCTCAATGGAATGCATTCCGATCAAATTATCAAAACATAAAGGACATTCATATCGCAGCGTTATTAAATATTCAAATATATTGTGAGGACACAGTATGTACGCATTTAGTTGCTGCAAAAACTAAAGTGGCTCCATTAAAAAACCCTTTCCATTCCTCGCTTAGAACTGTTCGGAGCCTTTTTACTTGCAGAAATGATCGACACAATTCTCCCAAAATTAAGACTTGGCAACTATGATATAGTATGTTGGACGGATTCCACTATTGCCCTTTCATAGTTGTTCCCTTGTTCATGGATAACATTTGTGGCAAATCGAATTTCAAAAATTATCCACATAATTGATCCCACGCATTGATAGCACATACCTTCAGAAAACAATCCTGCCGACCTTGCTAGCCGAGGATGCTTACCGCAAGATATTATCGATAACGATCTTTGGTGGAAGGTACATGCAGTGATAAAAGAAGGTGGACAGGGGCATTTTGATAGATGTTAATAAAAATTACCATACGCAATAGAAAACCTTGCGTGAGATGCGTGAGGCAGATAATGGCACCTCTTCCTCCTGAAAGAGCAGAACTTACACATCCATTTGCTCATATGGGGCTAGGCTTTACGGCCTCATTTGATATAAAAAGCTATTTCGGACGAGCATGTCGGATAACGAAAGGTTATGTATGCATTTACATTTGTTTTTCTACCAAAGCTATTAATTTGGAAGCGACTTCTGATTTGTCCACTCCAGCGTTTCTTGTATCTTCCGTCATATTTTTTCTCGTCATGGTTGTCCTCTCCACTTATATTCAGACAATGGAACCACATTTGTTGGGGCGTCGAAAATTCTATCAAAAACCACCATTAAAAATTCGCACCAGTTAATTCCCAAATATATTCACCACCAAAATATTATACGGCGTTCTATTCCGCCAGGAGAGGTTTATAGGAGGCGGGGTTAAAAGCTTTAAATTTCATTTTGAAAAGGTCGCCAAAAATATTGAGTTCACTTTTAAGGAATTCAGTACTTTACTATCTAGGATAGAAGCGTGTCTGAATTCACGCCCCTTATCTCCTGCATCCCATTATCCCTCCGATTCATGTGCATTAACTCCCTATCACTTTCTTATTGGTACACCCCTTTTAGCTCCTATAGACCCACATATCCAGGAAAAGGATTATCCCTCCTGAATCGATGCCAAAAGTGAAAGCTTATTCAACAGAACTTTTGCAATAAACAGAAAAACGAATATTAAAAAAAAACTTCAGAAGAGAGTAAAATGGGAAAATCCCGAAGAAAGCCTTAAAGAAGATACATTAGTAGTTGCTAAGAACGAAAACCTTCCACCAAATTCATGGCAACTAAGCCGAATAAGAAAAACAAACTGATAACGGAGTTCGTGTCGCTTATATTTTGACAAAACGAGATACAATTGAGCCGCTCAGTGCACACATCGATTAACTCCGTAAGAGTTGAGAAACGCGATGATGTAATGTATATTGTTTTTTAAAATGCTTCTGATAATATGAATTGAAATATATAATGTAGAATGCATAATTGCAGATATAGCTTTCATCTAACGGTATATAAAATTAATACGAAAGAATAGCCAACAAACAATCGTCAGTAATGTTA
Organism: Germaria angustata; assembly: GCA_963681545.1. Lineage (NCBI taxonomy): Eukaryota > Metazoa > Arthropoda > Insecta > Diptera > Tachinidae > Germaria > Germaria angustata. Next base: position 15,030,165 of record OY813003.1, on the reverse strand, counting down.
CAGTTTTTATGTGACTGATGGAGTTAATCGATTTGGCAACTGAAAAAAGTAATAAAGTTAAATTTAGTCTTTACATTTTTAAGTTTTTTTATTACAGAAAAGGTTAGTTATTATACATGTGGCGCCCTGTGTTTGGCATAAAAAATATCAACTACAACCAACTTCTGTGTTTGGCATAAAAAATATCAACTACAACCAACTTCTGTGTTTGGCATCAAAAATATCAACTACAACTAACTTCTGTGAATTTTGAATACTTCACTTGCTTCCTGTCCTTTCTGTCGTCGAGACTTCAACATTCGAGTTTGGCAATAAATAAAAATGAAATAAAATAAAATAAAATAATTTTTTATAAATTAACTAAACTGAATTGATTGTATTTGTATTTAAAAACTAAATTGGTGATCATCAAAAACCAATCACCAAAACTAGTGACCCCGCAACGAAATAGACGCCAATTTTTGAGTCACACAACAAAAAACATTTATACTTGAAAAAGGCTGGACAGACGCCATTTTTTTAAATAGAAAAACGTGTTTACAGGAGGAATGGAAAACAACGCGAATATTTCCAACAACGGTAGCGACAGCGGCCTGGTGGCTGATGGTGCTGCGGCCACTAGTTCTCAGGGAGCGGTATCCGCCATTTATGCCAGATTGCCTGTCCCACAAATGACCACCAGCAATATTGACGCGTGGTTCGTATCGATGGACTTTTGGTTTTCAGCGTCTGGCATAATCGCGGACAAACAAAAAACCGCCACCATCTTGGCAGCTCTCGACCCTAATATAATCGCACAACTGGCAGACACAATTGCAGCTATGCCCCCTAACAACAGGTACGAGTATATAAAGGGTAAAATAACTAACCTTTTCGCTGATAGCGAGCAACGCCGTTTGAATCGTTTGTTGTCTGAGTTGCCTTTGGGTGACAAGAGACCCTCCGAGCTGTTCTACGAAATGAAACGCGTTGCAGGATCGACACTTGGTGAGGCAGCTGTAAAAGGGCTGTGGGTAAAACGGCTTCCAGACTTCGCCCAGCCAGTTGTTGCTGCTTCGGCAGGTACTCCAGCCGAGTACACGAAAGTTGCCGACGCCGTGGTCGATGCAATGGCCTCAAATAAAATTGGAAAAATTGATGCCACTGCATCCAACGAAATCCACGAGCTACGAGCAGCTGTTGTCGAGTTGGGCAAAAAATTCGAACGTTTTTCGTTACGAACACGCTCCAGGGCAACCCGTTCACCATCTCGACGCGATCGTTCCACCACACGGGCAGCTTACGCCTACAAAACTATCGGCGGTACAGAATGCTGGTACCATAAAAAGTATTCTAATCGTGCTAGAAAATGTCGCAGCCCTTGCAAACACAAACAACGAAAAGTCAACGCCCTAACCTCCGGCGCATCATCCGGCCATCCGGCTAACTGACTCAGACAGCAGGTGGTTGACCCAAGCGAAGGTTCCACCACCAATTGCCAAATTTTTCGCTTACAGGTAAGAGACCAAATTAGCAAGCAAAATTTTTTAATAGATAGCGGCGCCGACATTTCGGTTTTGCCACTAACTTCAAAGTCCTCCGACGTCCGCCCTTCCGCCGTCGTTTTGTACGCCGCCAACGGGACTCCAATAAAAGTCGCCGGCGAAAAATATATTAAAGTTGATCTTGGTTTACGCCGAGAATATTTCTGGTCGTTCGTGGTGGCTGACGTTACATCGCCCATTATCGGTTGCGATTTTATTGAGCATTACGACTTGCTCATCGATTTACGACGAAAGCGTCTTGTAGACAATTCAACGGGCATGGTCTCTAACCTAACTTCACACGCTTTGTTTAAAAACTCAGGTACTTGTATTAAAATGTTCGACGCAACTGACCCATTCGCAGATATTTTAAAAGATTTTCCGGGTATTACGAAGCTCTCGCCGTTTAGCTCGGCAACAAAATCCACAGTGGTACATAGAATTTTTACAACCGGACAACCAGTCTTTTGTCGCCCTCGCCGTTTATCCCCTGAGAAGCTAAATGCCGCAAAAATAGAATTTGAGTTTCTGATAAAAGCTGGTATTTGTCAACCTTCGAACAGTAATTGGTCCAGCCCGTTGCACTTAGTTAGAAAAAGTGACGGAACATGGAGGCCATGCGGCGACTATCGCGCACTCAACGCGCAAACGTTGCCAGACCGTTACCCGCTGCCGTATTTAACCGATTTTACCAACAACCTGCGAGGAAAAAAAGTTTTTTCCAAAATCGACCTACAAAAGGCTTTCCATCAGGTGCCAAACCACCCTGACGACATTGCGAAGACAGCTATTTTCACACCCTTCGGCCTGTACGAATTTAAGTTCATGACATTTGGACTGTGTAATGCAGCCCAAACGTTTCAGCGCCTGATAAACGAAGTACTACGTGGTCTCAATTGCGTTTTTCCGTACATCGACGATATTTGCGTAGCATCAGAGACTATAGAGCAACATCGACACGACCTTGCTGAGGTATTTCGCCGCCTTCATGAAAACAATCTTGCCATAAATCTAAAAAAATGCGAATTTGGCAAAAACGAGTTAAAGTTTCTTGGGCACTTAGTCAACGCCGACGGTATTCGCCCGTTACCAGAAAAAGTAACTGCGGTATTGGATTTCCCCAAACCACGGGTCGCCCAAGAGCTCAAACGGTTTATTGCCATGGTAAACTTTTACCGAAAATTTTTGCCACACGCAATAAGCTATCAAATGCTCCTACAGCGACTGATTATCGGCAACAAAAGAAACGACCGCACACCCATTAAGTGGGACCAAGAATCTGAAGCTGCGTTCCAACGCTGCAAAAGCGAATTAGCCGAGGCCACACTTTTATCACACCCCGCCGCAGAAGCCGAGTTGGCAATATATGTTGACGCGTCAGATACTGCTGTAGGAGCGGCATTACATCAAAATATCGATGGGTGCCTTCAGCCCCTGGCGTTTTACTCAAAAAAGCTCACGCCAACGCAACAAAAATATTCGACTTATGATCGCGAACTTACAGCTATGTATCAGGCAGTGTGCCACTTCCGATACATGGTCGAAGGTCGTCAGTGTCACATCGTTACCGATCATCGTCCGCTCATATTCGCGTTTCACCAGAAATTGGAAAAAGCATCGCCCCGTAGAATCCGTCAACTCGACTTTATAAGTCAATTCACCACAGACATACGACATACACCCGGTACAGGCAACGCTGCAGCCGACGCGCTATCTCGCATCGACTCAGTGACCAATGCAGTAAATTACGCTCTCATCGCCGAAGCACAAAACGATGACGAGGATATACAACTTTTACTTAAAAACGCCAGCGCTGCCAAAAATTCTCTACAGCTCAAAAAATTCCCTGTTCCAGGATCAAACAACCAATTACTGTGTGACACGTCAATGACTCAAATTCGCCCTTTAATTCCAAAGAAGTTTCGTGAGCAGATATTAGCAACAACACATAATTTGTCACACCCAGGAGTGCGGGCTACAACAAAATTGGTGACCAGTAAATTTTGCTGGCGGGGAATGAGAAAAGACTGCTCTGTCTTCGTCAGAAACTGCCTGCAATGCCAACGAGCAAAAATCCACCAGCACACCCGTTCAACGCCCACAAAATATGAGCCTACAAAACAGCGCTTCGCCCACATCAATATTGATATCGTGGGGCCTTTTCCTTTACACCAAGGCCAACGATACTGTTTAACCATAATTGATCGGTTTACGCGATGGCCAGAGGCGATACCAATCCCGGACATGAGCGCCGAATCGGTGGTAAAAGGTCTCCTGTCCCAGTGGATTTCACGATTTGGCGTACCTGCTCGCATAACATCAGATCGTGGCAGACAATTTGAATCCTCCATTTTCGCCGAACTCGTCAAAACGATAGGAGCAACGCATTTAAGAACAACGCCATACCACCCTCAATCAAACGGTATGACTGAGAGATGGCACCGCACTTTAAAAACGGCAATCCTGTGTCACAATCCGACAGAATGGGTATCGCACCTGCCAATGATTTTATTAGGATTAAGGGTAGCGTTCAAACCGGACATAAATTCTTCACAAGCGGAGTTGGTATATGGATCAACACTAACAATTCCGGGAGAATTTTTCCAGCCTATAAAAATAACGAGCTCCGACGACGATTTCGTTGCTAAACTTCGAACGGCCATGCAAAAGCTTCGTCCAACCGACTCAGCCCATCACACAACGCCACCAATATTCATTTCAAAAAATCTGCGATCGTCATCTCACGTTTTTGTCCGAAACGATTCTGTTCGCCCCTCACTCACTCATCCTTATGATGGTCCATTCCCCGTAACAAAAAAATACGAAAAGTTCTTTAAGATTTTAATAAAAGGCCGTAATACAAACATAAGTATAGACCGACTCAAACCCGCTTTTTTAACAGGGAGTGACCCAAACGATGCCCCAGCCAGTCAACAACAAGACACTCAGCAACAGCAAGCAGACTTTTCAGCCGATCAACAGGTTCCTCCATGTACCTCGACTAACCAAACACACTCGTCTGACTTGTCGTCCAGTCAAAATAGAAAACCAGTTACAAAAGTGAAACCACAAGCACCTAAGGTAAACTTTCAACCAACAGAAGTTAAACCCGACAGCACGTCGAGCGGTCGAAAAATTAGGCTCCCCGTCAGGTTCAGATGACACCGCTCTAGCCGGGGGAATGATGTGGCGCCCTGTGTTTGGCATAAAAAATATCAACTACAACCAACTTCTGTGTTTGGCATAAAAAATATCAACTACAACCAACTTCTGTGTTTGGCATCAAAAATATCAACTACAACTAACTTCTGTGAATTTTGAATACTTCACTTACTTCCTGTCCTTTCTGTCGTCGAGACTTCAACATTCGAGTTTGGCAATAAATAAAAATGAAATAAAATAAAATAAAATAAATTTTTATAAATTAATTAAACTGAATTGATTGTATTTGTATTTAAAAACTAAATTGGTGATCATCAAAAACCAATCACCAAATACATTTTATCACAGCTTTTCTATAAAAATGAATGTTGGCAGTTCTGTTATAATATAATTTTTGTAATTAATTCATAGCAGCTTCATGTTCAGCAATATTATAGATAATGTCTTCTTCATCAGCTGTATGCGAGAATTCGTCATTTCGATTTGTTGACAAGTTCTTATAGTAATCGTGTTTGACAGGAGGAATAAATTTTAGCAGGTCCATCATCTCTCTCCATTTTTCCCTTGTCACAGTTCTACCTTTAGGATATAACAAAGGCTGATCTATATTTTTCAAACTTTGCGGTCTACCCACTAAAGATTTTCTTATATTAATGGCTTGAAATACAGATCTTCATTATAGTCACATTTGAATTGTATGAGATAGGGTTTGGACATTTGTAACTTTATCCAGCATATTTTAAGCCAATTTACTGGAAGCCCTGTGACGGTTACTTTTCTGTTAATGATAGACTGTTCTAAAGGTTTTTTTGACAAAAAATCTTGGGGAGTCCTTTGGATTAGATGAAATGGCGCTTTCTTTTTACATGTTTTGATTATATGGTACCAATCATTTGGTGAAAAAATGTTTTGATTTTTTTTTCGCACATGACTCAACAATGGCAAAATCTGAGTCATTTGGCAAATAGCTGTGTCCACTTACCAAAAATTTCATGTCAATTGATTCAGTTTTGATTTCCGTGCTTTGAACAAGTTTCAGTAAACTTAAGACGGTTTTAATATTTCTGTTTTGCCCGGTACACGAATCCGAATATTTTATTATTTTTTCGAAGTTTGCAGCGTAAGTCTTTATGTACTTTATTAGACAAGGTGAAATTTTTTGAGACCCACGAGATCCTCAGTCTCTGGCCAAACAAACATGTGGCTTATATTTTTATGGAATTCATGACATCCAAAATTATAAATATATAAATTTCGCTTATAATAAGCTACGGATGTGGTCAACTTGGGAAAGGCTAAAGCTTTTTCCAAGTCAAAAGAAAATACGAACAATTTTTCCGATGTTGCCATTCGATCGGCAGCCATTTGACTGCGAGCCCGTTCAGCCTTTTCTGAGTGAGTTTCCTTTTCAATTTTTGCCATCCTAATTCCCTCATCGTCTGAAGATTAAATTTGTATTTGAAAAGCATCACAAGTTTGACTCGTATCCTTTCATGGTTGTTTAAAATATAAATTAAATTTTGTAGAGAACACATTATAGCAATATTTTTCTTTCACTGGTGCTACGTTTTCCCTTTCACATTCTGTTACGTATAGTTCCTGCATCTTTTTAATATTTAAGTCAGGATTTAAATACTGTCGTCTTGGATTATGAGCTCTGGTGTAGTGGCTACTGTAGGGTGGAAATGACTTTATATGCTTTATAATATTTGTGTCATCAATTTTATTGCAACTCGGCCTTTGCGCTTATCAACCAAAGATGTAACTTGTTCTTTAGAACAACAATCGTATATCCGCCCGTCACTCACCTGATAAATGTCTAAAATATTTTTTACAAACGGGAATATCAAGTCTCTCTTTTCGAAAGTAATATGTAAACGAATGTGATCGTCGTTCTTTAGTTTCATTCGTAGGGCGCCTTCTTTTTATTTCGATAACTTTGATACAACCTCTTAAGAAAATATTTCGGTTAAGTTGTCTATGTAAACTATAAAATGCTTTTATGGCAGCCTCTCTCTCATCCGAAATAATTTTTTGATTGCAATTTTGACGGCATCTGCATTGTAAATCGACAAATGTTTTTGCAGGTATTAATTTTCTTCGCCTATTCCTGTATGAAAAACATTTTATCCTGTTATGCTTTTGTAAATTTCGTATCCATTTAACAGGATTACGACTTCTTTTCCTCCCAATCAATGTGTTTGTTGGGTTTGTACTGTTGCAATCCGATGGATCCGAGGAAAACGATAAACGTCTTCTTGGACCAGACTTTCTGTTGATAAATCGTATTGAAGAATCATATACTGCTTTCCTCACTCATATTATTAGTCTCACTCATCTTTAAAAACAATCTGGAAGTAATGTTCAAAAGACTAAAGGCTCCGTTAGCCAATTGTAGAAATCGTACATGTAAATGTAACGTAAATGTATCGCAAATATAAATTTTGATGTGCTTATAGAACGCTTAAAACCGTGTCATATGTTTCGATTTAGTGATAATAGTTTAGTGTGTTTGCATGATTTGTGGGTTTGTAGAAAAAGTACCCAAATTACCAATACCAAACATTTTTGTTAAGTATTATTTATTTATTTCATCTACAGAATTAAAGTCTTACAGATTACTTCACAATTCTAATTATAATGTTTGAAGAAAAGAAGCTTGAACATATTATAACTGACATTAAAATTTAAATGTGGATTAAAACTATTACATAAATGTAAGCATCTTGCAATCGGCTCATTATTTGCGTAGTTGGTTCTGAAAAGACATTCTTCAAACATACGATTGTTTCTCAAGTCCCTGGGGGGGCTATACAACGTAAAGTAATTTTCGGGCAATCAATATTGCCTGATAGTATATTATATACAAACAATAACGAGGAGCAAGATCTACGATCCTCTAAGGACGGTAAGCCTAACATTTTCCTTCTAACATCGTAAGAAGGTAGATCATGTGTCCAAGTCAATTTTAGAGCCATCTTAGTGAATATCTTTTGAATTCGTTCAATACGACTTGATGGACCCGAATGACGTGGATTCCAAACAATGGAACAATATTCCATGATATTTCGAACCAAGGAAATGTACAAAGACTTGAGGGTGTATGCATCTTTAAAATCTTTAGAATTTCTTCTAATGAAACCAAGCATACTTTAAGCTCTAGAAATACGAAAAAAAAATAACATAGTCGATATGATTACAGAACGGTAATTTAGTGTCAAAAATTACGCCCAAGTCCCTAACTGCGCGTTTAAGCATGCTGCCACCAATAGTATAATTAAGATTAATTGGACTCGTAATATAAGCATACGTTACAACACAACATTTAGAAACATTAGTATGAATGTCATTTTCAAAACACCAGGGCCCTATTTCACTAAGCTACAAGTTCACAATTACAAGTGTTTTTGCCTGTAAAATTGTGAACTTGTGAATAATTGTGTTTCATAAAAACACAATTACATGTTTGTAACTACAAGCGAATTGTACAAGTTACAAGTCTACAAGTCATACTTCTACAAGTGGTTTTGTTTCACTAAACTAAATTTGCACTTGTACAATTGTAGAATTGTAGAAAAAAAGTTAGAGTCGACGGAGAGCCTCAGAAAAAATTTTACAAGTTACAAGTGAATGATAAATTGAATTAAAATTTGGTTTTTAACTATTTTTTAATAAAAATTAGTTCGTGTTTTTTTATTAAATTTTAAACAGGCTACTTCGTTCAATTGTATTTTATAAGCCAAATTACATGTGATAGTTATTAAAGAACAAATTACAACAAAGACAAATGTGTAAATCATTCTGACAAACACTAGCAGAACGGAACAACATGCTGTTTTCGAAAGCCGCCAAACTTTCATCATTAGCGTTCTTGTGTTTGGTTCACTTTTTGTGGTGTCAGTTGATGCATATTTCAGCTATTTATACAAATTTTCACTGTAAATGTAATACGTGAATTGTTTTGATTCATCGTATCACAATTTTTGTGAAATTTTGTGAAAAATTAGTTCAGATAAACACCTAATCAAACAACTTTAACATTAATTAGCAATTATTTATTTATTTTGTTTATTTTTAACTATTTATTTTTTTTAAATATGTGATTATATGCAATAAAACAAACTATCAGGTATGTGATGGAAATCGTTTCGATTTGAAATGAAATCGTAAGCTCAAAACGTAGAAAATGGTTTTAGGTGTGACAAAAAACGTATCGATTTCATATTCCAATTTTGTTTCAGTTGGTTATAAAAAAAATCAACCCTGCTGGTTTGCTTTTATTTGCTAGAAACAGAAGTTGGTTATTTAAAAATGGCTTTTGTTGTGGTTTCATCGTTAATGCTAATTAATGAAGAAAATAAATGTGAAAATATTAAACGGAGAAAGCTGCGGGACTCATCCAATCCATTAGATTTACCAGATAATATGTAAGTTGAAATCATCAAATTTAATTAATTGTTTAAATGCCATGTTTATTTTTTAGTTTTGTAGAATGTTTTCGAAGTAATAAAGAAGCTTTCTCATGGATATTGGACAAACTAAGCCCACATTTTATATGCTCATCGATTCCTATGACCATCCAACTAGCAGCAACGTTGAGATTTTTCGCTGAAGGCAGCTTTCAACGATCAGTTGGTAACGACGCTTTTATTAATATGCACCGAACCACATTTTCCAAAACATTGAGTAAAATGCTATTGCATCTAGAGAATGTAATGTGCCGGCATTGGATAAAACTCCCAAGTGAGACAACAGAAATGTTAAAATCCAAAAGATACTTCTTTGATAAGTATAGCATTCCTGGCGTTGTTGGGTGCATATATGGAACCCATATCAAATTAGTCAAGCCAGGTACTCAGGACCATTTATTCTTTAACAGAAAAGGATACTTCAGTATAAATGCTATGATTGTATGTACATATATGTTAATGCGTATTTCTTTTATTACAAATTTATTTTTATTACAAATTTTATAATATCATCAGTTATGCGACTACAATATGAATATAATAGCAGTAGATGCAACTCGGCCAGGATCAAGCCATGATTCGTTTGTTTGGGATTTGAGCGTTCCAAAAGATTTCTACAGTTCCAGATATGAGAATGGAGAATGAGGATCATGGCTGCTGGCTGATTCTGGTTACGCACTTGAGCCATTCGTTTTGACCCCTTACAGGAATCCAAGTGCAGGCTCGTTTCAGCATAAGTTCAACAAGGTACATTCGTCTGCAAGAAATATAATTGAAAGAACAATAGGAGTTCTCAAAAGCAGATTCAGGTGTTTGTCACGAACCTTATGGTATAAACCTTCTAAGGTTGTTAAAATAATCAACAATTAGTTTCATCTGACATGAACTTTTTTAAGTTGTACTGAAGAGAATGATTAGCAACTTTTCTTTTTTTAGACAAGGAAGATGTGGTTGGTAATTTCTCTTCATGAACTTCTTCTGCATCAGTTGAATCTTTAGAGTTTGACGATTGCTCTATATTCTCTTCTTCACGTTGAAATCCATATGAAACACTATTGTCTATGCCGTCGATAATATCATATAGACCACATATCTTTGCAATGGCTTCATCTCTCGGTGAAATGTAAAGCTGATTGCAAGGCCCTCCTCCAGTAGCGCGTGATTCCCTTTTATTTGTTGCTAGCTTCTTTTTTATTTGTGTTTTCTTATCACTCCATGCCTATGAAATCAATAAGCTAAAATATCTTTTAAAATTAATAATGAAAAAAACATACCTTTTTCCAAGCATCTGGTTTCTTTAATGGTGGTCCAATACTATTTAAATTATCCGAAAGTGTTTGCCAAAGTTTCTCGATTTCTATTCGATCTCCTTTGGCAAAACCCTTTGCTAACTGTGGATACTTTTCCATAAATTGAATAACCATCTCTTCCTGTTGAGTATTTATATGCTTTCCCCTATAAATATTAATATGTATGCAGATAAACTTTTCTTAATTATTTTAAAGGATTTTACTTACATTTTTAACCAATTTATTGCACGCAATTTTTTTTCAAATAAAAAAAATTTTTAAATCGTGAACCAACGCTTACTCGATTTAAAAACGCAAAAAGAATACAAATTCCGTTTTCCATCACATCTTTTTTTCTCACATTGTCATAGAACAAGATGGGAAATGAAATCGATTTCGATTTAAAGCAAAACCAGAATGAAATCGAAATAAATATATGCATCACAACTTTTTACGTTTTTTAATCGATGTTAAATCGAAAACGATTTTCATCACATACCTGTATGTACATATATCACATTGTTTGCTTATTAGAAATTAGCGATAAGGGGCAACACCACTAATCATATGTTATAAACAAATAAACACACGTGGCCCTTCCGCCACCTGCCCCTGTCTTTCGGGATTTGTCTCTTTTGGCCTTAATTAAAAAAAAAATATAATAATATAATGTTAACACTCTATAAAACCAGCTTACCAGTATCGCCCTTTTGATGTTTGCCCAAAAAACATCACGCACGTATTTGGCCTGATGCCAAGTGCAAGACATTGCATAATTTTATTTTGTAGATTTGCCATTACAAAACCAAAATTAAATTAAATTAAACATCAAATTAAACTACATACATATGTTTTGATTGATTAGTGGTATGATAACAATCAAAACAGATTATCGATATACTTACATAGGAGTACCCATAATTGCAAAAGTATTTAAAATAACTTTTGAAATTTTTATATACATAGTTCATGGGTACTCTAAAATACATATATATATATATATATATATATATATATATATATATATATATATATATATATATATATATATATATATATATATATATATATATATATATATATATATATATATATATATATATATATATATATATATATATATATATATATATATATATATATATATATATCTATATATTCATTCCTGTAGTTCCATGGTGGAACAAAGGGCCATAACAAAGCTTTTCCATTTTGATCGGTCTTGTGCCAGAAGTTTCACTTCAGACCATGACATTCTGTTAGAGTTCGCTTCAAGTTCAGTTTGTCTTCTCCATGTATTAGCTGGTCTGCCCCTTCTTCTGCTGCCTTGGGGGTTCCATTCAATCGCCAATTTCGCAATATCATCGTCCGCTCTTCTCAGAACGTGGCCAATCCAGCTCCACTTTCGCTTAGCTATTTGTACATGAATAGGGAGCTCTGCTGTTCGTATCCACAGGTCCTTGTTAGAGATGACATTTGGCCAAAATATGTTTAGTATTTTTCGCAGGCACCGATTTATAAAGACCTGAAGTGCTTGCATGTCTTTAGCTGACGTGTTCCATGACTCGCACCCATATAATAAAACGGAACGTACATTTGATGAGAAAAGGCGGAGTTTTGTTTTGACATGTATTTGTGACGATTTCAATCTTTCTGTAGAGCTCCGAATGTCTGGTTTGCCTTATTTATACGACTTCTTATGTCTTCACTGGAGCCGCCGGTTGAAGATATGACGCTACCTAAGTATACGAATGACTGAACATCTTCCAGTTCTGCGTCATTTAACATAAACTTAGAGGTATTGGTTGTATTTATGCGTAAGACTTTAGTTTTCTCCATATATACATATATTCACACATAATTATGTTTAATATATATATATATATATATATATATATATATATATATATATATATACATATATATGTATATATATATATATATATATATATATATATATATGTTATTAAATTAAATTAAATTTCCTTCAAATTAAACTTATGTTTTCACTTAATATTTTTATCTTTGAGTACTTTTATTTTTCAAAGAGAAAATTATTAATGTATGTTTGCTAGAAACAGATATACTATTTTGAAATAAAATTTAATCAAATACTTTCGCATTTATTATTTCCGCAATATTTTCAATATACTCATGTATTTACTTTTAATATTCCACTTTAACCTTTATAATTTCAATATACTCAGGCAATATTAAATTTATTTACACATGTTTGACTTTCTCTTTTTTTATCCTTTCACAAAAATTTAAATTAAAAATTTTCCTTTAATTCTTTAATTATATTTTCTTATTTTCTTACTTTCAAAATTATACTTCGATTTTTTTTCTCACAATTTTTGGTTCACAAACGTAAAAATTTTTTCATATCAATTTCAACTTTCGTTTGATTAATTATTTTTCTTCTAATAATTATCTTTTGTAAAAAACCCCTTTTCTGCCATTTTTTAATTATTTCCTATTATTTTTTTTTAACAATTTCTTTTAAACAATTATTAATTATTATATTATTTTTTGATTTCTAGTCTTCATTTCTAAATTATTTCTTTTTTTGTACAGCAATTACTAATTTATATTTTCCAATTTAGATATTTTTCTTTTTTTAACACTTTTTCACTATGCTAAGTATTAATAAAAATTTACTTATTTACAATATCTTATAACTAATCTTAACATCGCCATCGCTGGGGCTCTGGGTTGCTGGGTGATTCGGTTTATTCTTTTCCTTGTGTACTACGGGTCTTCACTACTTGTCTCCAGTCCTCTCTTGTTCCAAAGTATCCATTTCTTTTATTTGTTTATTTAAAAATGTGCGAAGCCTTACTTTTTGATTATCAGGCTTTTATTACTTCTTCGAACGCGGTGGTCCCTGCTCGGGCGCCACTTAAATTATTTTATAAATTAAAAAAGTTTTTTTTGGAGCTTTTTGCTCTTTATTGTTGACTTAGTATTAAACTTTTACGAAAATGTTTTCTTACATCTAACTTAATTTTTCTGTCCACCCAAAGTGCTGATTCGTTGTTTTCCACCAATTGCAGTGGCGCGGCACTGCACACACGCCATGGCGTGTGTGCAACGTCAGCACAAATAGATTTGTGTTATCAACCTTTGGGTGATAATGAAAGTATTTATAAGGCAAAATGAAAAAACAAAATTTATAATAACAATACTTATCAAATTTGTTATTCGAGATATTCTCCAAAATAACTATTATAATATTTTATTGTTTGTAGTCTTTTGCATAAGTATACGAGCTTTGAATGCTTTCAATCATGATTTGGCTAAAAGGGTACTGATGATTTGGTTAGCGCGAATGAAATGCAGGCATATACCTAGCTAAGCCAACAACAAACAATAAAATATTAAAATAGTCATTTTGGAGAATATCTCGAATAACAAATTTGATAAATATTATATTTATTAATTTTTTAGGGAAAAGCCGAAAAAGTTACCGACTCAGCAACGACAGTTCGAAATCTCTGTTGATTTTATGGCGCAACACAACGATTTGACCAAGGGATAGTTGCAGTGCGGAAATGCCAAACAACGTGCCAACAATTTGTGGATAAAACTGGCGGACGACTTTAATTCTAATGGACCTCCTGCAAGAGATGTAGATGGTTGGAAAAAGTAATGTATTATATTTTTTTATATAAAATGTGAAACTAATACAGTATAAAATTTCGAACATTAGGGTGTCACATTAGGGTGTAGGAACTGAGATTTTGGGGGTAAATACCAGAACGGGCCACTTCAGGTCAATGGACCTAAAAGCAAAAATATTGGGCTCCCTCTGACAACAAAATTCGCTATATCAAACTTTAAGATCGGACTGTAAATACGGAAGATATAAGGAAAAAACTAAAAAGGCGACCCCTACGTTCGGCAAAAAAAAAATTTTTTTTGAAATGTCCTTGGAACAATAGTTTATATCAGGGGGTGTACGGTGAATTTTGTTTTTTCGAGACGGCCCAATGTACATACATATATGTACATGCATATGGTCTGATCTAAAAACCCACAAGAAGGTTAAGATGCGAAAGAATAAAATGAGCATTTCTAGCACGGGTGGTGGTGTCTCCCAATATTGTCCTGTTTCCTCTATGGAGGAACAAACAATAAATCGTCTTCATCTTCACCATCTGCATGCTTTGGCACAAGCAGCAATGCTATTCACGATGTTTCAGCAAACAAAGAACACGCAGAAATTTTGTTATATTCGAAAAATAAAAATAGCAGTTTACACTAGGCTTTTGCACAAGTACATTTAAATTCAAATACATTTACTTTTTTTAAAGATTCTCAGTATAAAGCCAAATACAAAAGAGGAACAAAGCAAACAAATAAAGAGAGAGACAAATGTAAAAACAATCTTTATTGTCTTTATATGCTCAGAGCATTTATATTTACTCATTCTTGCTTAAGGCCCAGTTAGCCGAACGTTGATGTTAGAAAAATGTACCGTACTTTAACGTACGGACGTTTGTGCGGTCAATGAATCTTTCAAAACGTGTCGAATGTCAACAAAACAAAAACAAAACGTTGTACAACGCTAATTTGTGTAATTTTTTTTTTCTAAAAAAATCAAATTAATATTCCTGTTTATTATAAAAAATCAAATAAAGAAAATTTTCAATGGAGTTCGAAGACTTATTGGTTGATGTTTGCTTTTTAAATTTGGTAAATATATTTAATGAAAAGAATTTAAATTTTTCAATAAATATACAGTCAGCTGTTCATAATAGAGATAGTATTTGAAAACTTTCGTGTAATTCATGCTTATACATAAAACGTACCAAAACTATACTAAGTACTTTTTGAAAGAAAAAAGTTGATATTTTGAAAAGTTCGTGTAAAAATTAAAATTTTAGGAATAAACGCACAATTGTACGTCCATATATTTATTATGTGTATATAAATTTGTACTTACTTCACAATGTATACGTAACAAAACTTTTGACTAGCAAATTTGCAATATACATATGCATGATATGTAGTATGCAAGTGGCAAAATAACAAATATGTATGTTTATACGCGTATATTAACTTTTATATTCAAAATAATTAACTGTTATATATAATTGGATTTATAATTCAATCTAAGATTTTATTTGCATTCAATGGTATTTACTTGTTTTTTTTTAAAGTCTTTTGATGCACATTATTATCTCAACATTACATTTTTAGACTTTGAAAATTCGAAAATTTTATTAAAGTTGTATTAGATCCTTAATAATTTACATATATCAATAAAAGTACCGGAATAGAATTTGGGCCACAATACAACTCAACAAAATAATAGTCCCATCACTGGTATACAAATGTCACGTAAAAACTTAATGAAATTCTATTTTATACAGGTTCAGCCGTTCCGTCAACGTGACATTTAATTTGGATAAGCATTTGCATTGATTTCATATGCCAAAAACAAACGTTCCTTACATTAGCTAACGTGAACGTTCGGCTAACCGGGCCTTTACTATTTATAAGCAAGTCAAAGTAAAACAAATGTTTGCTGATATGCTGTACTTAAGTACATATTTTTCTAAGTATTTATTTTATCATATGAGTATTTTAAGCATTGAAATCAAGCAATGGTTATGACTATTTAATGTGTTTTATTTGCAGATGATTCCTTATAATTAATAAAAAACTAATTGGAAAATTGAATATTTGAGTAATTAAATGTTGGTTTAATAAAATTTTATTTTTTATTTTTATAAAAAAATTGTTTTTTTTATTTTTTAAGAAGCATATGCCCTCCCTAATAACGGTTAAACAACGCTTGAGTCTTTAGTTACAGTTCATGCTAAAGTTATATAATTTATTACTTTTCTTTCGAATAATTTTTATAGAAGATTTTACAAAGTCATAAATCACATGCGAGCAATTGCAGGAGATATGCAAAAAAAGATTTGTGAACTCATTCAAAATCAAAACTTAAATTTTTTTCCAGTTTAAGCTATTTTTGAAATTGTTTTTTAAGTTCTGTAAAATTTTTCCAACGCAAATATGACTTTTAGATATGTTGATAATTTGATCAAATTAAACAAAAATGTAATTTCATACAAATAAAATAAAAATTACCAGAATACTCAAGTATTATACTAAATGGTTTAAGTACTGCTTGCCGTATTTGCATGTCTCATTATTATTTTTGCTTACTTTTCCTATGCTCTACCACTTGCTGTATTTATTTTGTACAAACACAATAGCTTTGTTTCTTTACTTTTTGGGTAAAGTTCGTGTAAATGAGAGTAAGAACAAAATTCTCTCATAAACAGGCAAAATTGCACAAAAGTACGGGAACACAAAAAACCAAATTGTCAGCACAAAATAGAACGTCAAATTATACTTCCAATATTTTTTTTCTTCCACGTACTTTAGTAAAGAATATCTTTAAAGCAACATTTCGCAATTATTTCTTTTTAATTTACAAATTAACTTCTTTTGCTTTTCTTTTTGATTGTTTATGTTTAAGCAGCTGTTTTGTTAACAGCTATTTGATAGTTAACACAATTTACACAAAGAAAAAGTCTGGGCTTTTTCGTGCGAGAAGAAGAAGAATATTATTCTCTCAAAACCACTCTCATTTGCACAAATTTAAAGTACAGGAACGCTTTTCGTGCAAATTGGGATCCCGAGGGATCCCAAAGTAGAGTAAAGAAACACACCTAATATTTGACATTGACATTGACATTTATTTATTCCATAAAATTCATTATACATTTGTTTTTAGAAACTACATTACTTAATTTAGGTTTTCTTAACGTAAAAAATACTTTTCTAAGACTAATTTACATTATTGATTTTACATGACGGCTTGCCGTCGACTTTAAATATTTGAATTTTTTTTTATACTTTAGAGTTACATTTCCAAAAAAAAGGAATTAAAAAGGAATACATTATTTAGTTATAACTTACATGCTAAAACTTAAAACTACCTTATCAACTAATCAATACTTACTAACTAAGATAAAAACTAAATTTAGCCAGAAGGGCTCAAGAGGAGTTTATTTGGATATTTTTTATTAAAAACCGTCCTAAATTGTCTATTGTGCGGTGTTGTACACCAGGTTAGTTGTGTCAAGGGTGTTAGCCCTTCTGTGATAGAATAGGAGGCCTGCATCACCAAACAGGAGACCAGCATCCCTTAGGGTCAGTAGACTAGTAGGCGCAAGGTACCGGAAAGTACCCAATGCTTCCAGAGTTGGAGTTCTCTGGAAACATTCGCCAACCAGATCATTACCCAAGAAGGCTGATTTTTCTAGAAAAAGAATAGCGGATTTTATAAGGAAAGCATCTATCCTTTCAAATTGTATGCTATCATAAATCTCCCTACAGGAGGGATTCCGAAAGGTGCCATCAGCCTGCATCCTTGCTCGTAATCCCAGACAAGAGCGGAGAACCCGCCTCTCCCAGCGTCTTAGCCGCTCCATTTGGTGTGAGGAAATCCCAAACCAGATTGGAAAGGCATACGCCATAAGAGGTCTAATGATTTGCCTGTAAATGAGGAGCTTAATCCCAGTATTAAGTCCTAATCTGCGACGTAAAATATTAGAGTACATAAGGAAAACTCTCTTCATTCTTTCTAATATGAAGTCGACATGTCTATAGAATTCAAAATTTTCATGAAATATAACCCCAAGATACCTAATTCTGTCGGAAATTTTAATAAGCTCGCCGCCAATGGTTAAATGCGGAATATAACCTCTTGCATTAGGAAAAAGCCTGCCACGTCTGCCCTTAATCAGCAGACAATCTGTCTTGGCAATGTTCAACCTTAAGCCCCATTTCATGAAGTACTCATGTAATATGGCAAGGTAGGCATTGAGCCTTTCATTTAATGTCCTTGCCCTTGGGCCAGTCACAGCGACCAGAATATCGTCAGCATAAGTTAGCAGCAAATCCCCAGCAGCAGGTTGTGGAATATCTGAAATGAAGATGTTGTACAACACAGGACCCAGTAAAGAACCCTGTGGCACACCAGCTTCAACAGTTCTGACTTCAGACAGAGCATCGCCTACCTTTACTCTAAAGGTTCGACAGTTTAGAAAGTCGGCTACCAGTCTACAAGTAGAGCGCCTAAAGCCTAAGTCTATCATTTTGTATAGGATCCCCTCCTGCCAGGCAGTATCAAATGCCTTAGAGAAGTCCAGGCTAACTGCAAGTGTAGGGCATCTGTTGTTCAGGCCTCTCGTCACATAATCAGAGAAAACCATTAGGGCATGAGAAGTCGAGTGACCTCCCTTAAACCCGAATTGGAAGTCTTTCAGGATGTTTCCATCCTGAATTCTTCCTTGGATCCTGCTCAGTATAAACCATTCCATAAGTTTTCCAAAAGATGATAATAGGGAAATAGGTCGATAATTGCCAGCATCCCTAGTATCTACCCTAGGTTTTGCAATAGGAATGACGATAGCCTCCTTCCATTTAATTGGAAAATAACCAATGTTAAAGCAATGGTTAAACAAAATCGCCAAAAAGCGCCATGTTGTCCGCCCAGTTTTCCTTAAGACATAGTCAGGAACTCCATCAGCGGCGCTGGATCTTTTATTCCTTCTCATCCGAAGGGCATATCCAATATCTTCTGGTGTAAGAATCTCACACTCCGAAGAATCGGATCCATCTAAAATAGGGGTGCCATCAGCCATGACCGATTGTCCAAATGACAAAGATGGTTCATAGTCCCTCAAGGTTGAGACCCTCTGTGTTACGGTATCCTCAAGCGGTGACCCTCGAGAAAAATTACCGTTCCTATGCACATCACAAAATCTGTCTGCTAGCAGTTCAGATATATCACAATCTTCAGTGATCAGCGACCCACTGGAAGATCTTAGACTCTCAATAGGCATTTTCTTTCTGATTCCGGCACCTCTTTTTACATTCCTATACGTCTTGCTGTCGAGGCGTATGTTCTGTAAGAAGTTTGTCCAGTAATTTTCCTCAAAAATGGCTATAGCTTCCCGAATGATCCTATCAGCGTTCCTAATCTCAGCTCTTATTATCGAATATCTACCCGGATCAATAGTCCGATGCAGCATCCTCTTAAGCCTTTTCTTCTCAGCTATAAAGCCAAGAATGGTAGGAGGAAGTTTCCGAAGTCCCCTATTGACTATAGGAGTCTTAGGAATTGCTTCGTCCATGGCATTACCGAAAACCATGCTCATTGAATCAATGGATTGATCTATCTCATGTGGTGAGACATTGCGATCAATCGGGAGTTCAATACGTGGTAAGTCACGTGTTAATATGGCATTAAGCCGATCCCTATTCAGGAGATCATAATTAAACATTGAAGGCACTGAACCTCGTCTCAAGGTACCAAGCTCAAAGATGTACTCTACTGCTAGGTGATCAGATTCGAAATCCAATGTTCTGAGCCCATTTGAGTTCAATGATTGCGATGAGAGATCTGTTGAAGACATTATTATGTCTATGAATGAGGATGTGATGCCAGAAATCCGAGTAGGACCATTAGTCCGATGAATTTCGATTTCAGGGCATGACAAGATAAATTCGTGAAGAATACGACCTTTCAAATTGCAAGAGTTTCCTCCCCAGTAAGAATGCTTAGCATTCAAATCTCCGCCTATTATCAAACCTCCCCTACTAGATAGTTCCAGGATAGGATCTAAATCAGAAATTGAAAATGTATCAGCCGGTCGTGAATACATTGAAATAAAGGTTACAAAGCTACCATCAGCCCTATTTATCCTGACCGCAGTATTCTCGATTGGGCTTAAGTCCAATAAAATCCTACTGCAACAAATTTCATTCCTAACAAACACGGCAGTGCCACCTCCGCGACCGCTCTGTCTATCCTGTCTGAAAATTCTATACCCCCTGTATTCAAGCCTATGCCTGGGGGATAGCTTGTGCTCCGCAACCAATAGTATATCCGGACGATGCTCCCTAATAAAAATATCCAAGTAATACCTTCTGTGCCTTGACACCAAAGAGTTTACATTTACGAATATGCACTTCATGCAATTAGTCATGTTGCAATGATATCAGCATACCAAGCAACGCTTGGGATACACCTAATATTTATTGTGCTTGTTTCTTATAAGAGAACAGCCATTTGCTTTTTTAAGAGAAGAGTACCATAAAACAAATAAACGAAAAAGAAGAGGATGTACTCAATTACTTGTTTCTTTTGTACTTTTGCAAATGCCTAGTTTACACGAATCAGCGCACGTTGCCAAACGTAGCTGTTTGGATAAAAGCTTTCAGACAGCCAAATAGAGCTGTGCCCGGTCTTTGGTTTCAGTGATCGGTTTTTTCCAGTCAATTAGCAAAGACTAATCCGTTCGCTCATTTCGTTCATCCGGTCCCTTTGAACGAAAGTACGGTTACAGCTTGTTTCCACGGCACCTGCTTCGCTCTCTATTCTTGCTTCACACACTTCAATCATGAGCGAATCAACTTGCTTCGCCATACAAAATTTTGAGAGCGAAGCAGGTGGATTCATATTGAATCTACTTGCGAATCAAGAAAAAATCCTCTCTTCTCTAATTTTTATCGTAAGTTTATCTGCACTAGTTGTCAAAATTAAATATTTTTGTAAACAAAGCAAATTTAAAAGTGAAAAGTTATGAAATATAATTGTTGTTTGTGTGTGGTTCCTAGATGCAATAATAAATTTGAATTGAGTGAAAAGTTAATTTATTTAAATTTTATAAAAGTTAAAAAACAATCGAAAGAAAAAAAATTATAAAATCGAAGCAGATAGATGAGTCGTGTAAACAGCATGATTCATAAACTTGCTTCAGAAAGCGAAACAGGAGATTCAAATTGTCGTGGAAACTAGCTATTAAAGATATTGTAAAAATTATTCTGTGAGTACGGTAACGCAGATACAATACACGTACACACAACAAACATACAAGAACAGCTGGCATTTTGTTCATTTTATTTTTATTTATTTTGTAGTTTTTTGATTCGAATTGTAAAAAGAAGAAAGGAAAAGCTTAAAATCTGTAGTCAAGAGAGTTGGGACATTTATGTATGGATATGTAGCTGATAGGCAGCTATAACAGGAAATGGAAAACTAAGAGGTGGCCCCATACAAGAACCTGAACGGTAGTACGGTACCCTTCTTGAGCGAGCCACCCTCGCAATTGACTGAATTTATATAAATTCTTTTTGAATTTTAGTGGGATATAAAGTTAAAATTTTTTTAAAAGTTTTTATGCCTATGATGATTAGGGTGGCGCCTATGAATTGTCGACATATAGACATACTACAAAACAAATAAAAAATATCCAAAAAGTCCTTTTTTCATTCAATTTGTTTCATGTCCTTAAAAGGATATAATTTATTTTTTAATGATACACATACATATTTAAATGCGAAAATTATTTTATTTTTTAAAGTGCATAAGCAGTATATTCTGTTTTATTCATAAGAAATACTTTGTTTTTAAACTGCTGTTTCACAAATGTTATATAGAAATTTGTCAAATAAGAATTTTGTAAACAAAAAAAAAAAAAAAAAGAATTTTATTAAGAAAAATTGTATTTGGTACATATTTTATACATTCTATATGAAAAATATTTAAATTCAGTTAAAATATTTTTTTTAAGATAATCAGTCAAAAAAGTTTTTTAACTAAAACTGAATTATTAAAAAGAATTACATTTACTATTTGTATGTATGTATCATATTTTGTATTATATTGTAAAAAAATATATTTAAATTCATTAGTCAAAATTTAATAAAAAAATTTTATTAATAAAAATAAAAAAATACTTTTGTTATACCAAATGTATGTTAAACATATTTCATATATGTATGTACATACATATGTACATAGTGTACATACATATGAGGGGTATAGATGCAACGGCTGCAATCTCCACATTTATAGTTTTCATAACAAATAGCAAAAACATGCAGCTCAAAGTATATTCATATATATTTATTGTATGTTTTGCTATTCAGTAAATAAGAATATGATGAAGATATGACGCAAGTTTGAACTAAATCGATATAGCGGTTTGCTGCCAATTATAATAACAAAAGTGGATATTGCTGTGTTTGCTCTAATCAAATGGACATTGCTGGTTTTGAATTAACCGAATATGGATTTTGTATGGTTTGATTTGATCTGAGATATATAATACAGTTTTGTTTTTATTTCAAGATTTTTTATTATAACATGGGCAATGTTTTTAAAAAATCAGTAGTTAAAAGATTCTTAAATAAAACTCAACAAGGGTTTAATTCAAACTATTTAGACTTTTAAGGAAAGAAATTAAATTGTTATTAAATAAAATTTTTATAATGGCGGTTCTTTCATGAATTCATAGCAGTATTCCTCTTTTTGGGTGTCATCTTCTGCAACGATTTGAACTTGTGAGTTGTTAACAATGTCTGTATAAAATTTAAGACTTTCATCATTCTGCCAGTGCTCTCCAAATTTTTTTTCATTAAATTACTAACGTCCTTAATCTTCAGCGAATTAATTTTTACGCAGTATGGTTGTATCCGTCCTGGTTGCATATATTGCAATTAATTTTTTTTACAGATACTGCGAAAATTGTTTTGATTGCAATGGCTCCTGTAATTTTCTTCACCTGTAATAATAACTTGTGCCTAATTTGTTTTTCTAAGAAAAAATGTTTTTGTTGTGGAGAACTTAAAATGCCATTTTGCAGGTGGGAGTAGAAACTTTTTGCTTGATTCTTTCCAGTCATTTACAGGACAAACCCCTATAATTCTTTGAACGGTACCAAATTCTGCTAAATTTTTTTCTTATTCTTCAGGAAATAATATGTTTTCCATTTTCTTTATTCGTTTCTCAGCATTGCCAAAAACTCTATCAGCCGGTAAATACGAGTCACCGACAACAGGAAAAATCAATTCAATTTCTTTCAATGAAGAAGGAGCTTGCGAAAACCATTTTGATAACATTCCCATCATAATAGAATTTTACTTTTGCCCGCCACAGCGGTCTGGTATAAGGCGTAATGTAGCAATGTTGTCATTAAAATGTGTACTTTGTAAGCGATGATGTACAGCCGATGAAATTAAATTTGAATTTTTTGAAAATTAATTTTCAGTCCACGTATTAATGAAGACATTATTCCAGTTGAGTTTTGCAGTAGATGGTCCTTGAACAGTAGTGAAATTTTGAAAGTAAAGTTGTCTACTGTAATACGCTGCCTGATCGAAAACTTTAGGAAGAACTTGATTTTTCTGACAGTCGAAACTCGGAATCAAAACTTCAGGACTTTCGTCTTTTAAAAATTTGAAAAACTTCTTGTATTTCAATGTATGTATTCGTTTTTCTGCTATGTAAGTTTGTTTTAAATGTTCATCTTTACATCTTTTTATTTTTTCACACAACTCCGTGCAAGTTGAACAGACGTCTACTCTTGGCACTTTGAAACCCAGAATAAATTTTGAATTAAATATTGAACGAAAATAGCTTTTCTTCACTTTTAATTCATCCGGTATTTTTTCATTATATATATTCAATAGCTTGCTTATACTTAAATCACTCGAAAGGTATAGTATTTTAGTCTGTGCTCGACAATAGTGGGACTCAACACATTTTAAAGATCCCAAAAAACTTACTATAGTTGATTTCTTCGCCTCCTATTTATAATTCGTAGGGGGCTTTTCGTCTCTATGAAATATCTTCATAACGTGGCTTAATCTACATCTTTTAATGCTAAGTATTGATAGGAAACTCTTTTGACAAACAGGTACCAAACGTTTACTACTTATTTTATGAACAAAACATTTTGTTTGGAAGGTCTGTGGAGTTCTCTCACATTTTGTAGGTCTTCTTCTTTGGATTGGTGAAGTAGAACAGTATTTAAGAATAAAGGCGTCTTGATAGGACTTGGATTTTTTCGCATAAAATATATTATTAAAACTGTGAATGTCCAGTTCATTTAGTGACTTGCAATCGTAAGTTTTACTATTATGGGTACAAACTATTTTCGCCGATTGCTTTGATGAATATCTGTAAGCCAATTTTAATGCTTTTGAGCTTATACATACTTATACATGTATGCATGCATATTTCAAAAATTTTGCGTACAAGGCGAATTGACTAATAATTGGCCTTGATACATACCTTTTTATTTTTTCTAAATTCCTTTTCCATTTATTGGTGTCTATTGGCTTTTTTCTTGATTGATTCGAAGGAACTTCATAACAACTTAGCTCCATATTTACGACTAATAACAAAGTTAAGAAGAACAAAGAACATTAAAACTAACTGTTTTATATTAAAAAGAATTTTTTGTTCATTTCTTTTTAGGTTTGTTTTGCAAAAAAAAAAAAAAATAAAAAGAATAAAAACAAATATGTAGCATTCATTTTCGAAAATAGTTGATAGAAAAAGAGATTAACAAATTGTGATCATAGCAAAAACGACATTCTCCAATGGAGATTGCCGTTTTTGCATCAATTCGTAACTTCTGACCAGACATTTTTATGGGATAAAAGTGTATCTGGTAATGTCATATTCACTAGTCGGAAGCATTCATTAAATACAACTAGAAGGTATCACTAGTTACGTTTGTGAAAAAAGTGGAGATTGCAGCCTTTGCATCTATACCCCTCATATATATGTATATTTTATAAATTAAATAAAAAAATATATTTGAATTAATTTAAAAAATTTTTTTTGGGCGTAAGGTACTCTTTTCATAAATACTAATTTTAAAAAAGAAATTAGCAGCCAGGCCCACGATATCGAAAGCAAAAAAAAAACTAGTCACTCACTTTCGTTTAAAAAAGCGGCCCACTATCGTTCGACTTGTCGTTCGCTTGCCTTTACGTCACAGAATATACACAGAATACCCAACTTTGACGTATAAAAAGGGTCCGAATCATATTTTGCATAAACTTTGTATAACGTGCATAAAGTTTGTGCGAAGAGATATCTATATAAAAACAAATAGCTTTGCTATCTCTTTTACACAAACTTTATGCACGTTTTCAAAGTTGTCGGGTCTAGGTAGTTTATGCTTTACGTTGCTAACGTAGTTAAAATAAATTACTATGTTACCTTATCTACAATTCCACAAATTAATCGCCAATGTTTAAGAAAAAGCACTAAAATGTAAAAATTCTATTATGAAAAATGCAACTATGCGCTACTTAAAATTGACAGTAAAAAAGTAAACAAATCTTCAATTTTGTCCATTGTGTGATTTGTAAAAAAAAGAGAAACAAAAATAATAAAACAAAATACATACATTATGGATTTGACAGTGGCAGTTCATTTTTTGGAAGAGGAGCAGGTGGAGCAAGTGTCTCGCAAGCAATTGCGTGACATCTCCGATGTTTTCAATATGCCAACAAACCAGTAAGTAACAAGACATTATTATTTTGTAATACATATGTGAGTTATAAAAATAAATACCCATTCGCTTTATACTAGATTCTTGGCAAACTTTCGTGTATCAAAGGATATATTTGCTTTGATACTCAAAGTAATGCAAGAAAAGTGCAGTACAGGTTTCCGAAGCACGCATATTCGCTTGGATATTAAGCTGGCAACATTTTTGAGATTCTTGGCCACGGGAAGCTACCAACGTTCAATAGGGAACGAAAGTGTATCATCTACAGGTAAGGCTTCAGTATACAAAATTATTAAAGAATGTTTGCGTTTTTTTTTGAAGATCATGTATGTCCCCAATGGATTAAAATGCCTCCCCCAGAAGAAGAGCGAGAAATAATGGAGGAATTTTTCTCACGCACTGGTTTCCCGGGCGTAATAGGATGCGTTGACGGAACACATATCCGAATCAAGTCTCCGGGCGACGATATAAAGCGCTTGTACTATAATAGAAAGGGGTATTATAGCATAAACGCAATGGTGGTAAGTACATAACATTTAAATTCAAAAAACAAAATATAAACAAACAGCAATTTTTGACTATCAGATTTGTGACCACAAAATGGCTATCAGGTACGTAGACGCTAGGTATCCCGGCTCCAACCATGATGCGTTTATATGGGAATACAGTGTGGTCGACAAAAAATTGCAAACTGCCTTTGACAATGGAAGACGGAACGCTTGGATTCTAGGTAATAAAATTTTGATATTCAAATAAATTATGTAGCTGAAAACAATTTTGCTTTTTAAAAGGGATGGTGGCTACAAACTAAAGCCTTTTCTAATGACTCCTTACAGGAGTCCAACAGACGGTATTGAAAGGCGGTACAATAAGAGGCATGCCAGTGCAAGCAATGTGATAGAGCGATGTTTTGGGGTCCTGAAAAATAGATTTCGATGCATCCTTTCCTCCCGGGGTCTGCATTACAGTCCTGAGAAAGCGGCACAAATAATAAATGCTTGTTGTGCAGTACACAACATGTGCATTAAATTTAACTGTAGACAGGAGGAATGTGATGATATTGACGAAAATGATGGCGTAACTGATGTGGAAGGCGGTGATGAAGGAGACGGAACTGCCGTTGTTATACGGCGAGGTATAGCTATCAGCTTATAAAACCTAGTTTTCAATTTTCAGCCTGTTGCAGTACGTAATAATTTACCATTTGTTGATGTCGAGTAGGTGCATTGAACATAAAACTAAATTTTAATTTTTTGTTTTTAATTTCAGGACAAAAACATTGTCAAAGCAAACCAGAGTTTTTTGCAAACAACGATATCAACAATTAAACTCATTTGCCACATCCTAGATTCAGAATTCATAACGCCACCACTTCACAGCATATCCATCCTCTAATCCATCATCAATTATGTGTCACACACAGCGTTATTATATTGTAAGATTTACCAAGTTTTTTGAGATGCTAAATTTTTTTTAGGTTTTCCTTCTAAAACAAAGGTTTTTGAAAATTTTTATACCTAACAATGTTTTTTAACTATTTGTTCAAAATAATTTTTATACTTTGTAAAACTTCACTATTTTTGGTTTATTTCAAGATTTTATTCCAAGATTTTTTTAAAAATAAATAATAGCAATTATACAAACTTTAAGAAGATTCCAATGTATGTTTATTATTTATGTTACGTTTTTTAAGTAAAATAAAACTAAAAACACATACTTATACTGCTTTTTAATGATTTGCAATAAAACAGGTTTTTTATTTTATAGGGAAAAATAACGAATTGAATTATTATAGTACAAACAAAAAGACAAATAAATTTATGCTATTCACTTTAGAAAAATACAAAGTATACTTTTATGAGAAGTACTTAACAAAATATTATAAATTTAAAAAATCCACATACCTAGATATATACATATGTACATAGTATGTACAAATATGACAAAATAAAAAAATTAACACAAAATAAAAAAGTCATAAATATAGCCGAACTACTTATATATTACATAAGCAAGCACGTCTGAAACGGTGAGCCAAGTGGAGTTACAGATTTTTATTTTGAATTCATATTACACTTTTAAAGAACTTTCAATATTTAAGGGCTAAATATGTAAAAAAAAACATTTAACTATATCATGCTAAATTTAAAAGCCTTGTACAGACTGGAAGTAGGTAGTCGGGGTTATTTATAAATTTACAATTTCTGTCTACTTTCATTTAGTTTTTAAATTTTGGGTCACCGCGTCAGAATTACTTACATACATATATAGTTTGGTTCATGTACAAACAGAGCTTTTGTGAAACCAAAAAAATTACTTTTTGGAAAAATAATTTACTAGCTCTATTTGAAAAGCGTTAATAGAAGCTAAAATTTGTTCTTGTGTTACAGTTTTTTTTCCATTTCCGCTCGAGTTTCAGCTGCATCTGCCATTCGTGTTACAGCTGAAACAATGGCTTTTGTTGCTTCCGCTAAGGATTTTGTGGCTTCAGCTTGCTCTTTGGCCGTAGCAGCTAACGATTCACTTACCCGAAGTTGACGCCGTATAAGACATATTTGGTCACTTGTTGCTTTCTGCTTTTTGGCCGAAGAGCAACCAGGTAACTCCTCCTCAGTTTCACTTGACTTACGTTTTTGCGATCGTGGTTGTGGTAACACATATCCAGCTGTTGGAAGAAACCAATCGTTTGCTGCTGTTGTGGCTAAAGACGCATTTGGTTGTGTCTTCGGCAGCGGTGTAGGAGTTGTGGGGGGTTTTCCTTGTTGCATAGTAGGTGTTACCACGGCAATAGCTGTGTGAGTCCAGGGTGGTGTGTCTAATACCTGAAAGGAACTCACATCGTTATGTGCTTTAGAGCTAACACAATCTGGGTAGCCAAACGTGGCGCCACATGGTGCTCCTGATTTTGATAAAAACAGTGTTCTATCAATTGTTTGTTCCAGCTCCGTTAAATTACATATCCGGTACAGCCCACCACCTGTTTCACGCAAACTTTTTTCTTAAAGTCAAATTATATACATACTTTTTTCCATTCAACAACTACGTAAAGGAGGCCCCATTGAATTTAACTTTTTGACAAGTTGCACCCACTGCTCCTCCATTGACATTTTGCTGCTGCCATAAACTGCAGTTCCCCTAGCGAAATCAGGATGCTCTTCCATGTATTCCACTAGAGCCTGTACTTGTTGAAACGTTGATTTTTTTATGCTGAAATGTTAACATGTTTAATAACACAATACCTATGTATGTATGTACACATGTACATATTACATACATATGTATGTACTTATATAAATTATATCACATATTTACCCTTTATTTTCCATTTTCTTATTAAAAATTTCAATTTTTTTAAAATAAACTTTTTTTGTTCTTCAACAAACTCCAGACGACAATAAACAGACAGGTGACTGATTTTGACATTTGTTTTCGCGCAAAAAAGAAAAAAGGGACATAGTGGGCCGCAATTTTGTATTGAGATACTTACGTTTTCGTTCGTACTAATTTTCTTTCGACTAAGAATGTTAGTGGGCCGCAAATCAGCTGTTTATCGTCTAAAATGAATGCGAACGATAACGTTCGATAACGTGGGCCTGGCTGTAGGAATCATAAAATAAAATATTTTCGTAATCTGCAAAATAAAAATTTTACAATTATAGTTGAATAAAATGTGCTGGGTACTTTTATTCACATTACCTTGTAACATTTTCATGGTGTTAGAATTACATATTTCGTTGAAGAAAAATCAGGCCCGATTTCAAATATATGCGGCGGTGGCTTAATATCTGTCCCATTGACGAAAATATTCGCTCGCAAGGTACTGAAGTTGCCACTATGCATAACCTCTTATTATGATTGTCGCGTCGACGTCACATCAAGTCGACAGTAAAAAACACAGCAGTTCTGAACTCCTTGTAGGCAATAATTAACTAATATTGATGGCCAATTGTAATTTTATAAGCCAAAGTAGTAGTAATATCCTATCAATAATATTTAATAGTTCTCGATAACGATTCCACAATTGCCAATATATTGAATAAACTCGTGGGTACAACTTTTTTCTTCCATCCCACCACATTAACGGATCTTGTGTCCTTTCCAAATACTCCTCATTAAGGTACTTGTCAAATTCCATTGTGGCTGCGGCAAAGTTGTTATCTGGTCGAATCGTTTTATTGTATTCTTGGTCGTATTCCATCCAAAAGCTAAACCTCTCCATACCACTTACGGAAAGACTTTGTTGAATGAATATGAATGAATGAATAAAATCTTTATTAGTATTTTAAAATACTCTACAATACTTTACATATATATAATTATATTAACAAAACTATTAGCAATATTTTCTTCAATTAGGAATAAAATTTAACAAAATTAATAATATGTTTTTTAAATAATTTAAAATTATCTTCATATTTTATATAATTTGGCATAGAGTTGTATAGTTGTAATCCTTTATAGAAAAGTAATCGTTGCATTGCTGTTGTCGCTACTCTTTCAATTCTAAAATGGTTCGCATTCCTTAGTTGATACGGTTGTAAATCTCCCACATATTTCAGTTGTTCGCTTAAGTACTCCGGTGCTTCTCCTCTTTTTATTTTACGTATGAAACAGATAGTGTTCATTTTTAGCCTTTGTTCTATGTTGAGCCATTTCAAAGATTCCAACATGAACCGAATAGATGTATATCTATTGCATCCCAATATTGTTCTCATTACCCTATTTTGCAGTTTCTGTAGTCGTTCCAGTTGATTCGTTGTACAGCACGTGTATAATATTGTTGACCCATACTCAAAATGTGGTTTAATTATAGTGTTGTATATATTTATTGCTGTTATAACCGAGATTTGTTTTCTGATTCTCTTGAAGAAGCCAATTTTTTTGCCGATTTTTTTACAAATAAAATCAATGTGCTTTTTAAATTTTAAATCTTTATCAATTATGAAACCTAAATATTTTATGTGATCAACCTTTTCTATAACTTGATTGTTTATTTTAAAAATATTGTTGCTGTCCGTATTTATTTCCATTATTTTCGTTTTGTTTTCATTTAATTTAAGTTTATTCATGTTAAGCCACTCAATTACATTTTCCATATCCTCTGTCAGGTATTCATAGCATTGTTCATATGATTCTCCTTCCATGAAAATAAGTGTATCATCAGCATACATAACAACTTCGCTTTTCTTTAATATGGTCGGCATATCATTTATATATATAATAAATAATAATGCTCCCAAAATTGATCCCTGTGGAACTCCGTAGTCATTGCTCTTTATGTCCGATTTTGCTTTGTTTAATTTGGTAATTTGCTTCCTGTTTGTTAAATAAGACTTAAACCATTGTAGTTCTTTTTCTCTAACTCCATATCTATGTAATTTTTGCAGAAGTAGACTTCTTTCAATTGTTTCGAACGCTCTCTTAAAATCCAAAAAAATGCCTACCATCTTTTTGTTTTTTTCAATTTTTTTCCATCTGTTTATTAAAAAGTTTAATGCCGTTTCGCATGAGAATTTTTTTCTGAAACCTGATTGGTACTTTGATAGTATATTTTTACTTTCAATATATTGCTCCAATTGATCCTTTACCACTTTCTCTAATATTTTTCGCATGTTTTTAGTGTATTTACTGGTCTAAATTCCTCGCATTTTTTAGTATTTGCAACTTTTTCAATTGGTGTTACCATTGATATTTTCCAGTTTTCAGGAAACTCACCGATTTCCATGGATGTGTTAATTATATCAAGGAGAAATTTTCCTACTATATTCCAGCTGTTCAAAATCATGTTAATTGATATTTTGTTGTAGTCCGTTTTGTTTTTCAAATTTTTGCATGTTTTTCGTAGTTCATCCAATGTTATTGCCCGAAACTTAAATTGAGAGTTATCACCGGTATTTCATTTACATATTGCACATTTTTTATATCATCTCTAATACATTTTATACTACTTATAAAGAAATTATTAAAATTATCAGCTATTTTGAGATCTTGATTATATTCCTTTTCGTTAAATATCACAGATTTAATTTCATTTTGAGATCTTTTTAAAATGAGTTTTTTAATTTCCCTCCACATTACTTTTTGATCTTTAATGTTATTTATTTTACTATTTAAATATTTATTTTTTTTCATTTTCTAGTTGGGCAGTCTTGTTGAACCTTCGTAGTGAACAGACGTGTTAGCGGAGTTTTTTTACATAGTAAACAAAAAAAATACAAACAAAAAAAATATTCGTAATAAGTACGGGTTTTTGTGAAATTTGCTTTATTTGCACTAATAACATTTTTCATATAATCTGAACCAACAAAAACAAAAAGAAAAAAAAAACAACCGTAAACAAAGTGATTGAGGAATACTCTGCATGAGTACCTCAAAAACAAACAATTGTGAAGTGAGTTCTAACGGCAGAAATGCCTATTTTACTGTGAGTTCTGAAGCTCTTAATGCAAACAATAAAAATAAAAAAATTGATGATAGTCTTTTTCTAACGGCAAAGCCAATTTTACGTGAGCGATCAAATTCGCTTACTCCGATGCCAAGTAGTGATTCTCTAACATTACCGCTGCCTAGTACTTCTTTATTTAAATCAGCGCCATTATCCGCTCCGGGCTCGTGTTCTTCACTTAACCAAGTTATCACAATAGACAAGAGTATACAGAAACCTAAGGTGCCTGTCGGAATGGACAGATATATTACAGTAGTAAAGCGCGGGCGTAGCCCAAATTCGTCTAAAATCTCATCGGTTCCCAAGATATCCAGGGATAATGACGCCGCCCCAGTTAACCGTCAAAATCGCTTTAAAATATTGCAGAATGACAACGAAAAACCCGAAGCATCCTCGAAAAAAACCTCCAAACCACCACCCATCTATTTGAGGCAAAAAAATTCTAACACACTTATCAAAAAACTAATCTCGGTCATTGGTGAAAAGGCGTTTCACATTGTTCCAATAAAACGTAGTAACATTGACGAAACAAAAGTTCAAATATATAATGAAAAAGATTTCCGGAAAATGGTTAATGAATTAGAAAAAAATAAAACAAGTTTTTACACATTCCAGCTTAAGAGCGCCAAGGGCCTACAGGTCGTATTGAAGGGCATAGATTCTTACGTTGTCCCTGCTGAAATAAAAGATGCTCTCACCCTCCAGGGATTTAAGGTAAAGAATGTCTCTAACATAATAAACAGGGAGAAGATCCCCCAACCCCTATTTCGCGTTGAACTGGAGCCAAATGATGTAATACTGAAGAAAAATGAGACCCATCCCATTTACAATTTAAAATATCTATTATACCGGAAAATCACAGTTGAAGAACCATACAAGCGTTCAGGACCCGTTCAGTGCCATAATTGCCAAGAATATGGCCATACGAAAACTTACTGTAAATTACCTAGTGTTTGTGTTGTGTGCGGTGAATTACACAATACTGCTATTTGCAATAAGTCGAAGGACCAGAAGGAAAAAAAGTGCAGTAATTGTGGAGGTAATCACACTGCTAACTACAGGGGATGTCCTGTGTTCTCTTTTGTTAAACAAGCTATGAGCCAAAAGCCTAAAGTAACTCCAGCGCAAACAGGAAATACGTACTCCGCTACTTATCCTCCTATGGCCAAACCAATTTCTACACAAGTATCGTATGCTGACGCTGTGAAGATCAATTCAGTTCCAGTGCAAAAAGTGTCACCACCAACTAGTACAACAAATGCAAGCTTTAATTTCAATCGCCTTGAAGCTACTATTGACAATTTGGTGCAAACAATAAACAACTTTACAACAAATATGACTAGCATGATGCAAGAAATGCTGCGAATGCAGAACACACTACTTCTAGCATTAGTTAACAAGCCATGAACACGTTAAAAGTATGTTTCTGGAACGCAAACGGCATTCGCCAACATAAAAATGAACTTGAGCACTTCCTCACGGCAAAAAATATTGACATAATGTTGGTATCTGAAACTCATTTGACTTCGAGAAGCCTTTTTAAAATGAGTGGCTACACCTTATATGATACAAAGGACCCGAGAGGAAGAGCATGCGGAGGATCGGCAATTCTAATAAAGTCAAGACTCAAACACTACATTCTTGAGAACATTTGTGAGGACCATCTGCAGGCAACAAATATTTGCATTGAAAATTTTTGTACAAATTTCGTGATATCATCCATTTACTCCCCTCCCAGATTTTCAATCACTGAGGATCAATACGAGGATTTTTATAAAACTCTTGGCCCTTGTTTCATAGCAGCTGGCGACTACAATGCAAAGCATACGTTCTGGGGGTCGCGTCTTATTACACCTAGAGGAGAGCATTGTTCAACACAATTTCAAAAATGGGTTTGGATGTCATTTCTAGCGGGGAGCCCACTTACTGGCCTACTGACATACAAAAAATTCCGGATGTTATAGATTTTGGGGTCATGAAAAATATCCCTAGGGATTTAATTCATGTTGAAGTTTCACATGATCTCTCCTCCGATCACTCTCCCACGATCGTTACAATTTGCAGCCCACTAAGAAGTGACTTACCTCACTCATATGTGAAGATGATAAATCGTGTTAACTGGGTGGGGTTCAAAAAATATCTCAGTAGTCATTGTACGGAAAACATCAGGCTTAGAACTTCCGATGATATTGAATTCAACATTGCCAATCTTACTGAAAATATTAAACAGGCTGCTAAACATGCCACTACCTCCTCTCCGCAGACTGGGTTTAATAGAATTTATTCTGCGGACATTGAACGTCTCGTATGTGAAAAAAGAAGAGCTAGAAGGGAATGGCAACAGCACAGATCACCCCAACATAAAATCAGACTTAGAAAATGCACTAAACGACTCCATGAGTTGCTTGCATCTGAAAAATCTGCTTCCCTTAAGAACTATCTGGAAGGTCTCGATGTCACAGCAGCATCTAATTACTCCTTGTGGCGCGCAGCTAGAAAACTTAAAACACCCGTTGAGTTTAAACCACCCCTGCGCACTTCGACCGGAGGTTGGGCAAGAACCAATACTGAAAAAGGTAACATATTTGCTGAGCATTTAAAACACGTATTTACCCCAAACTCATGTACTGGTGCTGTTGATTTGCCGAGTGTAGTTGCTCTACCCCCTCGACCCATGAAGTTTAAGATGCGTGATGTACAAAAACTAATTGCTGAAACCAACCAGAAGAAAGCTCCGGGTATTGATGGCGTTAGTAACAAGATGCTGATGCAGTTGCCTCGTGTTGCTATTAGAATCCTGTTGTTTATTTTTAATGGTATTTTACGACTGGAGTATTATCCACACAGCTGGAAACTTGCCATGATCAAAATGATTCCAAAGGCGGGCAAAGATCTTACCAAGGCTGAGTCATATAGGCCAATAAGCTTATTGTCAACAATTTCAAAGCTTTTTGAAAAGCTGCTCATGACAAAATTGTCCCCAATTCTAACTAATAATGGGTGTATACCGGACCATCAATTTGGTTTTAGAAGTCAGCATAGCACCATTGAACAAACTCATAGATTGGTTCATTTCATAAGAAGAGCATTTGAAGAAAAAAAGTATTGTTCTTCCCTCTTTATTGATGTCTCTCAGGCATTTGATAAAGTGTGGCATGAAGGCCTAATTGTAAAATTGAAGACATATCTGCCAATAAACATTGTAAATCTATTGGAAAGTTATATTCTTGCCCGGAAATTCACTGTTGTGGAAGAAGACTTCATGAGTGAGCCCGAAACTATCTCATCCGGTGTGCCACAGGGGAGTATACTGGGTCCAGTTTTGTATTTGATCTATACCTGTGATATGCCATTAAGCAGTAATATCCTCACTTCTACATTTGCTGATGATACAGCCTGCCTTAGTATGCATGAAAACCCTCACGAGGCATCCCGTTATCTTCAGGAACATATTAAGCTGTTGGAACTGTGGTTGAACTTATGGAGAATAAAAGTCAATGAACAAAAGTGTGTTCATGTCACATTTACTCTACGAAGAGACACTTGTTCCCCCATTCGAATCAACAACCAAGTTGTGCCTCAACATTCACAGGTGAAATACCTTGGTATACACCTTGACCGACGGCTTACATGGAAACACCACATCGACTCTAAGCTGACACAAATGAAGCTTAAATTAACTCAGATACATTGGCTGATTGGTAGAAATTCTACCCTCAGTCTAGATTGTAAACTTTTAATATACAAGTCGCTTTTGAAACCCATATGGTGTTACGGAATTCAGTTATGGGGCACTGCTTCAGCTTCCAATGTAGAGAGAATACAACGTATGCAAAACAAAATTTTAAGGTTAATAACATCGGCTCCTTGGTACATGAAAAATTCTATTTTACATCGTGATTTAAATATGCCACTTGTGACCGCTGAAATTGCAAAATATGTAGGCAAATATTTAACAAAACTCGAGTCCCATCCGAATCCGCTTGCCCGAAATATCTTGAACTTTCCTGGACACATCCGCTTAAAAAAGAGGGATACTACGGCCTTAACACGCAACGCAGATGAAACTTTTTGAAAATAATTTTGTGCTTAACACGACATTTATGTATTTTTAATTATTATCACTAAGTTTATGTCCGACACTGGTTGGGCCTAATTATTCTATCTATATTTAAGATTTGAACACTTTTTGTTAGTTCAGTTCTGAAGATACAAAAATAAAATTAGTGGGAAAAAAAAAATTTTCTAGTTGGACTTTGTAATTATTTCGCGTTGATTTATATCTTTCCCATGCGTCATTAGTATTCTGAATTTTGGCTATTTGGTATTTACAAATTTTATCCCTTTTCATAAGTCTCAATTCTTCATTAAACCATTTGCATTCATTATTCTCTTCAACAGTCTTTAACTTCGTTTGATTTTTTACTGCATTTTCTAAGCATTGATCGAAAATGTTTACATTATTGTTTAAATTGTCATTTGTATTAAATTGTTGTATATTCATTATTTGTCTATTATATTTTAATTTGTTGTACTTAAATATTTCAATTTCTTTAAAATTTTTTGGACCACAATTGTGTTCTGAGTTATTAATTGTTATTTCGATTGCTTCATGATCGGACACTTTATTTGAGTTACTGATATTTGCCGTTATGTTCTTACTATTCGTTATAATGTAATCAATTAATGTTCTTGAGCTCCGTGTTATTCTCGTGAAGTCTTTCATTATCTGTTTAAGGCCATTGTCATCTAATAAGCATTTTAGTTTTTCTTTATAAAATCCTTCTATACACCAATCTATGTTAAAATCTCCTGCTATTATAATATCACAGTTGACTTCATTTATTTCTTCTAAAACTTCATCAAACGCCATTATAAACTCGTGTTCTGCACTACTCGGTGATCTATACACAGCTGTTATTATAAATTTGATGTTCTTATATTTTGCTACATATGCAGTTATCCAAATTTTAGATTCAACCACTTTTTCAACGATCTTTCTCATGTTCCATTCCTTTTTGACATATATTGTTACTCCACCCGTCCTTGTTGAGTTGGATAATGTTGCAAATTGGTTGTATCATGTTAGTTGAGTTTCTTCCTCCTTTACATTTTCCGTTAAGTGGGTTTCGGTTAGTATAATAAATTCATGTTTTTTTGTTTCTATTATTACTTCCAGTTGGCTGTAATTATTTATGATCCCTTGAATGTTCGTGTATATACCGCATATCTGCCTTGATTGTTATGCTGTAATCCCCCATCTTCTTTTTTTCGCGTTTAGTTTGTTTGGTACACAGGACAATCTCTATCGGATGTAGGATGATTTTCATCAAGCCCAAGTTTTAACCTGTTGTTCATTCTCATACAATTTATGCATTTATTTAAAACTTCTTGACTACACTCATTGGATTTATGGCTTCCATGACATTTATAGCAAATCTCTTGATATTTACATTCTGATGATTTATGATTGTATCCTTTGCACTTAAAACATTGTATAACATCAGTACCATCGTACACTCTACATTTCTCCCATCCAACATTAACTTTTTGTGCGTTCAATATTTTACTGTATGATGTGTTATCAATCTTTAAAATTGCATTATATATTTTAATACCATTTCTTTTATATTCAAACAATTTAATAACAGATATTTCACTTTCAATAAGAAAATCATTTTGTTTTATAAGTTTTTCAATAATCTCATTTTCAGTTAGTTTAAATGTCATACCAATTAGTTTTACTTTCATTTCAATTTGGTTAGGTACTTTAATTTCGTATGATTCACCCATTCTATTTTGAATTGTTTCTTTTATTTTTTCTCTTTCTTCATTGCTTTCACTCTGAATTACCACAGATCCGTTCCTCCTTTGTTCTATATTAACTATTTTGAAATCCAAAGGATTAACCTTCTTATTTAAATTTTCTTTAGTTTTAAAAACATTCTGCTTTCCCTTTGGTTTAACAATAAGCGGGTTTTGTTTATATTTATCTGGCATCACTATATTGCTTTTTAGCGCATCCGAGAAAGACATTTTATTTGATTTGGCGGCTGTTTCTTCGATTGTTTTTTTTTATTTCATTACATGTTGTTTTGTTTGATTCTTCAATACTGTTACACAATTCTTTATTCTTATTTTGTTGTTCATTTATTACACCGCATACGTTTTTTATTTCTTTTACAATAATATCGCTGGATTTTTGAGCTTCATCTAATTTTTTTAAACGTTCATTGTATCTTTTTTCTATTGCCTCAAGTAATTTTTTAATTTCATTTTCATTTTGTTTTAATGTTGCCTTAAATTCCCCTTTATACTCCGCTAAGTTCTCTTTGTTTTTGTTTAAACTTTCCCGTACTTCAACAATCGCCATATCAATATTATGAATATATTGGATACAATCATCACATATAAAACGTATGAAGCCACCTGAATCAAGTATTCCCCGTGCGTATTGGTCAATTCCCGAGCATTTCTTTGCAGAATGGTAAACCTTTTTGCATA
Organism: Germaria angustata; assembly: GCA_963681545.1. Taxonomy (NCBI): domain Eukaryota; kingdom Metazoa; phylum Arthropoda; class Insecta; order Diptera; family Tachinidae; genus Germaria; species Germaria angustata. The sequence goes on along the minus strand of OY813003.1, from coordinate 14,991,429 downwards.
TGCCTTCACACATTAAACCACTTTCACCGCGAATTGTAGTCTTGCAATGGTGGCACTCAGCCATATTTGTTTTTTTTACTTTTTGAGTCCACTAATAATTAGTTTTATTGTTTTTATGCATTCACCAACTTTCAGTTTATTATTGTTTATCTCGCTTCTTTTTATTTGTTATAAAAACACTTTTATTTTATATATTTTTAAAAATTTTCAAAGAGCGCCAATATTTTGCTTGTTTTTCACAACAAGGTTGCCACATCAAGGTTGATGAATAATATCATCAGTATTAGTATTTGGTAAGCTTACCGAATACAGTTTTGTTCTCAAGCTTTTAACCGCATTTTGATAAAAGAGTTCACTTCTAAAACCTCTTCGCTTGAACCTTGGATCTAAAATTGTGCTTTCACAATACAGAGCATTCCGTTCGTAATCTCCAAAACTAGATTTCAGGTAGCTTTGAATTTTTGAAATTAGTGCCGATGTTTTGATGTCAGTTGAAACGCATTTTGACATAAGTGATGAAAGAATGTTACAAATAACGATAATTTTTGATAATGTAACATTCTTTCCGGCACTTAATTATATTGTAATTTCATAGAAAGGCTTTAAAATTGGAATAATTTCGCCAATATAGTTCCAGTCCTTTAACGATAGTAACAAATCCGGGAGTTTAGTGAACAGTGTTGATGTCACTGCATCATTTGTGGCCACTATTTTTCCAGCATCAAATAAGTCGAATTCCACCTGGTTTCCACGTCTTGCTTAAGCTTGAAGAGCAACCAGGTAACTCCTCCTCAGTTTCACTTGACTTACGTTTTTGCGATCGTGGTTGTGGTAACACATATTCAGCTGTTGGAAGAAACCAATCGTTTGCTGCTGTTGTGGCTAAAGACGCATTTGGTTGTGTCTTCGGCAGCGGTGTAGGAGTTGTGGGGGGTTTTCCTTGTTGCCTAGTAGGTGTTACCACGACAATAGCTGTGTGAGTCCAGGGTGGTGTGTCTAATACCTGAAAGGAACTCACATCGTTATGTGCTTTAGAGCTAACACAATCTGGGTAGCCAAACGTGGCGCCACATGGTGCTCCTGATTTTGATAAAAACAGTGTTCTATCAATTGTTTGTTCCAGCTCCGTTAAATTACATATCCGGTACAGCCCACCACCTGTTTCACGCAAACTTTTTTTGTTCTCACCAGTTCTTAAAGTCAAATTATATACATACTTTTTTCCATTCAACAACTACGTAAAGGAGGCCCCATTGAATTTAACTTTTTGACAAGTTGCACCCACTGCTCCTCCATTGACATTTTGCTGCTGCCATAGTGGGCCGCAATTTTGTACTGAGATACTTACGTTTTCGTTCGTACTAATTTTCTTTCGACTAAGAATGTTAGTGGGCCGCAAATCAGCTGTTTATCGTCTAAAATGAATGCGAACGATAACGTTCGATAACGTGGGCCTGGCTGTAGGAATCATAAAATAAAATATTTTCGTAATCTGCAAAATAAAAATTTTACAATTATAGTTGAATAAAATGTGCTGGGTACTTTTATTCACATTACCTTTTAACATTTTCATGGTGTTAGAATTACATATTTCGTTGAAGAAAAATCAGGCCCGATTTCAAATATATGCGGCGGTGGCTTAATATCTGTCCCATTGACGAAAATATTCGCTCGCAAGGTACTGAAGTTGCCACTATGCATACCCTCTTATTATGATTGTCGCGTGGACGTCACATCAAGTCGACAGTAAAAAACACAGCAGTTCTGAACTCCTTGTAGGCAATAATTAACTAATATTGATGGCCAATTGTAATTTTATAAGCCATAGTAGTAGTAATATCCTATCAATAACATTTAATAGTTCTCGATAACGATTCCACAATTGCGAATATATTGAATAAACTCGTGGGTACAACTTTTTTCTTCCATCCCACCACATTAACGGATCTTGTGTCCTTTCCAAATACTCCTCATTAAAGTACTTGTCAAATTCCATTGTGGCTGCGGCAAAGTTGTTATCTGGTCGAATCCTTTTATTGTATTCTTGGTCGTATTCCATCCAAAAGCTAAACCTCTCCATACCACTTACGGAAAGACTTTGTTGATGAATAATATCATCAGTATTAGTATTTGGTAAGCTTACCGAATACAGTTTTGTTCTCAAGCTTTTAACCGCATTTTGATAAGAGAGTTCACTTCTAAAACCTCTTCGCTTGAACCTTGGATCTAAAATTGTGCTTTCACAATACAGAGCATTCCGTTCGTAATCTCCAAAACTAGATTTCAGGTAGCTTTGAATTTTTGAAATTAGTGCCGATGTTTTGATGTCAGTTGAAACGCATTTTGACATAAGTGATGAAAGAATGTTACAAATAACGATAATTTTTGATAATGTAACATTCTTTCCGGCACTGAATTATATTGTAATTTCATAGAAAGGCTTTAAAATTGGAATAATTTCGCCAATATAGTTCCAGTCCTTTAACGATAGTAACAAATCCGGGCGTTTAGTGAACAGTGTTGATGTCACTGCATCTTTTGTGGCCACTATTTTTCCAGCATCAAATAAGTCGAATTCCACCTGGTTTCCACGTCTTGCTTAAGCTTGAGTTCTGGCATTCCCATTTGCTTTTGAATTTCAAAAAGCTTACTAAGACCGTTAGAACTTTGGTGAAAATACTCAACAATACTTCTTACTTTTGCAAGTGTTTCTCCAATGAAATGAGCAAAACAACCCACGTTCCGACATTGTTCTAATCGAACTGCTGCAAGAATAATTGCTGCGTTATCACTAACTATGGCCTTTACCTTGTTGGTTATTTCAAACTCTGCCATAGAATTTTTTAAAAACGAGCATAAGTTATCAGCTGTATGTCTTTCGGAAAATTGATCGCATGCAATTATATATGAACGCAGTTGCGTATTTTCATCAATGTAGTATGCTGTTAACGCTACATAGCTGGCATTATTCCTGGAGTGAGAAATACTGCTACTGCTGCTCGAATTTTTGACTTGACATTTTCAAGTATTTCCATGTAAACACTTGGAAGCAAATTTCTCGATAGGGTTTTTCTAGTTGGCAACTGATACCCTGGACAATAGTTTGTTTTATTTAAAAAAAAACACTAACCCCACTCTGATGTTTCAAAATTTTGACGAAACAGACGGTTAATTCAAATAAAAAAATGATGGCAGTACCACAGTGATACTGAACTAAAATTTTTACTTACGTATACTTTTTAAATCAACCCTTACTAATACACAAAAAATCAACTGAAATAAAAGAGCATGACATAAAAAGAACGAAAGAAAATATGGTATGAAGCCAGAACAGTACACTATTGACAGTCAGTCAAAAGACCGGACCCCTTCGTCCAATTAAGTGATCCATTCTATTTGACCCATTCGTTCACGAACGACACGGCTCTACAGCCACTAGTTCAATGGCCCCAGGAATGCCACATGTATTGAAAAATCCTCTCTTAATTTATTTTTCCTCTTCCGCAGTTACCTCAAATTTTAATTTATGGATCTGTAAGATCGTGTTGAATAAAGGCTACTTACACAAAAGCATCTTTAATAAGTCAAAAGTTTTCCATAAAGCTATAAATGAATGTTTGAATATTTTGCAAGTATACCTACTCCCATTTTCTTACCTGTTGTCATTTAGAGAGAGTATATCTGATTTATCTCTCAAAATTCTCTTTGCAATACGTTTAATATGTTAATATATTGAGAGTTGTTTTCGCTTGTGTTAAAAATTTCCATCTACTCTGTCGCTTGCAGATCTATTGGGCTCATTCCAGCTATTACAAGAACAGCGGATGCAGATACGGTACGATATAACGTTACACGTAGTGCAGCCGTTGTATGCACTGACAGTAGTGTGTTTCGCACATTAATCGATTGATTTGTGATGTTATTCTTGCCGCCTTTGTTGTCGTGTATTGCATTTAGTTCGAATATGTCAGTTTTTAATCTAATCTTACTCCTCGGTAGTTAGCACACCTCTTTGTGAGTAGTGTTACTTCTTCTACAGGCATTTCTATTTCGACGGAAATTAGTCGTTTATTGAGTAACAGCAGCTGTCTTTTGCGCATTGCCAATTGTAAACCGTGCGAGTCCAGCCAGCTCTTAGTTCTTAGCATTACTTGTCCCAATCTGCGTTCTGCAATTACCGTATTTCTTGCTTTTATAACAGCTGCAATGTCCTCTGCGTATCCGACAAGGGTCCGGAGGTGACCTTCATCTTCCTAGTACCCCTGCTTATGTTGTAAACAAGTACTCTATCCTTTAAGTAATTCCTAATTACTTGGTAAATTAAAATTTCTCTCGAAAGCGTGTAGAACATCTATCCATCTAATGATGTTAAATGCGTTTTTTACATCCAGAGTAGCCAAGAGTACCACTTGTCACTGCTTATGTTGTAAACAAGTACTCTATCCTTTAAGTAATTCCTAATTACTTGGTAAATTAAAATTTCTCTCGAAAGCGTGTAGAACATCTATCCATCTAACGATGTTAAATGCGTTTTTTACATCCAGAGTAGCCAAGAGTACCACTTGTCACTTGTGGTTCCTTTGTTGGGCGTCTGCGTCTTTTAGAGCTCTTATTTTAGATTTTCGTTTAGTTTGTGACCTTTTTGACCACATCTGATGCATAGCCCCATACCTTTTCTGTCGGGGCCCTCTAATTCCCATTGCAAAGACCTACTTGAAAGCAGCGTTTCATCTCTTCACGATATTTGACTCTGCCATCTCTGTCTTCTCAGGATTCACAGTTTGCCTCATATTTTTAAGTACGTCAGCGTAACTGTGACTTCCTGCCGATTTTATTATAACAGCTTCCGGGCGTTCCGTAGGATTTCTCCCCGGTCGTTTCATAGACATTCTTTGAGTGGTGTCTTCCCTTTTGATTTTGTCCGCCTTTGCTACTGTGGAAGCCTTATCTATTTTCTGCCTCGCCCTTTTTTCTAGGGGGTTAGATTTTGCTGGTCTAGAAGCCCAAAGGCGTTATTATATTTTCATTAGCATTTGCCTTTTTAATATTCTCATTTCATCTTTTCTCTTTGCTTTACTTGAAATCTTCTTATTTGTTGCCCCGGTTATGGTTTACAGTCCTTAAATGTTGTGTTGTTTCGGCTACAACACAACATTAATTTATTTTTTGATTATGGTTTACAACATCTAGGTGTTGTTTGTGACACAGTTTTGCATTTCATTTGTATTACATATTTCCGTAAAAATACATACTACCTGCATGCCAAAAACTGCTAAAGCAACATTAAAGACGCGTACATTTTGTTAGAAATAAATAAAAGAACAACAAAAAAGCACACAAATGGGACGTATCCGCTAAAGAATTCGAGACAGTTCAAATCCATTGGATAAGTATGTATAATTTTTATAAAACCAAGAGTTATTACAATATCTTTATTACAATAACATAATTTATAGTTTTATAAAAATTTTCTGCATAAAGAAGGATGGTTTATGGTTTTTGATACAAAAAACTGAGCACTTTTCTAAAAACTAACTCTTTGCTGGTCTTTAATATTTCTAATTGGCTGTGCTAAGCCATTTAATTGTTCAGTAAAATGATCCCATTTGTCCTTGAGCTATATTTTGTTATATCCAAATGGCAGCTTGCCTCAGCCAATATCTGGATTAATTTTCATCAGTCCAACCAGCTTTGCCATTTGTTTTTTATTTGTATATTTGCTAAGAAATATTTATTTTATTATTAGATTTTATTTTATTATTTTATATTTATTTAATTTATTTTTATTTTTTGAGTCTTTGTTGAAGCTTCGTAGTGAACAGACGTCTTAGCGGAGTTTTTTTTTACATACTAAACAAACAAAAATACAAAAAAAAAAATATTCGTAATAAGTGCTGATTCGTAATAAGTACTGATTTTGTTAAATTTGCTTTATTTGCATTAATAATATTTTTCATATAATCTGAAACAACCAAACCAAAAAAAACCGCAAACAGAGTGACTGAGGAATACCCTGGATGACTACCTCAAAAACAAAAAATAGTGAAGTGAGTTCTAACGGTAGAAATGTCTATATTACTGTGAGTTCTGAAGCTCTTAATGCAAACAATAAAAATAAAAAATCTGATGATAGTCTTTTTCTAACGGCAAAGCCAATTTTACGCAAGCGATCAACTTCGCTTACTCCAATGCCAAGTAGTGATTCGTTAACATTACCGTTGCCTAATTTATTTTTATTTAAATCAGCGCCATTATCCGCTTTGGGCTCGTATTCATCACTTAACCAAGTTATCTCCATAGACAACAGTAGTCAGAAACCTAAGTTGCCTGTCGAAATGGACAGATATATTACAGCAGTAAAGCGCTGGCGAAGCCCAAATTCATAAAAAATCTCATCGGTTCCCAAGATATCCAGGGATAACGACGCCGCCTCAGCCAACCTACAAAATCGTTTTAAAATATTGCAAGATAACAATGACAAACCCGAAGTATCCTCGAAAAAATCTCCAAACCACCACCAATCTATTTGAGCGAAAAGAATTCGAACACCGTTATTAAGAAATTAATCTCGGTCAATGGTGAAAAGGCATTTCACATTGTTCCAATAAAACGTGGTAATATTGATAAAACAAAGATTCATATATGAGGAAAAAGATTTTCGCAAAATGGTTAATGAATTTGAAAAAAATAAAACAAGTTTCTACACATTCCATCTTGCTAAAGGCCTACAGATCGTATTGAAAGGCATAGATTCTCTCACTCTGAAAGATTTAGGGAAAAAAATGTATCCAACATAATAAACAGGGAGAAGATCCCCCAACCACTATTTCGCGTTGAACTGGAGCCAAATGATATAATATTGAAGAAAAATGAGACCCACCCAATTTATAACTTGAAATATCTCTTATACCGAAAAATCATTCAGGACCCGTACAGTGCAATAATTGTCAAGAATATGGCCACACAAAAACTTATTGCAAATTACCTACTGTTTGTGCTATGTGCGGTGAATTACACGATACTGCTATTTGCAATAAGTCAAAGACCAGAAGGAAAAAAAGTGCAGTAGTTATGGAGGTAATCACACTGCTAACTACAGAGGATGTCCTGTATACTCTTCCGTTAAAGAGCCTATAAGTCAAAAGCCTAAAGTAACCCCAGTTCAAACAGAAAATAAGTATTCCGCCACTTATCCTCTAATGGCCCAACCAATCATTCCACAAGTATCGTATGCTGACGCTGTGAAGATCAAATCTGTTCCCATGCAAAAAGTGTCACCACCAATTATTACAACAAATGCAAACGCAAGCTTTAATTTCAGTCGCCTTGAAGCTACTATTGATAATCTGGTGCAAACTACAAACAATTTTACAACAAATATGACTCGCATGATGCAAAAAATGCTACGAATGCAGAACACAGTGCTTTTAGCATTAGTTAATAAGCCATGAACACCTTAAAAGTATGTTTTTGGAACGCAAACGGCATTCGCCAACATAGAAACGAACTTGCGCACTTCCTCACGGTGAAGAATATTGATATAATGTTGGTATCTGAGATTCATTTGACTTCGAGAAGCCTTTTTAGAATGAATGGCTACACCTTATATGATTCAAAGGACCCGAGAGGAAAAGCATGCGGAGTATCAGCAGTTCTAATAAAGTCAAGACTCAAGCACTATATTTTTGAGAACATTTGTGAAGACCATCTACAAGCAACAAATATTTGCATCGAAAATTTTTGTTCAAATCTCGTGATATCATCAATTTACTCCCCTCCCAGATTTTCAATCACTGAGGATTTTTACAAAACTCTTGGACCTTGTTTCGTAGCAGCTGGCGATTGCAATGCAAAATATACGTTCTGGGGATCGCGTCTTATTACAACTAAAGGTCGAGCGTTGTTCAACACAATTTCAAAAATGGGTTTGGATGTCATTTCGAGCAGGGAGCCCACTTACTGGCCTACTGACATACAAAAAATTCCAGATGTTATAGATTTTGGCGTCATGAAAAATATCTCTAGGGATTTAATTCATGTTGAAGCTTCTCATGATCTCTCCCCCGATCACTCTCCCAGGATCGTCACAATTTGTAGCCCACTAAGAACTGACTTACCTCACCCATATGTGAAGATGATAAATCATGTTAATTGGCTGGGGTTCAAAAAATATCTCAGTAGTCATTGTACGGAGAACATCAAGCTAAGAACTTCCGATGATATTGAATTTAACATTACCAATCTTACCGAAAATATTAAACAGGCTGCTAAACATGGCACTACCTCCCATCCGCAGACTGGGTTTAACAGAATTTATTTTGCGGATATTGAACGTCTCGTATGTGAAAAAAGAAGAGCTAGAAGGGAATGGCAACAGCACAGATCACCCCAACATAAAATCAGACTTAGAGGATGCACTAAACGACTCCAAGAGTTGCTTGCATCTGAAAAATCTGCTTCTCTTAAGAACTACCTGGAAGGTCTCGAAGTCACAGCACCATCTAATTACTCGTTGTGGCGCGCTACTAAAAAACTTAAAACACCCGTTGAGTCTAAACCACCCATGCGCACTTCTACTGAAGGTTGGGCAAGAACTAATACTGAAAAAGGTAACATATTTGCTGGGCATTTAAAATACGTATTTACCCCAAACACATGTACTGGTGCTGTTGATTTGCCGAGTGTAGTTGCTCTACCCCCTCGACCCATGAAATTTAAGATGCGTGATGTACAAAAACTAATTACTGAAACCAACCCAAAAAAGGCTCCGGTTATTGATGGAATTAGTAACAAGATGCTGATGAAGTTGCCTCGTATTGCTATTAGAATCCTGTTATTTATTTTTAATGGCATTTTACGACTGGAGTATTATCCACACAGCTGGAAACTTGCCATGATCAAAATGATTCCAAAAGCGGGCAAAGATCTTACTAAGGCTGAGTCATATAGGCCAATAAGTTTACTGTCAACAATTTCAAAGCTCTTCGAAAAACTGCTCATGATAAAATTGTCCCCAATTCTAACTAATAATGGGTGTATACCTGACCATCAATTTGGTTTTAGAAGTCAGCATAGCACCATTGAACAAACTCATAGATTGTTTCATTTTATAAGAAGAACATTTGAAGAAAAGAAGTATTGTTCTTCCCTCTTTATTGATGTTTCTCAGGCATTTGATAAAGTGTGGCATAAAGGCCTAATTTTAAAATTGAAGACATATCTACCCATAAACATTGTAAATCTTTTGGAAAGTTAGGTTAGGTTAGGTTAGGTTAGGTTGATTGGAGGGGTATGTCAGCCCATGTCATACGACATACACCTAAGCCAGTGAAGGCTTGTTGTGCGCTCCTTTGAGTTTAACCATAACATATTGACCCAAAGGTCTAGAGAAACTCCGTGTCACTCACAAAGTTCCTTAATTTCCTCCAGCATATTCCCCGTAATCGGCTTATGTCCGGTAAGATGTCACCCCCAAGATATCGGGATCTTATTTGTGAGAAGGCGGGGCATTGGCACAAATAGTGTTCCAATATTTCGCTTTCCTCCCCACATGCTCTACATTTATCTCCTCCCGCTATTCCGACGCGTTTAAGATGTGCCTGTAGTTGAGAGTGCCCTGTGACAACTCCCATTATTCTACTTAGTTCGAGCTTGCTAAGTTTTAGCAGCTCCCTCGTTCTTCTCTCGTCTGGATCTCCCCATAGAATTTTTGTATTGATTCCCATGGTTCCGTTATACCCGAGAGTTGAATGGGCCCTATGTGCCCAAGTCTTTAGATCGGATTTAACTGCATCGAAAGGTTTCGCGCATTCCAAGCTTATATTACCTAACTCTATTGCCCTAGAAGCAAGTGGGTTTGCCCTCTCATTTCCAGTTATCCCCGCGTGCCCTGGTACCCATATGATGCGCACTTCACCATATGTCGAGTAACTGTTAATAGCGTTTTTGCAATCCCAAACTGTACGTGATTTAGTGCGTTCCTTTGAGATTGCTCTAATGGCCATCTGACTATCTGTGAATATATTCACAAGTCCTGACCTCCCCATTACGTTGAGTTCCCTGATACACTCCGCTATCGCCCGAACTTCCGCCTGCAAAACTGTGCAATAGTCCGGCAGGCGGAAAAATAGTTCTGTGGTGTTTTCTATATAAACACTAAGTCCCGTTTTCCCTCTCGACCTTGATCCATCCGTGTAACAATGAAGCCCCATGGGGATCTGGTTCCAAGGGTCGGTCAACCAAGAATGGATGTCGGGGATCAATGTTCCGCAGTTGGCCTCTAGTCTAGTCTCCGGTATGCGGTGATTTGCGACATTTTCCGGTATGGACTGTCCTATGGCCGTAAGAATTCGTTGATGATGCGCTTCGTGTTCCTGATCGATCCACTCACCCATCACCTTTAGGCGGTTTGCTGCAAGAGCCGCTTCGTATTTTATACGAATTTCGATTGGCTGGATAGATAATATTGTTTCCATCGCCCCTGTTGATGTCGTTTGGAAGGCCCCACTTATACCAAGACAGCAGGTTCTCTGAACTTTCTGTATAGCTTTGATGTTGCATTTATATTCCATCGACGTCCACCACACTATAGAAGCATAGGTCATAATCGGCCTGATGACGCTACTATAAAGCCAGTGTGTCATCTCTGGATTCAGCCCCCATCTTGTGCCTATGGCCCGTTTACAGATTGACCAACATATATGAGCCTTTTTGACTCTTTCGTTTATGTGGTCTTTCCATTTTAATTTCCGATCAAGAATGACTCCTAGATACTTCACCCTGTCGGAAATATTTATTGTCCTTTCAAGAAAACGTGGCTCATCATATGGAGCTATCTTCGTCTTTCTTGTAAATAGACCAATTTCAGTTTTTTCTGGGTTAACGTTCAACCCTCTTGGTTGAGCCCAGTTGTGTGCCAGGGTTAATACCTCCTCGGCCTTCCTGCACAAATGATTTGGTTCCCTTCCCCTCAGAAGTATCATGACGTCATCTGCATAGCAGACTGTCTCGAATCCCTCATCGGTCAGAGTCCTAATAAGGGTATATATTGTTGTGGTCCATAGAAGGGGTGATAAAATCCCCCCATGTGGAGTTCCACATTGCACCCTTTTTCTTATACTTATATTGTGCGCCTCACAATTAATCCATCTGTTCCTTAGCAATCTGCCAATCCAGTCGCATATCGCCCGGTTGACATTAAACTGGTCCAGAGAATGGATAAGTGTGTCGGTATGCACGTTGTTGAAAGCCCCCTCAATGTCAATGCAAACCGCGAGAGTGTACATTTTTTCATTAAGAGACCTTTCTATAAAGTACACCACATTATGCAATGCAGTGTCCACTGATCTACCTTTGACGTATGCGTGTTGCTTGAACCTCAGCATATGGCCCTGGCTTATTGGTCTATAAGCCTTTGGTGAAGAATAATTTGGCTTGCCAGGTTTGGGGATAAACACTACCCTCGCTTCCTGCCAGCCTACTGGAGTATATGCGTGTGTTAGGCATGCATTATAAATTCCTGCAAGATGTGTCGAAACTAAATTCATCCCTTTCTGCAGGAGCGCCGGAAAGATACCATCCGGACCCGCAGCCTTAAACGGAGAAAAGCTTTTTATCGCTTCCATAACCATCCTATCGCTTATAATAGGCACCTCATGTTCACCACTTCTCTCATCGTCCAGCATAGCCGAAAGTTCGGCCGGGCTGCATGGAAAATGTGTATCCATGAGGAGTTTAATGGTTTCCTCCACATTTTCAATTGTCTTGCCCATTTCATCCGCTAATGATTCAGCCTGGATGTGGGCTTTTGACAAAAATTTTTTAATTTTAGAAACATCGCTTGCACTGTCCACCTGTTCACAGAAAAGCCTCCAGGATGTGCGTTTAGCTGTTCTTATTCTCTTGTTGTAATTTCGGAGTTTATCACGATAATCCTCCCAATATACTGGTAATCTTTTACGTTTCGCTCTATTATAGAGTCGGCGGACTTCCCTCCCCATTGCCCGAATCTCCCCTGTCATCCAGGGTTTCTCGTATGGGGATTTTCTTTCCCGAAGTGGGCAACTCTCTTCAAACGACTCAACTAAAGCGTCCGTAATGATTTTGACTTTACTGTCTATGTCCTCTCTTTCTAGGCGATTGAAAGAAACCTGCCCTAAATGAGAATCAAGTGACCTTTCGAATTTTGCCCAATCAGTTCTAGCCCTGTTTCGAAAGGTTATAGGTTCTGGCGGTTGCCTTGAAATTTTAAACATAATATAATGATGATCTGAGAATGAGTGCTCGTTCAGAACTCTCCATTCAGCAATTTCATCGATTACGTTTTCAGAACATATGGTTACATCTAATACCTCCGCTCTAATTCTATTAATAAAGGTAGGCGTATTACCAGTATTAACAGTTAATAGATCGTTAGTATTCAGAAATTCTAAAAGAGCCTAACCCTTTTATTAATGTTAGTACTACCCCATGCAATATGATGCGAATTAGTATCGCATCCGATTAGTACTTTCCTACCTTTTATTCTGCAATCTTCAACCAAGTGTTGTAATTCCGACGTTGGTGGTAGTGTCGGTGCATCATACGGCAAGTATACTGATGCTAGGCATATGTTTCCATTTCCCTGCTTCAGTACTGTTGCGTCTGCTGTTGACAACTCTGTGGATAAAAGAAAGCATAAATTTTTGTGACTAAGAATACAGGTCCTCGGACGATTCGCTGTTTTAGCATAAAATAATTGGTAGTTTACATGGTTTAATTCATTAACCCTGTTTTTTGTCGTCCAGGGTTCTTGTATTAATGCCACGTGTATCTTACCTTTGTTAATTTTCTCCATCAAAGAGTGAGTTGCCGTCTCGCTCCGGTGGAGGTTAATTTGGATGACCTCCCACATCATCCTTCTAATAGGCGGTCCTCTTGGGAGTTGGTGATTTTGTGCTCCAACTCCTCCTTGGCCGTCTGGACCTCCGAGACACCCGCCTGATTTTGGCTAGATGCAGCCTGTGCCGTGTTTGTCCTATCATTGATGGGGGTGGTTTTCCACTGGCTGCCGATACAGGACTTGCCTATTTTCAAATAGACATCTTTTGAAGCAAAGAACACCTTCCCTTCAGATTTGGAAAGGCTGGAAATAGATCCTTGGTCGATGCCCACCACAAAAAGAGTTCCATTTTGGTCCTCCTCTCTGTGGAACACCTCCCATTTCTCCACCGCTAGTTCTTTGCTTCGTTTACCAATAACTTCCAAAACACGGTCGGATGTGAATTTGCATCCCCATTCTTTGATGTAGAAGGTTGCCTTGGTTAGAGTTGGTATATTTCCCCCTTCCACCAGTTCCAGCTTACAGCCTTTCCATGGCGAAGGGATTCTTTCTACCAACTCCTTAAGGGCGGCTGCGCAGGTCTGCGATGCTAACCTTAGCAACAGCACGCCCCAAACAAAGATAAATGTTATAATATTGAAAATTATGCTAACGAAGTAAAAATAAGATTAAGAAAATCGTTGGAAAACGCCAAAGAACTTATAAATATTGCTAAGAAACAGTTGAAAATAACATATGACAAAAATATAAATGAAAGTAATTTTCAAGTTGGAGATTTAGTATTAGTGAGATTAGAATCTAGAAAAAAGACTAAAAGTCCATATAAGGGACCGTATCAAATAGTGAAAAGATTAGGAGTAAATTCTTTATTAAACGTAAATTCTATAGAAAAACTTTTTCACAATAATGTACTTAAATTACATAAAAAAATTATATATAAAAAAATTTGTTTTAAACATTAAGATAATAATAATATTTAATACTAACAACATTAATATAAACTAATTATAATATTTACTATTAAGATTTCATTTAATTATTTTCAAACATAAATTAAATCCTGAGGGTAATGGTGTAGTGTACCTATTATAATGAAATACACTATACTTATTGCAACAATAACCATTTAATAATTTTGTATTAATTTCTTTGAAATTTAAAACCTTCAGACGCCAAGAAGCGGTCACAATAAATTAAGCCACATATGTAACAAAACACTTGACCAACGAACTCAAGAAATATTTTTATGTTATACAAACATTTACCAGTAACAAAGAAATTTTGTAAATAACAAGTGAAGAAATTTTGTATAAATAGGATAAGAAAAATCTAAATAAATCAGAACTAATTTTGAATTGAAAGAAAAACATCATTCGTTCTCAATATTCTGACTGAGCACTTTAATCAGTGCTTAGGTGAATTAAAACTGCTGCAGCCAAATGCAGCATTATAATCTAATTGGCAAACCTTTCTTTTTTTTACAAAACTTATAAAAATATAATAAATAACATAATAAAACTTTCAAAGCCCTATTCAAAAGAAATTGGAATAGAAGTTAAAAATAGCACAGTACTGACAGCAAAAGGACACATAATACATAAAAGTAGAATACGTAACTTAAACAGGACACATATTTTAATTTTAATTCCAGACTACTCGTATCGCTAAGCAATGCGGACGTACAAATTTTAGATTATTCAAACGCTCAACTGGTAACGATAGCAAAAGGCTTATCAATAATACAAACAGGATTAAATCGTCCTGTTATTCATACAATTGACATTAAAAAATATACTGATGTAATTGAAAGCATTGAAAATAATCTTCATTATCCTTTTATATCATTGTTAAGAACTCAAATAAAATCACATTTAAATAACTTGCGTATTAAAAATATAAAAACTTCATTAGATTTCATAGGAAGCGGGAAACCCCGATCGCCAGGTATTTTAATAGTAAATAATATTATGTATAGCCAGAGATTGTGCTTTGAGTTCTTTTCGGCCATTTCAAATTAAATTTTTTTAGTCGTAATCAATGTTGACTGTGGAATTAAATTTTTGAAATTTTTTGTTTTGTTAATTATTTCTAGATATATATATATATATATATATATATATATATTTTTTTTTTTTTTTGCTTCAAATTATCCCATTGTGCCAACATTTATTTGTACTTTTCGACCGTGACGACACTGATAAATATTAAAACAGAATGTCTGCATTTAGACACATTAGTTTTTCTTGAAGCAAGTCCGAGTTTGTTGGAAAGTGAGGAAAGAAGAAACACGAACAATTTTCTATTGTTATTTCATTATCATTATGGCCCCATAGTAGACTTTGACATTTCTTTTGAATATTTATTGCGATAACAAATATTAATAAATGAAGAAGTCTATTAATTTGTTCTGAAATTGTGTATATACTACATAGTCAGATGTATCATAGAAACCAAATTCGTACAAAAGTGAAAATGAAAACGTCTTGACCTTCTTCAGAAAACGAAAAACGCAAAGATTTTGCGTTTTCAATCCACTTAAAAAAAGTAGGGTGGAGGCATTAACACAAAAGAAACGTTAAAAAAGTATTTCAAATGATAAAGAAACTTGTGCTCTCTTAAATTGTGTCTTCAAAATATGTTCAAATCCAGTTTTGAAAAAAATTTTATATAATTTTTCTAAAGTTAAAGAAATTGACAATGAAAAATGTAAAAATAAACAAAAAGCAGAACCATATTTTCATCTATTATATTACCATATCAATGTTCAGTTAAATTTACAGAAATTAAACTGACATCACAAAAAATTTATCAGAAAAAAGAAAATCAAGAAAATTTGCAAAACGTAAGTTGGTGTTTATTTGAACATTCTTATTAGACGCCATTTATTAAAAAAAGAGTTCCGCACAAAAATATAAGTTTATTGAACTATGCAGAATAAAAAAGTTTTTATTGACAAACTGGCATAATTACATATGTACATCCATATGTATAACGTACGAATTTACATATTTCTAAAAAAACAATAACAATAACAATTATTTTTATATATTTTGTTTTCTTTTATTTACTTTTCTCTTGTTCACTAGGCAGCTGTTTAACATAGATACCATATTTAATGAACAAAAAACAACATTTGGATTTTTTTTTCGGATTTGTGAAAACGCATGAAAGATGGAGAAGCAACACTAAAATGTTAAATGTGTAAATTTTCATGGCTGAATATTTGTTTACATCTGTCTAATACCGCGATCTGCTTATTCGAATGGTAACGAAATATCATTCGACACGAAGGTTCATTCCACCACGAGTGTAACGATTTTAGCCCACATCTTTGGCATCTGGAAGAAGGCCAACAACAACGAATACAATCTTCAAAGCTTTTTTATGTAAGCGGTGACATAAGTATCAACATTTTTGACAAAAAAGTTTATATCTTTTTCGTTCTCATAAAGCAAAAGCATAAACTTTTTTTTTGAAATTTCATTCTTAGACATAAAATTTTTTATGTTATCATATAATATTATTATGATGGCTTGACCACATTATTATGTATTTCTATTCGAATCGAAAAGGCTTTCGTAAAGAATTTCCGAAGCTAAAGGAAAATCGTATTATGTAGTACGTGCGAAAGGCCTGCAGAGTTGTGTTTGAAATTTTAAGGGAAATTTTAAGTAATGGCAGTTTTTATTTTAAAACTTGGTAGCACTTTGCATTGTTTTATACAAACGTCAAATTTGTTTTAAAAGAAGTTAAAATTGCAAATTAAAAAATTTACAAGTGAATAAAATGGATAGTGTTTTATTGTGGGAAAGTGATGAAGATGATTGTGTTCCAGAGAGAGTTAAAAGAAAATTTATAAGAGATACATCAAACATTATGAATGTCAGTGAAAATTCGTGAGTAATATATTTTCATAAATGATTCGTATATATGTATGATTGAATTTAATGCAAAAATATTTCTTAGATTTATAAAAAATTTTCGCCTTAATAAAGATGCATTTCTGTACGTGTTAAACTCCATTAATGACTTAAAAGCACCGCAAAGATCCAGCGCCATCCTTCCTATGTTGAAATTTTTAGGGCAAGGTGGTTATCAACATCAGATTGGCCAAGACCGCTTGTTGGGAATGTCGCAGTCATATATTTTTATTTGTTTGTCGGAGGTATTTGAATCAATAGAAAAAAATCTTTGTCCTAAACACATTGTTTTCGGAATGAGCGAAGAGAAAAAAATGGAGGCAAAAAGATTTTTTTACAGCAAATGTGCAATACCTGGAGTTATTGAAGCAGTGGATGGAACTCACATACAAATAATAAGGCCAAATAACAATGAGCATTTATATTTTAACCGAAAACTTAAGCACAGTATAAATGCTATGGCGGTAGGGTTTAATAAAGAAAATAAATGTACATATATGCCAAATTATTATACAACGTAAAAATTTTTATTAGATTTGCAATCATGAAATGTATATGAGGGCCATCAATGGACGTTTTGGAGGCGCTTGTCACGATTCTCACATTTGGAATTTGCCAGAAGAAAGGCAATATTTGAAAAGAAAGTTTCAAGCTGGAGATACTGGTACTAGAATTCTTGGTAAAATATTTATATAAACTATAATATTAGCTTACAAAACAAGTTATTTATACGAGTTGTAGGGCAATAAACGGTACAAAATTCTTTATATTTTTGTGTATAAAACGTTATAAAATTTTTATATGTTTATTGACCCTTTGTTGTATATATATAATGGACAACTGAACTTAGACTAAGATGTATACATATGTTTATATATAAAGAGAGAGAGAAAAAAAAAGAGATTATTTTGTCGTTGCACTTGAAGTCTGCTGCAGTTTTTTGGGGGCATTGATGGTGCTATCAGGGTTGGGCATACCGGTGATTTGTTCACTGAGGTGAACATCCTCCCCGCCATGGAAGCTTAGAGTTTGTGGTAGAGGGTTATCCAGAATAAGAGCCCATAATGAGCCAGCCAAGGAGCGAATCTTGTGCTAGTAAGGATCCGCCATCAACCCGTATTATGTTGGATTTTAGGACATTGCTATAAAGATCACCGCCTAGTTCTACTTCAGCCGGGGTGTTTTCGTTAAAATTGGGATCTGCCAATGCCAGATTCCCAAATTTTTCCTTTATAGCCTCATTAATGCGTATAGGGTATGGATTTTTTGGCAAATCCTTATCGAGCAATAGGTACATGTCGAATTTAGTGGTCGATGACATATTGGGGGTAATTGTCATCTTTGTATAAGTTTTACCCTCCACCTGGAAGGTATCTAATTTATGTTGTATAACAAATGAATTGGCAATTCGTGACGATATCGAACTGGGATTCAATATCGCTCTGAGCGGAGTACATCCTTCTTCCGTCATGGCATAAATTGGAGCGGTTGGCACGATTATCTCCTGCAAGGATGTTGGTAAGCCAACAGATATTAATGTAGACGTTTTAAACTTTGTTGGCGATCGATGTGATGCTGAGATGGGCAATTTTTTAACCGATGTTGACGCTGATGGATTAGCAGATAGATCCTTTAAAATTCGTTTCGGTCCGTGTAGAATGGAGTGGTGTTTAGCTCCACATTTTTTGCAACGGGCTTTGTTGGTACATTGTTCAATCAAGTGATTTCTGTCCAGGCAATTGACACAATAGTGTAATTGAACAGCCGTTTTATATTTTTGCGCTAAATTCAAACTGTTGAACCTTTTGCAGCTTATGAGACGGTGGTCTGCCTGACAAATTCCGCAACCAAAATGACGTTTTGGCTCAGATTATTTGCTTGATTTGCGGAATTCCTTCTTGGAAGTATCTGTACGACGAGTTGACTGACTGTTTTGGCTTACACGCTTGCTGTTGGGTACCATGATCTGTGTAGATATCAAGAAATAGATGTTTAGATGAGAACATAATTAGAGTAAGTTTAATACATAAAAGATATGTCACTGCATAAATATTTTCTTTTTTTTTGAGTAGGGATGAGTAGATAATGTCAAACAATCTGTTTTTGACAATTATAAAGGCAGTGATCACACCGTTATGTATTAAGCTTGGGTGAGTATAAATGAGTTAGTTCTAAGTGTTACAGATAAATATATAAGTGGGTTAGGGTTTCGGACAATTGAGTTGATTTAAATAGTGGGTAGTACTACAACTTTTGTTATTGGACGTTTAAGAGTTCCAGTCGATGTGCGTATGTCAACAACTCTAGTTCGTCCATCTGAACCAGGATAAGTGTTAGTTACAAGTCCAAGTAGCCATTCGTTAGGGTGCAAGTTGTCCTGTCTAATGACAACAATGTCATCAATTTCAATTTGTCGGTTGGGGTGTTTCCACTTATATCTTTTATGCAGCTCTTTAAGATATTCCTCTTTCCATCGTCTGCAGAAGTTATGGTGCTGAATTTTTAGCTTCTGCCATCTATTTGCCAAAGTAATATTTTCAGTGCTACAATCGGGTTCTGCAGGGGTGAGTAGTGGTGAGCCTATTAAAAAATGACCTGGGGTTAAAGGATTGAGGTCTTCTGGGTTTTCACTTGACGGGCTTAAGGGTCTTGAGTTTAGGCATCCTTCAATTTTAGCGAGAAGGGTAGCTAACTCTTCAAACGTGTATTTTAAGACGTTTAGTTTTTTAAGATGTGATTTGAAGCTTTTTACTCCCGCTTCCCACAAGCCACCCATATGTGGCGCTCCTGGTGGTATGAAATGCCACGTCAAGTTTTGGAAACTGTTAGCAGATATTACAGAATCTTTTACCTGTTTTAGGAATTCCTGTCGCTCCTTTTTTAATAATTGTTTAGCTCCTACAAAATTTGTTCCGTTGTCAGAGTAAATGGCGACGGGACATCCCCGCCTAGAAAAAAATCGTGCGAATGCCGCCATGAAGGCTTGGGTTGACAAGTCAGATGTGGGTTCTAAATGTATAGCTTTTGTTGCAAAGCAGACAAAAACGCATACATAACCTTTTATTATTTTACAATTTCTGCCATTATAAACTTTAATATCAAATGGCCCTGCGAAGCCAACTCCAACATTATAAAATGGTCTTGTAATTTGGGTGCGTTCTGGTGGCAAAGCTGCCATGATTTGTGTAGTTTGTCGATTTTTATATTTTGTACATGGTACACATTTGTTTATTACTGAGCGTATTAGATCCTGAAGTTTCGGAATCCAATAAACGGAACGAACTATACGTAGCATCAGTTGATTCCCTCCATGTAGGGTCACTACATGCACGTGAAGAGTCATCAATTTTGCAAACTGACTTGCATATGGCAATAAAATTGGGTGTCTTTCTGAATACGACAAACTATTGGAGTTGGCCAATCGACCGTTTACACGCATAATATTGGTAGAGTCTAAAAATGGGTTTAGGGTGAGTAAGTGGCTCTTTTTTGGAATCGCATGTTTCTTTTTTAGACAATTATATTCTTCTCCAAAATATTTAAACTGGCAGAGAATAATAAGCCTATCGTGGGTTGATTTTATTTCACTCGCCTCAAGTTCAATGCTAGAATGGGTTAACAATCTCTTAATTCTTTCCTCACTGGATTGACTGCTATTTCGATCAAGAATAATTCTATCATTTCGTGCTGATTGGGTTCGGATATATGAGGTGCGATCGAAAAACCGATAGACATAGGACATTACTCTTAGAGCCTTTGGCAATTTTGAAAATCGTAACAAAATGTCTGGTATAGTGTCATTCGTGTTTTCCAATGAAGGGTTGATATTAACCGTGGTAGTAAACAATTGACTACTTAGCTTCAGCTTGAGTTTCAAATGGTTTTTGCGTTTTTGGCCATTTTGATGGAGATTCTTTCAGCCATACGGGTCCATTCCACCACAATTTATCTTCTTTTAATTCTTCCGCATTACATCCACGGCTAGCAACATCAGCTGGGTTATCATGTGAAACTACATGGTTCCAGTTGGTTAAGCCTACGGTTTCCAAAATTGTAGAAACTCGGTTTGCTACAAAAGTGTTCCATGAGTTGGGAAGTTTGCTGAGCCAGGCTAAGACAATTGATGAGTCTGTCCAGAAATATGTTTGATATTGTTGTAGGTTGAGTTGGGTAATTAAATTGTGTGTTATATTGGCCAACAACACTGCACCACAAAGTTCCAGTTTTGGCAACGAGACTACTTTAATTGGTGCAACTCTTGTTTTAGCGAGAAGTAGGGTTACGGTATTAGGTCCGTCTACGGGTGTGACTCGAGCATATACAACTGCTGAGCATATGCAGATGCATCTGAAAAGCCATGAAACTCAATTTTTGCCGAAGGTGAAAAATTAATCCATCTTGGAATGCGAATTTGACCAATCTTTTCATAGAAACATAGAAACTTGTGCCATTTAATTAGGGTAAGTGGGGTTAGACTTTCATCCCAAGATGTGTTGTCTTGCCATATTTGCTGCATAATAATCTTAGCAGAAATAACAATTGGCGCTAACCAACCAGCTGGGTCAAAGAGACGAGCTATGTGTGACAAAACAGCTCGCTTTGTATATGATGATTTCTTTTCAATTAGTGGAACACTAAAGAAAAACGTGTCTTCTTTCGCATTCCATCTAATGCCTAACGTTTTTGCATTATTTGAATCGGGTAGGGTGAGCAAGTCGACGTCAAGTAAGTGATCTTCGGGTAAATTATTTAATAATTCTCTGTTATTAGAAGTCCACTTTCGTAGAGGAAATCCAGCAGAGTCAAGAGCAGCGATAAGCTGAGTTTGAGCGTGTCTTGCTTCTTCAACCGTATGACCACCAGATAAAACATCGTCTACATACATGTTATTCTTCAATATTTTTGAAGCAATTGGGTGGGAAATTTGAGTATCTTTAGCTAATTCATTTAGGGTTCTAATAGCCAAATATGGGGCACAGTTGACTCCAAATGTCACTGTTTGCAGTTCATAATCTTGAATGGGTTCATTTACACTATTACGAAATAGTATGCGTTGAAAGGGTGTTTGGGTAGGGTTTAACATAATTTGCCTGTACATTTTGGTAATGTCGGCATTAAAAACTTATAAAAACGCCATTTTAAGATGAGTACAACTAAATCTTGTTGTAGAGTAGGACCTGTGTGTAAAGCATCATTTAAGCTATTGCCGTTAGAGGTTTTGCTAGAAGCATTAAAAACAACTCTAACTTTTGTAGTAACACGATCTTGTTTAACAACAGCATGATGGGGTAAGTAATATTGAGTATTTGCAGGCGTGTTCGGGTTATAAGCTATGGGTTTCATATGACCTAGGTCAATATACTCTTGTAAAACTTTATCATATTCCATTTTTAGTTCCGGTTTCTTCAATAAACTCTTTTCATTTCGCAGAAACTGTGCCATCGCTATATGACGCGAATTTCCTAATTCGATTGGAGGGTGTCGAAATGGAAGATTAACTTGATATCGACCGCAGGGCAACTTACATTTAGTTGCTGCATAATTATCCTCGCAAAATATTTCTTCTTCAGAAGTGTTATGTTTTTTGGGTATATCTTCAATTTCCCAAAACTTGGTCAAAAATTTATCAAGCGTGACCGAACTGAAGTATGAAACTATGGGTTGGGTTATATGTGCGTTTTGAATTGGCCCGGTCAAAATCCAACCAAATTCAGTTTCCTGTGCTATCAATGTGTTAAGAAAATCTTTCTTAACACCGGATTTTAATATTTGTGGGTAAAAGTCAGTGCCAATTAGAAAATCTATTGGCCTGCTTTCGTAAAATTGTGGATCAGCTAATTGAATATTATCCAAGTCTCTTATCGATATGGGGTTTAAATTTTGGGTGGGTAGATTCTTTGTAAGGGTTTTTATAACAATCGCTTGGATATTCAATTTGAAATTGCTTTGGGTGTTTGACCGTAATAAAACATCACAGAGTTTATTTGATCGTGCTGATATAACTTCATTAAGTCCCGAAATTTCAGCAATAATTGGGGTAGTAGGTAATTGCAATTTGCGTCTAAGCTTATCTGAAATAAATGAGAAATCTGAAGCTGGATCAATGAGTGCTCTAGCTGGAAATTTTTCTCCTTGAACTTCAACGTTTAGAACTGCAGTTCCTAACAATTTTGTTCTGTCATCTAATGTGAGTTTGCCTGATTGGGTATATGTTGAGAAAGATTGCGCTGCATTACGTGAAGTGGACGGTTGATTTTCATCAACTTGTGTGTTTAAGTTTGAATTGGGTTTGTGTAATAGGGTATTATACCTACCACCGCAATGCCTGCAAATAAACGTACTGCGGCAATCTTTGATAATGTGCGAGATGGCTAGGCAGTTATAACATATTCCATTCTTTCTAACGAATTCAATCCTCTCATTTACCCCCAAAGAGGTAAATATCGAGCATTCTCTGAGTGTGTGACTATTTTTGCATAGTTTGCAAATTGATCCATCAGGTTTATTCTGTGTATTTGAGGTTTGGATTTTGAGTGGCAATCTTTTGCGGAATGAGTCACATTGTGAAATGTTTTACCTCTTCTATCAAAAAAATTCTTATTCTCCTGGGAATGCTTGGGTTTTGGATTGATGTGAGTTCTTTATAAGTATTTGTTAGAAACAAATCAAGATCAGTCCAACATGGCATTTCCGCACAGTCAGCCAGTGTTCTTTCAAACTCTCGTTGGACTTCTCGTGGTAACTTTTTTGAACAGAGATATATGAAAATAGGATCCCAATTATCAGTATCCACATCTAATGCATTTAAATTCGAAATACAGCAATTTATCTTTCTCTGCAGTTTTCTTATTGAGGCACTGCATATGGTGTTTACTGTGGGTAAATTGAATAGGGTTTTTAACTGTGCGTTGATTTGCATTCTTGTGTTCTCATATTGAGAACTTAATTGATTCCATGCAATAAGAAAACCGTCATTTGTTAAGGGTGCGTTGTCTACTATTTCTTTGGCTTCACCGCTAGTTTTTTGTTTTAAGTGAAATAATTTTTCTACTCCACTTAATCGGGTATTATTGCCGTACATGGCCCCAAAGAGATCTCTGAATGACGCCCAATTTTTAAAATCGCCGCTAAATACTGGCATATCACATGGGGGTACATTAAACGATACGGTGTCATTGGGTTGTGGAACAGGAGGTGTGGGTAAAGAAGGTCGGGTTTCATTGCCTCGGGTTATAGCCTCAATGGACTCTTCAATTGCTATCATGCTTTTTCTATAAAATCTTTTAGCAGATCTAACCTGTTGCGTAATTTATGTTATATTTATAATCTTAGCTTCAACTGGGTCATGTAATTCAGAGGATTCCCTTATTTGCTTAAACTTCCCGTTAATATCTGACCATAAAGTCTCTAATTCATGTTTTTTGAATTTAAGTGCTGGTACAGATTTTGAATATTCTTTTGAATTACTATAATCTTCATCCAATGCTTTTAAATCGCCTTGGATGTAATTTTCTAATTCAGCGGCCAAAGATTTTAAGGTAGACATATTGGGTTTTTGATAAAATAAATTGGGGTGTAAAATGGGTTTAATAGAAATAAGATTTTTTACCTTTTAAAAGGGGGTGGGTAGGTTTTGAAAATAATTTTATTTAATTCTTTATTTTATTACTTACAAGACCTTGTTTGCTGGGTATAGGGTACAAACCGTCACCAGAGTTTAAAAATTCTCCTGGTTCTTTTTTCTTTTCCTTGTTTTTGTTGAGTTAATGCTTTGTTATTGCCGTCACTGTAACTGCTGCGACTTCATATGTGTGTTATGTATTAAATGTAATTATGTATTTACTTATGTATGTAACGGGTAATTTTTGGTTTTGTTAATTTGTTTTATTTAGGTAAAATATTTTAAATTTTTTGTGTTCAGTTTTTGTTTTATGTGTGTATAAATTTTTGTTGTGAAATTTTATGAAATAAATTTGTATTGATCTGTTTCATATATATGAATGTTTATTTTAATATTATGTCTTTTCTTTTGCACAATGTTCACAAACGTTTTGTTACCACTGTCACTTTTTTTGTTTAATATGTTTGTAAAATTCAGAATTTGGTTTTTTTTTTGTTGTTTTTGGTTGTAAATTTTTATAATAGTTCACTATGTTGCTTTTAATATTTTATAACACAAATTTTGTTTTATAAAAATAAGGGTTGTTTTTATAGTTTATTTATGATATTTTTGTCTCTTGTTTTGAGTTTAATTATTTAGGGCCTGTTTGCCGATGTCGAAAGAAAACTTTCTTTCGCAATCTAAGCGAAAGAAAACTGATTTGGGTTTACCTAAATTGGTTCTATGCGAACGATGACTCGAACGACAACTCGAATGAAAACGTAAGTGTTTTCATACAAAAATGGGTTTGTCTATTTCGAAGTTGTTGTCAACTTTGCGAACACAAATTTCAAAATCAGGCACCAGTTATTTTGTGTTCGAATGACAATAATTTTTTGAAAAAATATATAAATAAATATTTTATGAAAAAAATTTTTATTAACAAATAGCTTTTTTAGTTGTGAGTACATACATACATTCATACATATGTATGTACATTTGGGGTGGGTTATTGCCTACGTATACATATATATATGTACATACATACATACATAGGTACTTATTTTGTATTTACTACTTGCAAAAATGACACATATTGTTAGCATTTTGAAATCTGATTTGAAATCTAGAACCAAAAAGACAACAAAAAAGTATACAGGAAACAGGTGGTTGAACTACAACCACCTGTTTCCTGTATATTTTTTTATTTTGTAAACTTTTAGTTTGTTTTGGTTACATTTTCTTTATTTCGACAGCTGATTAATTTCAAAAGGAGTTGCATTTGACTTCAAACAATTTAGTAGTATTTTTTGTATTTTTAGAGGAAATTGCTGTAAAACAATTATACTTATAAGTTGGCACTACTTTGCTTTATTAACACGTAAGATACAAAAATTGACTGACGTAAGTAGCTGCGAACGAAAGTGAGTGACATAGACAAACTCAAATTGATTGGAATGTGAGTGACTAGCTTTCTTTCGCATGAGTTTTCTTTCGACATCGGCAAACAGGCCGTTATTCTTTTTAGTTTTTATTATTTCTGTAAGAAATTGCTTGTGGACTGTACGTATGTATTTTCACTGTTTCACTTTTTTTATCGAAGGACCATATTTATACGAGTTGTAGGGCAATAAACGGTACAAAATTCTTTATATTTTTGTGTATAAAACGTTATAAAATTTTTATATGTTTATTGACCCTTTGTTGTATATATATATAATGGACAACTGAACTTAGACTAAGATGTATACATATGTTTATATATAAAGAGAGAGAGAGAGAGAGAAAAAAAAGAGATTATTTTGTCGTTGCACTTGAAGTCTGCTGCAGTTTTTTGGGGGCATTGATGGTGCTATCAGGGTTGGGCATACCGGTGATTTGTTCACTGAGGTGAACACAAGTCAACATAATTTTGCAGGTGATTCTGGTTATCCTTTGGAACCATGGATTTTGACACCATTCAGAAATGCTATTGAGAGTTCCCATGAAGTATTTTTTAATAATCAACATTCCAGACGAAGATCAATTATAGAAAGAACTTTTGGAGTACTGAAGGCAAGATTTCGTTGCCTTTTGGCAGCGAGAGAACTGCATTACACCCCACAAAAGGCAGCCCATATTCTACACGTATGTTGTGCACTACACAATATTTGTTTGATGTACAAAATACAAAGTGACAGTTTGGAAACTGAAGAAGATGCATCTTTATATTTACCTTACAGCAATTCAGAAAGTAATTTGGAGACAAATTTACTAAATATAGCAAAAAGTATTCGAAATGAAATAAAAAATGATATGAGATGTAACTGAATAAAATAATTAAATCGCAACTTAAATCAAATATGAATATACATATGTAAATAAAAATATTTATTTGAAACTTTAATAAAAATTTTAATTCATTGGAGCTACTTAATATTTATATTTGTAATTACATGCATATTAAAAACATAAAAAGAAAAATAATTCTTAACAGTATATTAAAAAATAAACAAACAAACATAACACAAAATAATTCATAATAGTATTGTAAAAAAAAACTTAAAAAGGAAGTAGGGAAATCTCAATATTTACATCTATTAAATTTTCTTGTTATTTAATTCAAAGATTTTTCTCTTCCAATTTTGCAATTTTACATTTCGTTGTTTCTAATTGATTATTCTTTAAAAATTCTAATTTCTCCTTTTTCAGATCAAACAATCTTCCTCCCGTGCTCTTTTTCCATTTCATTTTTCTTGAAAAATTCAAACTTTTCTTTTTTTAGTGTGTACATACACTCCATTGTGTCACTGCTCCGTTTTAAGTATTTATTGGCCGTTGAGATATTTTCATTTATTTTGTCTAATTCTGTTAATATTTTTTTTTTTTTTGGTTTTCATCACAGTTTTTTAAAAGTTGTATCGAATTTTCTTGATATATAATTTGATTGTTTACTTGTTTTTCTAATAAATTCTGCTTATTGGATAAACTACCACGGGTATATACGCCCATGTTCTGAGAAACGCATATCGCTTAAAATTTGCGTTTTCGATTTGAAAACGCCAAACAGGTGTTCTGGCAAACGAAAACGCTAGAAATCTGGCGTTTTCAAACCGCTAGTGTATGCTGAAGCGATCTGGTCATTTTTATTTAAACTGCATTTGAAAGAGAAAATAAAATTATGTAAAATTTAAATTTAATATGTTTTGTTTTTATTTGAAGAAAAACTTTTAAAATTTTTGCACAATTTTAATTAAAAATATGCAATTTAAAATTTTGCTTTGTTTTTGTCAATTATCGGTATCATTTGTTTACTTATAAACTGGCGATTTATGCAAACAGCTGGAAAAAAACGCCAGCAGATCGCTTCGTTTTCAGAACATGTTTAAATGCGTTTTGCGTTTTAAAAACGATTTGCGATTTGAAAACGTAGCGTTTGTCAGAACATGGGCGATAGATGTGGAGTATATGTTGTACTTAAGGTTGTCTCACTATTGTTTAATTCTAAGTTATTGCAAGGTAGTCTAATTTCTACATTTGCGCCATCATCTCTAATACTTGTGGTAGTAGGAATATTTATTCGTGCTCCATATCTACATGTACCACTCATTCCTTCAATATAGTCATTAATTGCAAGCAGTTCAGCAACTTTTTGCTCCAGCGGTGAAAGGGAACAGTAATTACTTGGTCCACCTCCAGTTCCTGAAATACTATTTTTGTTACGGCGAGACTTTACTTTTATGTGTTGCTTATAATCTGCCCATACCTTGGAATGCATGTGTAAAAAGGTTATATTGTAAGTTAATGTATTCATATTTATGTATGTGCATGCATATTACAAATACCTTTTTCCACGTTTCTACCTCATGCGAAGGTTTACCTGCAGCATTCAAATCTTGCGATAGTCTCTGCCATAACTCCCTGCATTTACTTTTGGCATTAGAAATATTTAGGTGTCCTTTTGCCAAATCTGCTTGAAATGTCATGAATTCCACCATTATTTCATATTGTCTTGGCTTCGTATATAAATTCTTTTTAGACGTTTCCCTTTAAATAATTTTAAAATCAAAGCATTTAACAAACTTTATTATTAATTAAATATTAAAGGTATATACTTACATTTTCAAATGTGTATTCCTAATTTCTTTTATGTATGTATGTAAAAAATAACTATAAAATTTCCGCAATCAAAATGGCATTCGAAAAATGTCTATACGTTGACATTTGTTTTCGTACTACATAATTGCAATTTCGAAGGGGATTTTTTTGGTTTACGAATGGGATTAAAAAATTGCCTTAATTTACGAACTTTTTTTTCATGCTAAAATTTATTTATTGTATCTTCAAATAACTGAACTAACAATAAGTATTCAAATCTTAAATATATATAATTGTTAGGCCCAACCAGTGTCAGACATAAACTTAGTGATAATAATTAATAATACATAAATGCATACTAAGGCAGGCTGTATCATCGGCAAAAGTAGAAGTGAGGATATTACTGCTCAAAGGCATATCACAGGTATAAATCAAATACAAAACTGGCCCCAGTATACTCCCCTGTGGCACAGCGGATGAGATAGTTTCGGGCACACTCATGAAGTCTCCTTCCACAACAGTGAACTTCCGGGCAAGAATATAACTTTCCAAAAGATTTACAATGTTTATTGGCAGATATGTCTTCAGTTTCAAAATCAGGCCCTCATGCCACACTTTATCAAATGCCTGAGAAACATCAATAAAGAGGGAAGAACAATACTTCTTTTCTTCAAATGTTCTTCTTATGAAATGAACCAATCTATGAGTTTGTTCAATGGTGCTATGCTGACTTCTAAAACCAAATTGATGGTCCGGTATGCACCCATTATCAGCTAGAATTGGGAACAATTTTGTCATGAGCAGCTTTACGAAGAGCTTTGAAATTGTTGACAGTAAACTTATTGGCCTATAAGACTCAGCCTTGGTAAGATCTTTGCCCGCCTTTGGAATCATTTTGACCATGGCAAGTTTCCAGCTGTGTGGATAATACTCCAGTCGTAAAATGCCATTAAAAATAAATAACAGGATTTTAATAGCAATACGAGGCAACTTCATCAGCATCTTGTTACATCACGCATCTTAAATTTCATGGGTCGAGGGGGTAGAGCAACTACACTCGGTAAATCAACAGCACCAGTACATGTGTTTGGGGTAAATACGTATTTTAAATGCCCAGCAAATATGTTACCTTTTTCAGTATTGGTTCTTGCCCAACCTCCTGTAGAAGTGCGCAAGGGTGGTTTAGACTCAACGGGTGTTTTAAGTTTTTTAGCAGCGCGCCACAAGGAGTAATTAGATGCTGCTGTGACATCGAGACCTTCCAGATGGTTTTTAAGAGATGCAGATTTTTCAGATGCAAGCAACTCTTGGAGTCGTTTAGTGCATTCTCTAAGTCTGATTTTATGTTGGGGTGATCTGTGCTGTTGCCATTCCCTTCTAGCTCTTCTTTTTTCACATACGAGACGTTCAATATCCGCAGAATAAATTCTATTAAACCCAATGTTAAGTTCAATATCATCGGGAGTTCTTAGCTTGATGTTCTCCGTACAATGACTACTGAGATATTTTTTGAACCCCACCCAATTAACATTATTTATCATCTTCGCATATGGGTGAGGTAAGTCACTTCTTAGTGGGCTACAAATTGTAACGATCGTGGGAGAGTGATCAGAGGAGAGATCATGAGAAGCTTCAACATGAATTA
Organism: Germaria angustata; assembly: GCA_963681545.1. Lineage (NCBI taxonomy): Eukaryota > Metazoa > Arthropoda > Insecta > Diptera > Tachinidae > Germaria > Germaria angustata. The sequence goes on along the minus strand of OY813003.1, from coordinate 14,961,367 downwards.
AATCCCTAGAGATATTTTTCATGACGCCAAAGTCTATAACATCCGGAATTTTTTGTATGTCAGTAGGCCAGTAAGTGGGCTCCCCGCTCGAAATGACATCCAAACCCATTTTTCAAATTGTGTTGAACAATGCTCTACCTCTAGGTGTAATAAGACGGGATCCCCAGAACGTATGTTTTGAATTGTAGTCCCCAGCTGCTACGAAACAAGGTCCAAGAGTTTTGTAAAAATCTTCGTATTGATCCTCAGTGATTGAAAATCTGGGAGGGGAGTAAACTGATGATATTACGAGATTTGAACAAAAATTTTCGATGCAAATATTTGTTGCTTGTAGATGGTCTTCACAAGTGTTCTCAAGAATATAGTGCTTGAGTCTTGACTTTATTAGAATTGCTGATCCTACGCATGCTCTTCCTCTCGGGTCCTTTGCATCATATAAGGTGTAGCCACTCATTTTAAATAGGCTTCTCGAAGTCAAATGAGTCTCAGATACCAACATTATATCAATATTCTTCACCGTAAGGATGTGCTCAAGTTCGTTTCTATGTTGGCGAATGCCGTTTGCGTTCCAGAAACATACTTTTAATGTGTTCACGGCTTGTTAACTAATGCTTGAAGCAGTGTGTTCTGCATTCGCAGCATTTCTTGCATCATGCTAGTCATATTTGTTGTAAAGTTGTTTATAGTTTGCACCAAATTGTCAATAGTAGCTTCAAGGCGACTGAAATTAAAGCTTGGGTTTGCATTTGTTGTATTATTTGGTGGTGACACTTTTTTAACGGGAATAGAGTTGATCTTCACAGCGTCAGCATACGATATATGTGAAGTGATTGGTTGGGCCATTAGGGGATGAATAGCGGAGTACGTATTTCTTGCTTGAGCTGGAGTTACTTTAGGCTTTTGGTTCATAGCTTGTTTAACAAAAGAGAATACAGGACATCCTCTGTAGTTAGCAGTGTGATTACCTCCACAATTACTGCACTTCTTTTCCTTCTCGTCCTTCGGCTTATTGCAAATAGCAGTATTGTGTAATTCACCGCACACAACACAAACAGTAGGTAATTTGCAATAAGTTTTTGTATGGCCATATTCTTGACAATTATGGCACTGTTCGGGTCCAGAACGCTTGTGTGGTTCTTCAACTGTGATTTTCCGGTATAAGAGATATTTTAAGTTATAAATTGGATGGGTCTCATTTTTCTTCAATTTTATATCATTTGGCTCCAGTTCAACACGATCTTCTCCCTGTTTATAATGTTAGAGACATTTTTTACCTTAAATCCTTGGAGGGTGAGAGCATCTTTTATTTCCTCAGGAACAACATAAGAATCTATGCCCTTCAATACGATCTGTAGGCCTTTAGCACTCTTAAGCTGGAAAGTGTAGAAACTTGTTTTATTTTTCTCAAATTCTGTAACCATTTTGTGGAAGTCCTTTTCATCATATATTTGTACTTTTGTTTCATCAATGTTACTACGTTTTATTGGAACAATGTGAAACGCCTTTTCACCAATGACCGAGATTAGTTTTTTGATAAGTGTGTTAGAATTTTTTTGCCTCAAATAGATGGGTGGTGGTTTGGAGGTTTTTTTCGAGGATGCTTCGGGTTTTTCGTTGTCATTCTGCAATATTTTAAAGCGATTTTGACGGTTAACTGGGGCGGCGTCGTTATCCCTGGATATCTTGGGAACCGATGAGATTTTAGACGAATTTGGGCTACGCCCGCGCTTTACTACTGTAATATATCTGTCCATTCCGACAGGCACCTTAGGTTTCTGTATACTCTTGTCTATTGTGATAACTTGGTTAAGTGAAGAACACGAGCCCGGAGCGGATAATGGCGCTGATTTAAATAAAGAAGTACTAGGCAGCGGTAATGTTAGAGAATCACTACTTGGCATCGGAGTAAGCGAATTTGATCGCTCACGTAAAATTGGCTTTGCCGTTAGAAAAAGACTATCATCAATTTTTTTATTTTTATTGTTTGCATTAAGAGCTTCAGAACTCACAGTAAAATAGGCATTTCTGCCGTTAGAACTCACTTCACAATTGTTTGTTTTTGAGGTACTCATGCAGAGTATTCCTCAGTCACTTTGTTTGTTTTTTTTTTTGTTTTTGTTGTTTCAGATTATACGAAAAAATATTATGAATGCAAATAAAGCAAATTTCCAAAAACCCGTACTTATTACGAATCAGTACTTATTACGAATATTTTTTTTTTGTATTGTTGTTTGTTTAGTATGTAAAAAAAACTCCGCTAATACGTCTGTTCACTACGAAGGTTCAACAAACAATCGAAAGTCCCAATCAAATTTGAATTCAAAAAAGAAACTCGTGATGCCATTAACAAAAAAATTCGTGATATCAAGGCCCAAATTGCAACATTACAGCCATTACAATTACAGTTAGATGGGCAACAAATTGAAGTAAGCTACCAATTAGTCCTTACAATGATAGTTGGAAAAGTAGGTCAGGCTTTGACTAACACGAAGGCTGCATCCAGCTGCATTATATGCCAAGCAGCATCAACCCAATTAAGCCAAGTTCCGACAAAATCATTAGATAATACCGATGCATATGAATTTGGATTATCACCACTACATGCAAGAATACGACTTATGGAACATATACTAAAAATCAGTTAGGATTTGAATTTCGGGTCCTCAGGATCCATAAGAAACAATGAAACCAAAAAAGAGTTAAGGAGTTCAAAAAAAACATGTTCAAGATGAATATCGCAAAATTGGATTGATTATAGATCAGCCAAAACAAGGGTCAGGCAATACAAATGATGGCAATAATACACGAAGATTCTTTTCAGATCCAGAAACAGCATCTGAAATAACAAGAGTGGATTTAAACCTTATTTTCAAATTTAAAATAATCCTAGAAGTACTTGCGTGCAATGAAGAAATTGACTCTAAACAATTTGGAGATTATGCTAAGGAAACTGCAAAAATATATACAACCAACTACCCATGGAGAAATATGTCTGCAACAGTTCACAAAATCCTTTATCATGGAGAAGATATCATTAAATATCATTTGGTGCCACTTGGAGATCTATCAGAGGAGGATCAGAAAAAAAGGAACAAGGATTACAGATTTTATAGAGAGCACAATACTAAAAAAAATTTCACGAAATTCCACAAATGAAGATCTATTTAATATATTATTTACAATGTCAGATCCGTTCATCTCCAATATTTGAAATAAATGGAAAGTGGAACATCGGGATTTAGACGAAGAAGCCAAAAAACTACTAAAGAACAGAAATAGCACAGAGCAAAATATAGAATATTTGCAATCAATATTTGTGTCAAATGAATAATAATTATAATTGCCTTTCATTGCTATTTAAGTACGAAAAACATAGTATTAGTAAAAAACGACGCGTCGGTATAGTCAGTGAGAAATAGTCGAATGTTAATTTGTTTACATTTCAACAACAATAAATTTTATTTCAGTAAGATCTCATTGCGCAGCTTTTTAAAATTACATATAGCAATTAGGGTTGCAAACGATGCATCTATTACTACGTTTATACGCACGTCTTATTTGCAAATAGAACTATTTGCAAATAACTAATTCACTGTTTATACGGGAAATTGCATACAGAACTTGTGTTATTGTTAGTGATGCCATGTGACGAAAATATGATTGTTTGGTAAGTAAAACACAAAAAACGTTCATGAAGTGGCAACGTCTTACTTTTTATTTGCAAATAGTGTCGTTATTCACGACTTATTTAAGTGAGTTAATAAGTTACAATAAAAAAGTTATACGGCAACATTCTTCCTTTTTATTTGCAAATAAGACGTGCGTATAAACGTAGTATATTACTACGTTTATACGCACATCTTATTTGCAAATAGAACTATTTGCAAATAACTAATTCACTGTTTATACGGGTAATTGCATACAGAACTTATATTATTATTAGTGATGCCATGTGACGAAAATATGATTGTTTGGTAAGTAAAACACAAAAAACGTTCATGAAGTGGCAACGTCTTACTTTTTATTCGCAAATAGTGTCGTTATTCACGACTTGTTTAAGTGAGTTAATAAGTTACAATAAAAAAGTTATACGGCAACATTCTTCTTTTTTATTTGCAAATAAGACGTGCGTATAAACGTAGTATATGTTTCATTAATTGTGTTATGAAATTGAAAAAATATTCTTGCTCGTCAGCATATGTATAGAAATCTCCATTGCTGGCCCAACAGCTGCCACTTCATTGAAACACAGACAAATTATTAGAAACAACAAGACAAACCGCAATCATCAGATATGCTTAAAAACGAACTGGACCAACTGCAAAAACAATAAAATTAAAATAAAAACGCTTTAAAAGACTGCTTACACTATTTTCTTCCAGCAATTCTTATTTTGCCGGAAAGGGTGGTGAGGTGAAGAGAAATGATTATAGAGATACTTACTTACATGTAACTTAAGTTAGTTTTATTCTCTAATGCAAATTCCTGTTCACGGACCTTTGAAGCCTAAGATGTATGAAGATAAATATTTAACAAACAGAAATCGTTCTTTTGTTTTATTTTCATCAATATATTTGCAATAAAATAAAATCTGGCTTGAGTGAGAAACCACAGTTGTTTCGTCACACCGCAGCGCAATATAAAAATTTATACTACTTTAAAAAACAATGTTTTTTCGGCTCTTCACAACGACCCCTTGGATGATTGCTACGGACCCGCATTTGGGAACCGCATATACAATATACTTACTTATGCATTTATATTTTTGCTTCCAAAAAATTTACACACATACATATGTACATACATACATTGTATGTTGTATTGAGTGCTTGATTTTCGATATGTAAGTATGTATTAAAGTAGTTTGACGTAGTGTGGCATTTCTTTATTGCCAATAATAATTTTATTTTGTTTGAATGTCAGGTAAGAACAGTGAAAATTTGGGCAAAGATTAAAAAATTACATATTTTTTAGGGTAAATAGAATATTGCTTTT